>OZ023301.1:6787331-7386344 GCA_964007245.1 Hypomecis atomaria | reverse complement strand
GCTTTAGTACCATGGACCACAAACATACGCTGCAGCAGACTTTAGGTTATACAGAAGACCGAGGAGTATAACCAGTCACTTTGCTTAGCGTTTGTGGACTATGAGAAAGCCTTTGATTCGGTCGAGACATGGGCTGTGCTTGAGTCTCTTCAACGATGCCGTATTGACTATCGGTATATCGAAGTTTTGAAGTGTTTGTATAATAACGCCACCATGTCGGTCCGAGTACAGGAAGAGAGCTCCAAGGCAATCCCTTTGAAGAGAGGCGTAAGACAGGGAGTTGTAATATCTCCGAAACTGTTTACTGCTACTCTGGAGAACGCCTTTAAGCTCCTGGAATGGAAAGGATTCGGCATCAACACCTCACTCACCTTCGGTTTGCCGACGATATCGTGGTCATGGCAAAGTCGATGGAGGAACTCGGTACGATGCTCGAAGGCCTTAATCGAGTATCTCAACAGGTGGGTTGATCTCAGTGTTCTTTTGAATGTTTCGTTTCAGTTAACATCAATTGTCATTAATGAATGTTTAATTAATGACAATTGATGTTAACTGAAACGAATGTAGGTAACAAGTATTTTATTTTAATTCTCTTAATAAAAGTTTAACAATTCTATTTTAAGTTTAAAATATTCACTCTCAACACTCAATGTTCAGTAATTTGAACAAGTATTTATAAAATAATGAGAAATATATTTTTATATGTTTTAATTTGTGTTTAATTTATTAAGTACCCGTTATTTTATGAAAATAAATTCATAGTTGAAATGACTTATTGTCGCTTGCGTTATAACTTTAACCAGGTTACTTTTTATCGCAAGTGTTATCTCAAACGCCCGGAAACATAAGAAGTTGTTTCTTTGAGACAGCAAAATTATTGTAAACGCCAAAAAAGCCTCAAAACCTACTGATTTTTTGAAAATTTTAAGCGTTACATATAAGGCTTCAAAAAACATTATTATATGTCAAAAATTTAATTTAATAGCACAATTATTTATAAAAATATTTAAAAAATACCTTCTCCTGTAAAATTTGGTTTTTGTCGGTTACACTAAGTCGGCGGTAATGGCTCGATATCTTGCACGACAAACCTATTCACGAGGTTATTGAAGAAAAATTCGAAATTGAAACACTTAAAGTCATTCAGAGAGCACTGAACCCTGATGAGAAAGACAAAGTGTTTAATTACTTACACCAACTGATCGTTAAAAAGTTAAACTCACAGAGTACAGATAGTGAAATAGGTATGCGTAAAGCAATCGAACTACTTAAAACTCTATGGAGCTTAATAAAAGATTGGGACAAAGTTAATTTACATCACCGATTAATAATTGAAAAAATTGCCGAACTTGGTGAAATTAATAAGAAATCTTCATGGATTCAAGAAATGCAGAACAGCCGTAGGAAACGGAGAAAAAAGAAATTATCAGGGCGCTATTGGCATGCTCGGAGTCATGTGAAAAAAAGTGATGATAGCATTGACATACCCTCACTCTACAAAATGGTGAAAACATATAGAAAAGATTTATTTGAGAAATCACTCATTTTACATGCAAGTGAAGAAGTATTGTTAAACGCACTAAAACACGATCCTGGACTATTAACTCGTTATGAACCTGAAACAGATGAGTTGCGAAAAACGATGAAATCTCTCTTATTAGATTTTTGAGAAAATTGCGTATATATTGGCATAACTCTTTATGTTTGGAATGGTCTGAAAAATACAAAAGTGATCTCTCAAAACTAACTGGTCACAGATCCCTTGTACGGGGTATTTTGACACTGCTGCCTCAAAATAAAGTATTAGATTTCATTCAAATATATATACCGGATGAAAACAAAATAAAATGGAGTGAAGCTAATGAGATAGAGCTAAGCATACAAAAACATATCGCTAAAAATATGCACATAACTCGTCCGCAGCTGCCTGCCGAAGTAGTATTGTGGTATGCCAAAGGAGACTATCTGCAGTATACACTGCTTTCGCTATGCACCATGTACTACAACCTGAGATCTAGTGATATCCGGAAATATATCGCTCTCATGCTGAATGCACCGGTTTCACTACAAAAGCACGGTATCCGTCTAGCTTTTGCGAAATATAACATAAGTGAGAAAATAGAAATGGCAACAAGAACGTGGAATAAAACGAAGAACTCATCATTACGCGCCATACTTTTCACGTTAATTTTTGATTTACTTTGTAAGGAGAAAAAAATTATGTCTATAAAAGCGATATGGTCAGTTCTTAAATCATATATAAATAATTTAAATAAAGAAGAAAATAAAAGAATCTACGAAACATTGGGTAGAGTGTGTGAAGTTCCTCTGAGTATTGTAGGAGATTTCTACGAGACGTCGTATTTATTTCTAAAGAGTTTACCAGAAAAAGCTAATATGCGTAACGTTGTAGAAAATCTATTAGATAATGCAGAAAAATTCATAGAATATTTGAGCACCGAATTTGTTGAAAAATCGCTCTTAAATGCCACGACTGACATATTGTCCAATCACAGTAGCTGGCGTGGCAGCCAAATGCTTTCAATATTTTCAGCTTATTTGCTTTGCTCAAAAGAATTCAAAATTCAAATGCAAAAATACAACAATTTGCTACAACCAGCATTTGAAATATGTATACCAAAGTGGATCAAAGGTGAAACATATTTATTAGGCGGCATTCAGTGTTTTTTGGGACATGTTTGCTCAAAAATACCATATTTTGTATTCGAAAAAGAAATGATAATGCCAGTGGAAATACTGAGGAATATAAGAGATGCTATGTTGAAGGGATCATTAAGTGTAAAGGAAAACTACATTATGATTCGTCGTTGGCAATTAACTATCCAATACATAGAAATCCTTGATAAATTAAAACAATCCGATACACAACTCAACTGGGAATGCATTCACAAGGTATCTATTTGTCACATAGCAACTATGTGTCACGATTTTATTTCAGAAGATCAGCGGACATTCTTTCCAACAGTTTATATATTATTTGAACAGGTACTGAATGTATTTTTTGGAGATTTCGGAATAAAACAAGAAGATTTATTAAAAGTATTGTATAAAATGCTAAATTGGGAAGACTGTCCCTCAATGTATATGCTCGTAATAAATATGATACCAGATAGCGGATGGACAAACAATTTTGTGCGTTGGCAAAATTTAGTCAAAAACAAAATATTTTTCTATCCTTCAGACGAAATTACAATGCATTATTTCAGAAGATTCAGTGATAAGTATGCAGAAAAAAATACAGACGTAAATATACAATAATAATAATAAGACGTAATAAGACGCTGATGATGAAAGTGAAGATTAGAAATAGCATAAAATGTAAAATTACACCTAATTCTATTTAGTTGCGAGACTTAATTGTATACCTACACATACATAATATAGATAGCGATATTACCTATAGAATAGATCGACAAACAACAACCAATCATCTATCTAATAACGTCGATTTTTGGTCTTCCAAAACTCGTGAAAGCCATGTTTTTGTAAGCTAGATAGTTGCACTAAAAAATATTAAGGTTCGAGTAGGTAATATAACTAAACATTTTAATCATCCATCGTGGTAAATGTGTAAATATTGTATAAAAATTGAAGTATTTTTTTACCTACTTCTAAAAATTGTTTATGTAACAAAATGTTTTTAAGTATTGTACTTACTTAACATTTTTAGACATTACTTTATATTTTCTTATCAATTCACATAGCTTTCATAGTGCACCATGAATAATAAAAAGCTAAATGGCTGTCCATATTTTGGGCGGTCTAATATTAAGTAAAGTTAAGCTCTAGAAGTAATTTAATTTTATAACATATTTGCTCGTAAAGTGGCTGTAATTACACCAGTTTCAATATCGTAATGTATTTCATTACTTACGCACTTGTGCGTTATTGTAATGTAAAACGCACGAGTGAACGATACTTTCTAAAATCTTAGCAAAGAGTTTTTATGTTAGAAAAGTGGTCAATATTTTATGAATAAAATTACATAACTTTGGGAGATAAAATATAATAAATAAACATTTAGTTCTTTAATTTAATTAATTTTGACAATAAATTACAACCATTTATCTGTAACAAAAACACAAAAATATTAATTTACTTTATTGGTAATACTTACTGTTGTACCTTTGCCTAAAAAAAAGTTGATGCGCGCGCATCGCTAATTTGTGGACAAGTACTAAAGGTGGGCATACACGATGTGATGATTTGATCCAACTGGGAGCTCATTCAGTTAATTCAAAGGTAGGAATTGGTAGTTAACGATTTGTACTACTACCTGAAACTGGGCGCACAGAACGCGATGATCGCATCAATTCATCAGATCAGTCCAGTGGAGGCCAAATATAGGTAGTTAACTATAGCTGGTTAGTAGTTATTGAGGAAACAAAATGGTACACCTCCTATCTTTGAATTAATTGAATGAGCTCCCAGTTGGAATGAAGCGATCAAATTATCGCATCGTGTGTGCCCACCTTTACGTACGTTTTAATTGATTCCTACGAACTACTATCCACCCTCTCGCTCAAACAACTAAGGGATGATTTATATATCATTAGGACGGGGCCCGTACGACGCAAGTTCCATACATTTTGTGTAAAAGCCCGGATGGGCGTCGTACGGGCCACGACAAAAATGTATGTAACGTGCGTGGTACGTGCTGCCCGTACTAATATAAATCTTCCCCAAGGAATTTACGGGTACTTCTTCGAGTAAGACATTCTTTGGTGATTTTCGTGGCAATTTCCGAATTCATTTTTTTTTTCAAATCCTTGTCAGAATCTTAAAATATATGTAAAAGTAATATGTTAAATAGAAGAGGCACCTCATAGAGCGATATCGAGGTTAAAAAAATGGAGGCCACGCAAATCATAAAACACCCCACGAAAATGATAAATTTAAATTGACTTTCTCAAATGAGTTACTTACTGTTACTTCATATTGAAAATAAGTTATTACGTTATGATAAGATGAAAAATAGGTAGGTTACTAGGCAGAAAACGTTTTTAGTTGTATCAGTCCAACATTATTTACTATTTATTGAAGAAATTACAAAAATTCACATATTAAAAAAACATCTTAAAAAATAACAAAAAAGGTGGTTTCTAAAGCAGATAATAAGGCATCAGTCTAACATTACTTATTACTAGCTGACCCGGCAAACTTCGTACACTGCTGTTAAACGAACACTGCGGTCAGAAGCTGATGGTACTGGTAAATCAGCACGTGACAATAGCAATGGAGTAAGAGCTTCCTTACAATGGATCACGGTTTTCTTTGTAATTAGTTTCTGGTACTTGTATAAGTTCCTCAACAAGGCTACGTTTAGCTTGATTTTTTTCTTCAGGTTATATTTTAGGGAACTTATTCTACTTTTCTTTCGTCTTGCTTTTTGCTCGTGGCGGTTTAAGTCATGAATATAAGTATTTTTCCATCGGTTTTCGTTTCATAATAAATCTTCATTATGTTTAAGCCTCTCTCTTCTTCTCTCGGAGAACTTCTTTCTTTCTATTTTTTCTTCTCTTGTTAATGGCATTTTTGGTCTAAAATGTTAATAATCTATTATAATTTTACTAAACTTGAATATAGGTATCTAATCTAAAGCTATTTTCAATTGTATTATTTATTTATATATGCACGATTAATGTCACAACGCGAACGTAATGGTATATGGAATTCTCTGCCAGTTAAGTCAGAAACCCACAGAACGTGACATTAAAGTTTGATTTAAACTAAGTTACATTTAACTTATTTAATATTAAATATTATCATTCATAACTAATACAAAACTCAAAGTGGTTTTATTTGCATGGGCAAAAATTGACTTACGTGGGTCAAAACTACCACGTAAACCACGCAAATCACGACCACGAAAATCAAAATAAATCCTTTATGCTGAAAATATACAAAAACCTTTTAAACAAATAAACTGTGTTTTGATTATAAGTTACGTTACTTTATATTTGTTCGCTACAATATTTTACTAAAAAAAATTCACAGACACTGGAGATAATTAAACCACGCAAATCAAAGTTTTGAAAAACCAAACCCACGCAACAATGTTCTTACCTCTATTTTTTTTAAACTCGACGCACCATCACTCAAGCACTCTGCCCGGCAGTCGAAGCGTAATTAGTTGTAACTTGAAGTAGGAATACGCAACACCAGGTCGCGAATTTAAAGATGTGCGAGTGAAATTATAATAATCCACGCAAATCAGGAACTACCTCGGGACAGTTACATTTAATTTTTTTTCAGGCAATGTAGTTCTTTCAGAACTTTGGTCAAATTTTTTTATAGTACTTTAAACTTTTTAGGACTTAGGTAGTGTTTTTTTTTTGGTAACGATGTAGCGTTTAGTTTAAAATATATAATTCACTAAGTGATCAGTTCGGGGTTTGGGACACTCCACGAAAATCAAAGAATGGGGGTATTTCATTTTTTTATCATATTTATTTAAAAAGATAATTGAATAATAATCAGTATACCAGTTCAGAGAGGTTTTAAGCTTAGCGCGAAAAAAAAATTGACTCGCTCACTTCAAAATTTCTATTATTTTTAAGTAAGGCCGCTTGAAAACCCTGACCAAAAGAATGACCCTTACATACTACGTAGTATGGAAATTCCTTGATCTTCCCTAACGGGATGGGCCGGGCCAGACGGGACACCAAAGAGGAATATTATGTACTAGGAATAGAGAGCCATCTGGCGACCTTTTTTTGTCATACAGACGCGCACGGCGCATTGCGATTGCGGGACACGTTCCATTCACGGACGGGACGGACCTTGCAGCATTTAGTCGGGAGTGCGTAAACGCACCCCTGACCTAGGCGTTCGTTGGGCCATAAGGACTTCGTATCCACATCCATGGTCATCACGAAAGAAAATAATATTAAAAAAAACTTTGAGGAGTTTGAGGTTATGTACTTTGTTTTTATTTCAAATAAAATCGAAAATACTTTATTTTAATAACTTTCTAATAAACAGTCGCTATGCTGCGCCGCCTAACGTCCACAATTGTGCAAAGTCGTGGTATAAAACACACAGTAAATGTTAAATGGGTAAGGCCCGACTATGTGCCGTCATACAAGCCTGAAAAATCTGGTGATCTGGAAAGGCTTCCACCTATCTCCGAAGATGCGATAGGAAGGGACTACGCTTTGACTGAAGAAATCAAAGAGTAAGCATACGTGTACCTGCAGTATATTTTAAAGAAATTCTAAATCTTGTAGGTATACATTTTTTATGATGTATTAGCAAATGTAAACTTAGTATGTATTCTTTTAGTATTTTAGAATATTATTAATTATTATTCACTAATGTCACATGTAATGTGGTCATAAATTAAACAATTAAATCCACTGTATGCATAACATTTTCTATTTCAGCGCTCCAGAAGCAGTAAAAAAAATATTCTCAGTTGCTCATCTTGGTAAAAAAGAACTAAGTGTTCTCGTTAAGAAACAGCTAATAGAGCGAGTGCAAAGACACAAATATGATGAAACTTCAGCAGAAACTAAGAGTATGTCAGATTATTATACAGTATATACGCTGAATCAAACATCTTGGCGTCTGTGAACACGAAGTCAAATCTGAAAACTGATTTTATTGTACAAAAAATGCCTACTGTGATTAGGTACATAAATCTATGGCTGAGTGATAGAAAAAGAAGAAAAAAATGTAAATTATTTTTAAAAAGATAATTTTCAAAAAATCCAAAATCAACAGACAAATCGACAGATGAAATGGATAAAGAAAAACAAAAAAAAAATGATTTAGGGGACAGACCATAAAGGAGTGCAAAAATTCTAGTCTGTCCCCCGATAATCAACTGGGGGACAGACCAGAATTTTTTCTTCCGTTCTGTAATATCCCTTTACAACCGGCTCAATACAATCGTGAGGATCGATAAAAAAATTGGCGCAAAAACCATATTGATTTTGTAAACACAACCGGTCTCATACGTTCGTGCGGGATGAGCAGATAACCGCACGATCGTATGAAACCGGTTGCGTTCACAAAATCACCATGGTTTTCCCGTCAATTTTTTTTTGATGATTTCATGCCTATTTTGAGCCGGTTGTAAAGGGATATTTCAACGCAGAGTGGTTTCGCATCAGCTATATATTCTTATGTTAGCGGTGCGAGAGAGATGTGTGCAGTTTGTAATATCTAACTTCATAGCTGCCAAGGGGTTTGATTCAGCCTATATTTAATATATTACATATTACTGATGCACAAACTTTTTTAGGAAGTCTACTAGTATTATAAACACAAAAGTTTGTAAGTATGTATAGATGTTTGTTACTCTTTCATGCAAAAACTACCAAATGGATTGAGATGAAACTTTGCAATAATAATGCTTATACATCAGAATAACACAAGCTATAATTTATAAAGATATTATTTCAAAGATTTATTTCATAATACTTAAATACGTTACAACTCTAGAATACATAAATTACATCTAACAATATATTATATACCTAAGTTACCTAGATTTTGTATTCTAGATGATAAAGATATTGCAGTGAGCCCCAAACTAAGCTAAATGCTTGTATTTTGGAGCTCGAGTGCGAAGTTTTTTTAAAAAGTTTGTGCGACAAAAATTAAACATGCATTAAACAAATTATAAAATTAAAGAGTAAGTAAATGAAAATTTGCGCTTGAAGAAATACAACTATTCAAGTCCGTCTCTCACTGTAAACGCTATGAATGAGGCTCTCAGTCTCATTGTAAGATAATTTTGAAAGCCAGCTTTTGACGTTTCTCTTAAAAATAAATTTAGGAAGTTCTGGAGTTAAGTTTACTTTTCTGCAGACATTGTTGAAAACACATGGTAGAGAGTATGCTGGGCTGCGTTTGGCTAACAACGAATTAACACGTGGTACATGTACTCTACACAAGAAACTACGCTTATTTCTTAAGTTATCGTAGTCCGGGTGACTTTTCAGATTTTTGCGGATGATTTGGACTGCATTCAAAACAAACAGTTGCCGAACTCTGAGCACGTTGAACTCAGCGTACAGTGAGTCAGTAGGAAAGCGAAACGGCTTGCAGAGCATAACCTTAATCAAAGCTCTTTGCGCCCGCTCCACGGCCATAAATACCGTTTGCCCAGCGCTGCCCCATACAGGAATGCAATACTGTATTATTGGTTGGCATAGCGCAAAGTATATTGCGTGAAAAGAAGTTCGCCAGGCAGCTAGTCACTACATAGTATAAAATAAAGTCGCTTCCCGCTGTCTGTCCCCATGTATCTTTAAAAGTACACAATGGATTTTGATGCGGTCTTTTTTTAATAGATAGAGTGATTTAAGAGGATGGTTTATCCTTATCCTTACTTATATTATAAATTCGAAAAGTTTGTTGGTTTGTTACTCTTTCACGCACCAACGGAGCAACGGATTGACTTGATTTTTGGCATGGATATAGTTTAAAAGACTTTTTATCCCGAAAAATTGCATAGTAGGACAGGACAAAAACTATCGAATGCGAAACTGTCGCCACTATCACAAAGACGCTAAATGATTAATTCCTCTATGACGCTAATATGGATCAAAGAAGAGGGAGACTTCGAGCGCCGCCTTTTCAGCTGCCTCAGACCTCCCCGCCACGACAAGGCGGGAAAACACGGGGGGGGTTGTATATACACTCCAACCGTAACGTAACCAACAAAAGCATTCCTCTAAGATATTTTGATGCTTGTCGGTTAGGTTAGGTTTCGCAGCCGACATAAACATAAGCCAAAATCAAAATATAACGCGGGCGAAGCCGCGGGTAAAAGCTAGTATGTATAATATAAACCTGTGCGAAGCCGGAGCGGGTCGCTAGTACACTATAAATTGTTACAGGCTTCCTTTCATCCAAAGGCTGTCTGGAAGAGATAACTTTTAGAGAAAAGAGCACTTTTTTGTCCCTTCTATTACTTCTGTTCCTTTTTGTGGTGTCAATGAAGTTTTGTTGTATTGTTTTGTAAAACAGTGTCTATTAATAATTTCAGTTGCCGGTCTTACTGGTCACATAAGATGTTTACAAGCTACCATGGACGAGTTTCCGAGGAATAAGAAAATGAAGGTTATTTTTAATGTTCTTTTATAAGCTCACTAGTGATGATGACAGATTATTAACAGTTCTCAATATTTGAACATAAGTTGCCTAATATAAAAGGGCTACAGAGCATTAATTATTAGGAAATTGTAAAACACAACATCACACATAAATTATACTACACTATAGGTACTATGTTACAGTTTGTGATGTAGTAATATCCCTTGAAAAATTTTTATGGATCTGGGCTAGACATAATTATTTTGTGGTCCAGAGCCATATTATTTTATTTCATGGATATATAATTATTCTTTTATTTTATGGATCTGGGCTAGTCATCAACATTTCATGTAAATGGCTAGACATTTTTTATTGTAACGTACTACCCACAAAGGGTGATTGGGCCATATCCAACACACGGGCCCAGTATGGATTGGTGGATTCACATACTATGCCATCGAATTTCTTCAACGGACATATGCAGGTTGCCTCACGATCACGATGTTTTCCTTCACCAAAAAGCCAGTGGTGTGAAATTCCGTACATAAATTCCAAAGAACTCATTGGTACGGGGACCGGGATTTGAACCTTCAACCTCACGATTAGAAAGCGGGTGTCACTACCAATAGACCACTACGGCCTAAAGTTTTTTGTTTTATTTTAATTTTGGTCTGGGCTGGTTAGTTCCAGTATAAGTTTATTATGATAGTAGAAATGTGAAACATACTATAAGGGTTGTTAACAAAGGACTGCCTGGAATGGTCTACCTTAACATCTGATTTTTTAACAGATTGTAGTGCAAGAACTCATTGACAGAAGAAAGAAACTATTGAAGTTCCTTCGGCAATATGACTATAAAAAATTTGAATGGCTACTGGAAAAACTGAACATTGAATACAAGGGACATCCAGAGTGAGTTAACATAAATATGTATCTCCTTCTCCCATATTCATTCACATTTGAAGTAATAATGAACACGATGAATTATACCTTGTAGACAACTTTGTAATCTTTATTCACAAACTTAGTTTGATAGAGTCATTTCCTAAATGCATCAAGCTTCCTTGTACAATTTGGGAATCGTTTTTTGAACTTCGCACGGTTTGGTTGTAGACGGGACTTGTATAGAACAACTTCCATAGACAACATAGATCTCCATACAATCTGTCAAATTTTCGTATACATTCCTAGGCGTTCAAAGTTCAAATAAACGGCTAAGTGCGAGTTTGACTCGCGCACGAAGGGTTCCGTACCGTATGGAAGCCCCCAGCCCCCCTTAATTATATATTTAATTCAATTTTTAGTATTTGTTGTTATAGCGGCAACAGATATACGTCATCTGTGAAAATTTCAATGTTCTAGCTATCACGGTTCATGAGATACAGCCTGGTGACAGAGACAGACGGACGGACAGCGGAGTCTCAGTAATAGGGTCCCGTTTTTACCCTTTGGGTATGGAACTCTAAAAACAGTCCCCCAAGGCTCACAATATTTGTTTACAATATAATGTTTCTTTAATTTTTTCAGATCATACAACAAACTGTCACGTAAGGAGTCCCTACGAAAGCTTACCGAAATGCACTGTGAAGAAGTGCGCAACAAAAAACTATCAGACTATCGCAACCTCCTCGAAAGCCAACAGGGACCGTTCCTGAAGCAAAAACTTGAAGCCCTAAAGTTCATCCGAAATGAACAAATAGAATTAGAATTACCTATCACTGTCAATGAACAGGATATAAAAAAAGTTGAGCAGCAATTAGAAGAGTGGACCCTCAAAGATGAAATCAAACAGCAAGCTAAGAAAAAGAAGAAGAATATATTGTTAGATGTGGAATGATTTGTTTTCTGAGAATATAGCTAAGGTAGAGAAAGTTATTTGAAGTTTTTTTCTCCTATGATATTACTAAGGTCTGTCAGGATCAGGACTTAGAACAGAAGAGAGAAAGAATCTTCTGTTCTGTGTGACTTATTTCGGGTCCAGAGGAGCGCACATGTGCAGATGCGGAGCGGGCTCAGCGCCTTTAGCGATACTGCTAGTCAAGCATGTGACCATGAAAAGCCACAAAAAGAACTCTTTGAAGAACGAGTGAAAAAGTGGCAGATATATACTTTGTCATAACGCTGTCTCGTTCTGACACGTCGAAAGAAATATTACTTCGTGCGCATCACAGCCCGGCTGGTCTGTTCATGTCAAGCATTTTCCAATACCTTAATAAGTCAATCCGAGCCGCCCTACGCACGCTCGCATCTCGATACGTGTCTGCGATTTTGTTTCTGTACCTCATATACGAATATCTAGTAAGATTTTTTGACCGACGAACCAAATCGGAGGAGGTACTCAATTCGACGCGTATTTTTTTTAAATGTATACCACGTATATCTTTTTTCGTAGTACGATTTCAATAATTCTTTTTTTAATGGAAAGAGTATAATTCGAAATTGGTTCCATTAAAATTTTATAGAAATCGGCGGAGCCATTTTTAATAAATCCACTGTTAGCGCGGCCACCAAGTATTATGGCAGATCGCGCGGGACACAAATAGGTGCTGGAAGACGACGACTAACCTGAATACTCCGGGTCGGTGAGCACAGCTGCAGAACCTTGAACCTGGTTGCTCCTGGCTCCTTTCTTCAGGCAGTCGACGCGCGGCGTATAAATAGTGGACTGTTGGTAGCGGAATCATACGATGTATCGTATGCGATAGAGGAATGGTGTGCGAGGGCACACGTCAAAGCGGTGGTCGAAAGATGCGGTGATTGGAGCGGTAACGTGTCCACCCTGTCCGGCGGTCAAGGGCAGACTGCTTGCCAAGAGCAAACAGCGAGTCTCACCTTTCCGCGAACGTACCTAGGCGGCCGTCGTCTAGGAAAAGATGAGGGTAGGACATAGGAGTCGGTAAATGCGGGTAGAAAGAAAAGTAGGCAGCACTAAGGCGCCGTAACATTGCCCCCGGCCTAAAAACCATTGGTTTTTAAGTGAAGAAAAGGATGCGGTCAAAGAATAGCGGTTAGAATAATGTTAGCGGTTGAATGAAGTTAGCGGTTGAATGAAGTTAGCGGATGACCGGAGGTCCAAGAAAGAAGATGATTTATTGCGTGGGTAAAGTGCATAAACGAACGACTGGTCGTTTATACAAAGAGTTTGCGGTTTTTACTAAACAAACGCGGCAGATTCCATCAGCGCCTAGGATAGTCTCGACGACGACACCTAGGGGCCAGGAAAGCGGAGGGAGGTTGTCAGTGATGATAAGCACCACGGAGCCTACTTGAATAGGATTAGAAGGCGTGTTCCATTTGCCACGAGACTGCAGCAAATGTAAGAAATTTAATTTCCAGCGTCTTGAGAACGACTGAACCATTTGATCTAGTAAAGCGTAACGTTTTAGCAAGTGTGCGGGCTCATCTGTAGCGGCGCACGCGGGTAAATGTTTCAGAGGTGAAACCATTAAAAAATGAGCAGGAGTTAAAGCAGTGGGTTCAGAAGGATCCTCACTGAGCAGAGTTAGCGGTCGCGAATTAATGACGCTTTCGATTTGCGTAAGCACGGTTAACATTTCCTCATAGGTGAGCAACTGTGAACCTATGGTTCGCGCGAGGTGTGTCTTAAATGCTTTCACATAGATCTCAAAATCCCCTCCAAAATGAGCAGCTCTTGGTGGATTGAATCGCCAAGTAATGCGGTGTGCGGACAATTCGTCGGATAGCGCCTTATGGAATTCGTCAGAATCTACGAGCGTGTAGATCTCTGATAATGCGTTTTTCGCGCCCAAAAATGATCTACCGTTATCAGAATACATTACAGAAACGTTTCCACGTCGCGCAAGGAAACGTTTGAATGCAGAGAGGAAAGAACATGTACTCAGAGAAGTCGTCAATTCAACATGGCAGCACCGAACTAGGGTAAGTGTACACAAAGTCGACAATGTCCCAATGCCCGTTAAAATTAAATAAAAAGACTTTTACTAAATTATACCTAAACTTACATCAAAACTTTTTATGGCAACAAATTCTCGGTAATATTAGCTTCAATTTCAATGGAAACTCTTAGTCATATCTGTTATGGCCTAGGCGCAGTGTTTATCTAAAGTGCAGCACTCCGAAATTTTGTGTTTTTTGCAAAGTTTAGCTCCTGAACCTGACGACTGACTTGCCGTGTTCGATTCAATGTTTACTGGATCAGTTGTTCGTTTTTGTAAGCGAAATTATAATGAGATTAAAGCTTGATCAATATTCTAACATTATAACCTATAAAATTGTGCTTTCTTTAATCATAGATTTTTTAATTACGTGTGTCAGGTAATGGTGCGCCGTAACTCCGATTTGTCCCAATGCTCGTCATAATAATTAATAAATTAACGTCTATCGGGACACACTTGATATTCACTTTGAAAGGTGCACCTTATGTCGTTATTTTTTTAAAATTAAACTTTAATAGAGACGACATAAGGTACATTTTTTTATGGCTCAGTGTCAAAAATATGCATAAGATAATTTATAATTTAATAAGCTATTTTTGATCTAGATATGAATAATTATACTGACGTTTACAAAATGCGCGCGCCTATTGTGTTTTAATGCATTTTGTCGGAATATTTTTGTCCTATCATCTATCAAGCTTTTCGTTTGTATTTCGGTACTTGGCGGTTACGTATAAAGCAAGTTTTGTGTTAAAATAGGACGCGCAAATCTTTTCTAAGTCTTAGGATTTAGGCCGTAGGTCCGAATGTTTGCTGCTGGATACAGATTTCCAATACCAAAACCAGTCGGAAGTAGATTTCATCTAGTGTATTCCTGCGGAAGCAGCTTGAATCTGGTCTGTTCTTACAGTTATAATCAGAGCACCGTACCTACTCGTAGGTACATTCGTCAGAGCCGCCTTGTGACCAACGTTCGACGTAATAAGATTTTTAGTTTTCTAGTTTAACCCAGAAAAAAGGATGCCCGTAGCTCATACATATCATGATCTGACACTAGGGATGCCAACTCTAAAATTCGGCAACCAGGACAAGTCGCGTGAAAATCCCGGATTTTAGAGTCCAGAACCCGGACAAATCAACCCTACCTGACACACGTGTTTTCTCTAAAAGTTTCTCATGACAGTGTTATGTGCATCAGACTAATTTATGATGATTTTTAATTTATGTGCAATTTATACCTAAGCATTGATTGACAACATTTAATTACATCAGTTTGCTTGAATGAAAATTTACAGACCATCATGGCCGAGAGAAAATACACAACAGAGGCTATGATAAAGGCTATGGAAGCTGTTGCAAAAGGCATAGATAGATAAACTCTTAATTGCACACCAAGAAATAAACAAAAAGAAGAAACAAAGATACATAATCGGCCAAGTACGAGTCGGACTTGCACACGGAGGGTTCCATACTGTATGGGAGCCCCCCTTAAATATTTATTTTATTTTAATTTTATTATTTATTATTGATGGGAATATAAAACTTAATATTCTTTAAAAATTTCAAGCATCTACCTAGTGTCATTATTAATATAGAGCGAAAAATTTCTAAAAATTCAGGTTTGTTGTATGGGAGCCCCCTTATTTTTTTTTTTTTTTTGTAGTATTTGTTGATATAGCGGCAACAGAAAAACATCATCTGTAAAAAATTCAGCTGCCTAGCTATCATGGTTCATGGGATACAGCCCGGTGACAGACAGACAGACAGACAGACAGACGGACAGAACACATCGAAGTCTTAGTAATAGGGTCCCGTTTTTCCCTTTGGGTACGGAACCCTAATAAACAGTGTAACAATGGGCGGCCTTATCGCTGATAGCGATCTCTGCCAGACAACCTTAGGATGGAGAAGACAGAAAGCGTATAAAAATGGACAGGGTGCGCATTAGTTAAAAATATAAGTTTGATTATACATCATAAACATACATACTAATAAAATTGATATAAATACTTAAAATACCTAAAATTAAAGAAAACAATACATATAAAAAATTATAAAAGAAACCTATGACTAAATAATAAACTAATACATTACAATATACTAATTACATAAAACAACATAAATAACAACAACAACAGTTAAATACTTAGTTAAAGAATTGACAATTTCAGCAAGTTTTTAACCTGATCTTTAAATACGTTGAGTGATTAAGCTTTTCTGACAGTAACGGGCAAGGCATTCCATAACTGGGCTGCCTGAAAGGCAAAAGACCGTCCGTAAAAAGTTTCACACCGTGCGGTAGGGGTCTTATGGGAAAGGTTATCCTTAGATCGGATGGGAAGGGAATATGCATCTTGCCAGAAGGAAAAAGAGTCTTTAAGATAGCATGAAGTAGATTGTAGTAGGATTGAAGAGGATATTATCAAGGAGATTAAGGATATGAGCATTCCGACGAAGACGAATTTGAAGCCACTTGAGCTTAGTACGAAAATGAGAGACGCGGTCACATTTGCGTAACCCAAATATAAACCTAATGCAATAATTTTGGAGACGCTCAAGCTTATCAAGTTGGACTTCAGTGAGATCTAAAAAGCTGGCGTCATCGTAATCTAAAATAGGAAGAAGAAGAGACTGTACGAGCGCAACTTTAGTAGCAGTAGGTAGGAAGTTTTGGAGCCGTCTAAGAGAGCTACCAGCAGCAAACAACTTGCAGCTGATTGTTTTAATGTGAATATCCCAGCATAGCGTACGATCAAACATGACACCGAGGTTTTTCACAGATTTATTATATGGCAAAGTGACTCCATCGAACTCTACGCAAGGAATTTCGGACCAGTCGGTTCTTGTAATATTATCTTGTATTTATCTTGTAATATTATAAGAGCTGCCAATTATGATGACTTGTGACTTTTCGGGGTTGATCTTCAAGCCAAATGATCTGCTCCACTCTGTTACTTGGTAGAGATCAGAATTTATAGCAGCTATCGCTGAATCTAGATCATCTAGCCGAGCTTGCGAATAAATTTGGAGATCGTCTGCATAAAGATGAGGGGAAGAAGTAAGCCGTTGCGATATAGAATTAATGAAAAAAGCAAAAAGAAGAGGAGATAGCACGCCGCCTTGTGGCACACCAGCAGTAGTGTCACACCAGGAAGAAAAAGTATCTCCAAGGCGAACCCGCTGCCGGCGTCCGTACAGATAACTGTGAAGTCAGTCGATTGCTGATGGAGACATGTTAGAAGAGCGCAATAATACTAATAAAATGTCGTAGTCAACGGTGTTGAAAGCATCACTAAAGTCTAACAGGGTTAGAACAGTAAGCTCACCGTCATCCATACCCAAGCGTATGTCGTCGGTGATCTTAATGAGCGCAGACACAGTGCTATGCCCAGGACGGAAACCAGATTGGAAAGGATTGTGGAGATCATGTCTATTAAGGTAATCGTTCATCTGTCTGTGGACAAGACGCTCCAGAACTTTGGATAAGAATGGAAGGATAGAGATAGGTCGGTATTTGGAAAAGGATTTGGGATTGGATTGTTTTGGTAGTGGTATAATCTGTGCATCTTTCCAGGCTGTAGGAAATATTCCACAAGAGATGGAATTATTAAAAATGGTACACAGGATAGGAAGGATAATGTCTAAAATAGGCAAAAGAATGTTCCGGCTCACATTGTCACCGCCAACCACGTTGGAGGATATCGACATTAGAATCCTCCTAACATTACATTCAGTGAAACGATTGAACTCAAAAGGTCGGGAGGAGTAATGGCAGCAAGATAACGTAGAGTATAGCTTTTATCAACATCCGACATAATGGGAGCTGATGAGAAATATAAATTTAAGGCATTAAGGTCAATATTGTTAGCAGAAGTGTCTGATTGAGAGATTTGCCAATTCCCACAGACTTGGGAAATTTCCAGACTTTAGCTGGATTCCCATCATCATCTGATGCATGAACATAGCGACGCATTGCATCCCTACACACCTTATTGCAGCGATTTCGGGCCTGAACATATTTATCATGGTTGACCTCAGTAGGGCGCGACTTCAGCATACCTCCTTCTTCTGCTGCAAAAGAATTTGACGTACCAAGATTGACTTTGATTGATAAAATTAATGGCAGAAGTTCGGTCGACTGCTCAATAGGACCGCCTACTGTGTTGACAAAAGAAGAAGAAGAGCATTTGAAAAAAAGAAATCCACATTTTTTAATATCATAAAAGTGAAACTGAAACCTAAGGTTTTGTAAAACAAAAGTTCATAGGCCATAGTAGCAAAAGACTGTTGAATTATATATTTAATTTATTATGTCTAAGATTATAAAGATTTAGGTACATTTTTGAGTTTTATAAACTGATTTTCGCGGGCACTTAGAGAAGCATTGCAATAAAGAATAGACTATCCGCGTAGAATCAAGACTATGTATTCTAAGAACCTATAAATAATTTATGTGCAATAAAAACAATATTACCCCTCTCACAATGAGCTTACTCATTGGGTGATAACGTTTCATATTATTGATCACCAGATCTCAGATTTTTTTTGAGTGTCGCTACCATACAGTTTTTTTAGCTGTTTTTAATATAAATAATTATGACAATGTTGTTTTAGTAAAAATGTTTATTTATTGTATCACATGTGCCTAACAACCGGATTATTGTTGGATATAAGACAAGGGACTGATCTAACGTATTCCTTACGTATTTTACTGAAAGTAAATTTTGAAAGAATTATTTTTTTGTTGATTCAAGATACCTGATTAAATAATAAAACAATATATTGCGTTTTATTATTTTACAAATTACATTTAGAGGACAAAATAATTAAACTCTATTTAATAGCGAATAAGGTTCAAATTCAGTAAAAAAAATCACGACTTTTGGGTCACTTTGACGATAATTACCTCAAACGTGACGAGCATTGGGACATATGGGTCTTTTTTACTATTTTAATATTTATATCGATCTTATTGTTATTATATTATAATAATAATATATTCCACGTACAGAATGATAAGTGTATGACCTCTCCAAAAAATTTCAGACCTCAAAGTTAATTACCTTCAGCATGACAGAGCTGCAAAGTCACCGAAGTTCAGAAATTCACGAGTATTGGGCCGTTTACCCTACTTTGTCGACAAATATTAGCAAATACGCTTTGATAGAGCGTACGCCACGCTTTCTTTGTGGTAAAATCGAAATCGGGCCTGCATAATCACAGGATGTGTGAGCCCAAGTTTTGGCCTCGTTTACGCGGCAGGCAGGCAAATCTCCCATGAGCGGGAATGTCGGTTTAGGCTTGGTTTTGAAACAATAATTGCATTTATGAATTACTGAGCGGACAATATTGCGGCAGGAAAGAATCCAATATCGTTGTCTAAGAATCGACATTAGAGCGACTGGCCCAGTGTGGCAGTTTATGCGGTGATAGTAAATAATTAATAACTCGACTATGCGGTCTTTTCGCGGTAATAAAATTGGATGCTGCTGATCGTATGACAAATCGGCATTTCGGAGACGGCCTCCGACTCGTATAAGTCCATCAGAATCTAAATATGGCACGAGCCGTTGAATAGCACGCGGACAACGAGTGTCAGAGTTTAAATTTTGAATGATGTCTGCGAAATAATGGTTTTGAACAGCTTTTAGAATTTGTAATTCAGCGAAGTTAATATCATCAGCGGAAAAATATTTAGTACGCGGTAGCTTCTTGATGAAGCGATAAATCTGCACGACGGTTCGTAGCAGTACTAGCCAGGACGAGACGCGTTCAGCAAGTTCTAACAGCGGTTTGAGAACTTCGGCCTGTGGTTGAGTTACGGGAAGCGAAACAATTTTCTTTGACTCGGGTAATTCCAACTCAATTTTAGCGGGAACCACTGACTTGACTGGCCAACTCGTCAAATCATCGCACAGCCAAGCGGGACCTGTGAGCCACAGTTTATGCTCAAGAAGCTGTGCGGGTGATAATCCACGCGACAGAGCGTCAGCACAAGGATTTTCACTTCCGGGTACATGCCGGAAAGAATCAGCGGGAATCGCGGAAATGATTTTAGTTATACGCGTAGCAACAAAAGTTTTAAATCTGTGCGGTGATGCCGTAATCCACTGCAACGCTACCATTGAATCGGTAAAACAAAATACGTTGTCGATGGTATGTCGTTTTTCGTAGGTATCGAGAACGCGGCGAACGAGTTTTGCCATGAGTAGGCATGCGCAAAGTTCCAGCCTGGCAATGGAAATTGTTTTCATCGGCGCGACTTTAGATTTAGCGCACACTAAACGAGTGATTGGTTCGGAACTAGAATCACTCTGTGTTTTAACATACACTACGCATCCGTAACCGAGCTCACTGGCATCCGAAAAGGCCGCAATCGTAACGGTTGAATTTTCTTCAACGCCTAAGTGACGCTGGAGGCGCAGTTTTTGAATGCATGGTAACTCACGAACATAGTTCTGCCAAATATTTACGATATCGGCTGGCGGTTTAGCATCCCAATCGAGTTGCAATTCTTGTAGTTTTCGCAAAATTAATTTTGCCTGAAGGATCGTTGGCGAAATAATACCTAAAACGTCGTGTTGGCGGGCGATTACAGATAAGATATTGCGTTTCGTTACAGGACGATTTTCAATGTTCACGGTGAACATAAAGTCGTCGCATTTAGGTGACCACTGTAGGCCTAAAACTTTTAGACTTGAGTCTGAGTCATCGAAATCAATATAAGCGGAATGACGATCCGATATTGGAAGCGATTCTGTAAGCTGCGGTGTATTACTAGACCATTTTACTAGGGCAAAGCCCCCGGCCTTGAGCAAGTCGCGGAGTTCGTCGCGGAGTTCTAAACAACTAGATAATGATGGCATCGAGTAGCATACATCATCCATGTAGGTATTATTTTCTATAACATTAGCGGCGCGCGGGAAGCGGGCGCGCTCGTCTGCGCACAGCTGACGTAGGACTCGCATAGCTTGAAAAGGACTACTACGTAGACCAAAACAAACGCGGTTAAATTGGTAGGTATCTAGCGGTAATGATGGATCAAAGCGGTAAAGAAATTTTTGATATTTACGATCGTCATCATTTACGAGAATTCTTAAGTACATCTGCTTCACGTCTGATGTAAAAGCGATTGGATAAAAGCGGAAATCCAAAAGGATTAAGAAAAGGTCATTTTGTAGATTATCTCCGGTGTACAAGACATCGTTGAGAGACAGCTTCGATTCTGTCTTAGCACTCGCGTCCATGACCATGCGCCATTTAGTTGTAGTTTTATCTGGCCTAGCGATTGCGTGGTGTGGTATGTAATAACCGGAGAAATGATCGTCATTGTTGACCAATGAGATATAACCTTCCTGTAGGTACTCCTTTATTATGGCATCGTACTCCACGCGTAGCGAATGTGAAGCGACGAGCTTGCGTTCTAAATACATGAAGCGCTTCTTAGCGTTTTGATATGAGTCACCGAGAGCGGTGGCGGGATCGCATGAGAACGGTAATGCGACAGAGTAGCGTCCATTAGAATCGCGGGAATAATTGTTTGTGAAAATTCGTTCATTTTCAAGAGCGGTGGGGCTTAAGGTAGGTTCACAATGAACTTCCTCAAGTTGCCAGAATTTCTGGAGAAGATAATCCAGTCGCGGTTCTTCTGCGAAGGCGCAGAGGGATATTTGAGATGCGTGATTATCATCACAAGCGGAGTCATGGTTGACATGAGCGGGTGAAACAGAAGCGTTTCCTATTACAATAAAACCAAAAATGGTTTCGAATGCGGTTGGAGACCCTGGTGGGCCAGCGACGCGGCCTGATAACAAGATATCAGAAAATAGCGGAGCTCCAATAAGTATGTCTATTTCAGACGGTTCATAATAGCTGTTATCAGCGAGCGGTAGGTAATTAAGGTAAGACAGACGCGAGATGTCGATTTTTACAGAAGGCAAATTATCTGTAATGCGGTCAATAACAAAAGCATCAATCGATACAAAATTATTATTTAACCTCGAGTGCAATGTTGTGGAAATTATCCCCTTAATAGGATTTGACGCGGAACCTATAGGTACCCTTAACGATAGTGTTAGCAACCTTTTTGCATTTTAAATTTAGTTTAGAACAACAATTCGCGGTTACAAAATTAGATTGCGATGCAGAATCAATAAAACCGCGTAACATGTGCTGCTGACCATTTAAATCGGTAGCATAAACTTGCACGGTTCCTAGTAAACAAGTGGTATCAGCTGATTGCGTAACATTGTTGCAAAGCGTAACATTGGCTTGTTTTGAATGAGACGCCATAGGTACATGCGCGTAGGCATCACTTGACTCACGCGATGCAGAAGGCAAAGGCGCGCTGTTGCCAGATTGCCTTTTAGGCTGATGCGGGGCGGATGAAGACACAAATCGCGCGGCGTTGCCAGCTTGATCCCGTGAAGCGGGAAACGTACTGATATGGGAGCGGTTATTTTCGCGGGAAAAATTCTTCCTACACAATTTTGTGTGATGATTGCATTTACAATTAAAACATTTGTGAATCGATTTGCACTCAGGATAAATATGCGAAAGGCTTAAGCAATTAGTGCAGCCTTTGTTTTGTTTTATGAAAGCGGATCTTTCATCAATTGAAAGCTTATCAAAAGCGGGGCACCTGTATAGGTGATAATGGTCATCTTTTTTGCACAAAGAACATTGACCTTGTACGGTGGATGCAGTGAAAGAATGCGTAGATCTTTTGTTATTGTTGTGTTCAGAAACACGAACTGATGTAGTCGCGGTGCGTTCTAATATTTTACTTTGTTCGCGAACAAATTTAATTAGCTCATCATAACTAGGCATAGATGTGCCTCTGACGTGATTTTCAAACTCGCGTGCGGTACTCGGATCGAGTCGTTTTAAAGCCAGTTGTAAAAGCATAAAATCTGATAAATTACTGAGCTTCAGCGAATGTAAACTCGACACTGCGGAGCAGAATTTATCTAGAAATGTTTCTAGATTTTTCGCGGAAGCGGTATTGTTAGGTTTGTAGTCAATCAGCTGTTGAAAATACGAAGTCGCTAACGAGCGTTCATCATTATACTTATCCACAAGCGTGTTATAGATAAGGCGATAGTTTTCACTGTTAGGTACAATTCCTGATATTACTGACAGCGCTCGACCACTGAGTTTATTTATAAGATATTGAATTCTTTCGTGATCGCTCAGATTAGGATTGTTATGTATTGTCTGGGTGAATGACTCATAAAACATTTTCCAATGCATTGGATTACCATCAAACGGCATTAATTCAAGTTTTGGCAACTTCACTGAGTAACATTGCGGTGGCGTAATAGAATTAGAAACTTTAACATTCGTAGCGGGGGGCGGATTAAGTTTTTCATAAACAAACTTACAGCGGCAGTACATATCTTCAAACGCATTAAGGCTTTGAAAATTAACTTGGTACTTAGGATTCAGTGTTAATTCAATGACATTAATTTCGTCTAAAATGTCAGTAAACTCGTTTTGCAAACGATCGAGTGACATCATGCTGCATAAAAACAAATCCTTTTCTGTGTCGTTGGTGAAAGCATTTAAAGATCGATTGTACACTTGTTGTAATCGAGAAAATATAGCATCGCGTTTGCCAATTAAAGTTAAGCGTTTCACTTGCAATTTATCGAGCGGTACCTCCATATCTATTTCGCCTTTTTCTTTTGGGCGAGTAGCCATTATGAACGACTACTTTTAAATTTGTGATAAATCCGAAAACACAAAGTACCTAAAACATATACAATGCGCGGTTATAGATAAGCGGAGACCAAGAAAGAAACGTAACACGCGGTTTTCGAACAGTAAAAATGTTTGCACAATACCCACTTGCAATAAATGACGAGAAAAAATATGAAATTTCGAATAAAAATGCGGAAAATTACTATATTTTGGAAGAAATGAGCTGTTTGCGGAGAAATATAGGAAGCCAGTAGGCCAAATTGCGGTATATCTGGTTAGGGAACCAGGAAAAATGCGGGATATCTAGGCTCGAAGGAACAGGAAAAATGTTAGCGCGGCCACCAAGTATTATGGCAGATCGCGCGGGACACAAATAGGTGCTGGAAGACGACGACTAACCTGAATACTCCGGGTCGGTGAGCACAGCTGCAGAACCTTGAACCTGGTTGCTCCTGGCTCCTTTCTTCAGGCAGTCGACGCGCGGCGTATAAATAGTGGACTGTTGGTAGCGGAATCATACGATGTATCGTATGCGATAGAGGAATGGTGTGCGAGGGCACACGTCAAAGCGGTGGTCGAAAGATGCGGTGATTGGAGCGGTAACGTGTCCACCCTGTCCGGCGGTCAAGGGCAGACTGCTTGCCAAGAGCAAACAGCGAGTCTCACCTTTCCGCGAACGTACCTAGGCGGCCGTCGTCTAGGAAAAGATGAGGGTAGGACATAGGAGTCGGTAAATGCGGGTAGAAAGAAAAGTAGGCAGCACTAAGGCGCCGTAACATCCACAGTAATGTGACATTGATCCGTGCGAAATATTCGCGAATTCTGTACACGGGTAAAGTCGGTCATATAATTTTTTGCGAAAAATATAAGTAGTAAAGAATTCAGATTCAACTCAAAAATATAATTGGCACTCTCATATTATTATAATTAACCTTTTGAGCGACACGCCACAAATTATTATTTTTCTTCGCAAACTAACGCAAGTTCTAGATAAGTGTGGCTGTAGGTGACTGACGCTCAAGTTTAAAAATGGAAATGGTTAAACAAAAATTGCAAATTTTTACAAAAACTTTTATTCATCACATAATACCTTATCAACTATGTTACAATAGTAAAAATGTAAAAGCGTAATATCAAAATCCGTCGAATTTTGGACGGATATTTTACATAAATGCTTTAATTTCAACAGCATGGACTAAAATAATTATTAAAACAAAGGGATCTTAAGCTACAATATACATTGATTTATGGCTGTAAAACTGAACTAGCATTTCACAATGTTTGCCATTAATTGTAATAATATCTGTAAAATCTGCCTAAATTACAACAAAATTGGCACAGGAATAAGTATTTCGCATTAATTGAGATTCAACAAGACAAAAAGAAAAGTTCAGTAAGTATAGAAATTTTAGGAGAGATAGATACCACATATTAAACTTTATAAGAGATACATAAATGCAATTTATAATCGGTAAGAGTCAGTTTAGAATTGAGAAGTCAATTCTAATTTGGCAAGAATTTCTGTTTGTCATATAAAGGCGAATATACCGTATACAGTGTTACCATAACGATGTACGCGTCACTCGGTGCGCATAACAAGACTAATCGATCTTTACTGGTTCATAGTTAAGATGAGTATATGAGTGCGTCTGAAATCGGGGGACATTGCGCAACGATCTAACTCAGGTCCGCGTCCCCACTCTCCCCTTCACTGGCAGGTGTCAGAGCGAGGTGGTGTGAGGCGCGCGAGCGTACGCGGTGGGTATGAAGCCGGAGCGGCGCGACTTGGGCGCGTGTGCCCACAGCCAGCCCTCCACCGTCTGCTGCGTCAGGTCCGCGTACCCCACTCTCCCCTTCACTGGCAAGTATTAGAGCGAGGTGGTGTGAGGCGCGCGAGCGTACGCGGTGGGTATGAAGCCGGAGCGGCGCGACTTGGGCGCGTGCGCCCACAGCCAGCCCTCCACCGTCTGCTGCGTCAGGTCCGCGTACCCCACTCTCCCCTTCACTGGCAAGTATTAGAGCGAGGTGGTGTGAGGCGCGCGAGCGTACGCGGTGGGTATGAAGCCGGAGCGGCGCGACTTGGGCGCGTGTGCCCACAGCCAGCCCTCCACCGTCTGCTGCGTCAGGTCCGCGTACACCCACTCTCCTCTTTTCACTGACAGGTCGTCGGGCGCCTGTGCCTGGAAAGCGAGATAAACAAGTGTGAAATTAAGATAATAAACCTACGTGCACGGCTTAGCTCGAATTTTCGGTGGGGGTAACCCGGCCTTGCATCTGCTACGGCAGCATTTAAGAAAGTGTTGTACCTCTGCGCGTCCTAGCTACGCTAATTAATAGCGTAAACCAGTAGCTGAATAGTGTGCAATGACATTGCACACTATTCAGCTACTGGTTACATTGAGGTACTTGATCAGACGAAACGAATCTTACAACATCAATATCAGTTCAGCAGTAAGCCTATAAATAATAGCACACAGAGAGGTGATTTCCTCGGTGAAAACTGACCTTGTAATCATAAAGCATGACTAGTTTGGTCCCGTGGTACCAGCCGCCCGTATCTTGCGTGGAAGCCGTGTTGTTAGACAACAGTGTGTTGTTTGACAACAGTTTTATGTTTCCTACATAAAAAACTGACCTCGTAATCACAAAGCATGACTAGTTCAGTCCGGTAGTACCGGCCGTCCGTAGATTGAGTGGTGGTTGTGTTGTTGAGACTGTTGTTATACAACAGTGTATTGTTGGACAACAGTGTGTTATTTGACAACAGTTATTAAGTATCATATGTTTCGTACATGAAAACCATAGATTTAATATTCTAAGATGAAAACTGACCTTGTAATCATAAAGCATGACTAGTTCGGTCCCATGGTACCGGCCATCCGTATCTTGCGTGGTGGTTGTGTTGTTGAGACTGTTGTTGGACAACAGTGTGTTGTTAATGTTGGCGGCCGGAGGCGACACCACCGGCTGTCGGCTATCGGCAGTGTTGTCTTGTTGTGTTGCTGCAATAAATGGAAATTATTATCACAGCTGGCAATTTATAATCTTTAACCTTTTAACTGTCAAAGTCGCCTATACTTGATCAGCGCCCAGGCGCAAACCATGTCGACAGTCGACAAAAAACCGGACTCGATAATATAAAATCAAATAAAAAATTAAGTTGTGGCAGTCAAAAGGTTAAAAGACAGAAAGAAAGATTTGGGATTTGAACTCAGCTAGCTCAGCTTGCGACCACGAAAGGCCACTGTTTTTTGTTTTTGACGTGTGAAAAAGTGACAGATATTTACATCGCCATAACTCTGTCTCGTTCTGACACGTCCAAAGAAATATTACGTGGTGCGCATCCTAGCCCGGCAGGACAGCGAATAAAGGGGATTCGAGCGGATTTTTGCGAGGTGACCCAGTGTGCTGCGGTCTAGTACTCTGTCTTCGATAGGGATTTACTGTGAATGTCCCCCTATAAGGTACAGATTCGACTTACGTTGCACCACAGCTGGGTAGACGAAGCCGGAAGGAATGAAGCCCTCTTGGCCATCGCTCCTCACAATCCAATACCAATCCGGATCTTCTCTGTTTAGAACTGGAAACGAAATAGTTAACAGTTAGTCTAGGCTGGGGTTTTATTTTCTATTATAACATGCTCAAGTGGACTATTAGGCTTGTTTCCAAAGAGAGTTGACGTTGCGCACTTTTCATCATGGCAATACAAGATAGAATTTAATTTACCAAAAATAAACTTTTAGGAAACACTGTTGAGCAATCATGCCGGTTTCAAAGCTTTAACGAAGAAGTTTTTGAACATGTTTACTGAATGTTAATATTTTATCATTCCTCCACTTCTTAAGGAGGGAGGGAGAAGAGGGAGGCCTCTTCAATATTCAATGTATAATCCGCGCCACACAAGTCGGCGGATGAGAAGTTAGCCGCAGATGACACTTCGCCGTGATTCGCTAATTATTGCGCATGTGTGCACAATGCGGATGCCGCGTGGCGTAGTGGTGAGCACGGGCGTAGTGAGCGCGCATACCCATATTTTGCCGTTTGCGCAGCGTTTTGCGCCTAAATTCCCATTCGCCGACTTGTGTGGCGCGGACTATAATATGTAGCTGTACAAACCTGTAACAAACTCCCCACGTTCCACGTCCACATCGTTCTCGTCTCTGGCAGTGAACGTGTAGAGGACGACATATCGTCCCGACGGGTCCTTGCTGAATGGGCACGCTTCTCCTTCGCTGCCCAGCTCTGATGTACCATCGTTGGTCACTCCGTCTGATACTGATAGCCTGTGAAGGGTGGGTTTTAAGTTAAGATAAAATAAGGCTTGTGATACAAGATACATTGTGAGTGATTTTGTGATTAAATTGTGGATAAACATATTATGCCATACACCCAATAATAAAACTGAAAATTCTATCTTTCATATGTGACTGCCCAAAAAGAAGGAAATATAAATGCTATACATTCAGGTGGATCATCCAAAAGTATACTTAGCGCCACACAAGTCGGCGGATGGGAAGTTATGCGCAGAACGCTGCGCAAGAGCCGATATATGTATAGGTATGCGCGGGAGCCAGAGTGACGAGACGTCGGGGCACACCCGCCCGCTAACCCATGCCTCCCGCGCGCTCCCTACGCCCGTGCTTACCACTACGCCACACGGCGTCGGAATTGTGCACACATGCGCAATAATTAGAGAATCACGGCGAAGTGTCATCTGCGGCTAACTTCTCATCCGCCGATTTGTGTGGCGCTCAGTATACTATATGTATAGTTGCAATAGTTTTGCAATGTCGTTTGTGTCATTGGAATAAATCATTCAAAGCAATTGTTTTAAACAATGTGGATAAAATCTCTTGGTAGCTAAAAATTTCGTGGATATAATAATTGGGCCTCCTTAATGGCGTCTGCGAAGTTACAAGCTGCGCAAACCCCCCCCACTTCTTGCCGCCGCTGACATATGAATTTGCTACTGTGCAAGTACTCGCCTTCTGTCCTACTAGTAGTACATCTGGTAGGACCACGGGCAACAAACGGTAGACTATAATAATTTTGATTCGGCCCATACAAGTCTTTAAATTCATACGAAACTTACTGTGAAACATCTCTGTGTGCTAAATCTGCCGGAGACCTGCTCCTGGGCAGCTTCTTCTTCAGATCATGATGCTCGCACGGCGCGCAGTAGGAATGTGGTATGAACCCTTCCCGGCGAGACTCCGCCAGTATCACATAAACCCAGTCGTTTTCTCTGTACAGCACGTTGACTATTTGCCCACGTTTCACCTGAAGTTACAAAAATTTTACTGATTGCATTATTTTTGCTAGACATTCATGTTTGCATCTGTGTGCATTGCGAGACGGCTCCGCATGCTAGCACTCGCCAACTTGAGAAAGGTCGCCGAACGCGTCCGAAACTATAGTCGTGTTATGACTATCATCCGTACACGTGAGTTAGTCCTGTTGTATTTCGTTTAAAATGTGTGAAAACCACATTAATTTCCATAGTAAAACATTCATGTTTTTTTGTGTGTCTGTACTGGTACTGGCCTATTCTATAGTCTAGTGCTAGTCATAAAATGCTATTTGACTGTATGTAATTGTTACTGTAGGTGGCACCTGCATTTTAAATTCAAACAAGCACTCAAGCATGATGCATACAGGGTTATTCCTAATCAATTAGCATCCTTTTAGGGGCTTATTCTGTACGTCAAAACTAACAACTTTTGTTCTGCGGCTCTTGTCAAAAGTAAAAAATAAATCAGCTGTTCCATACATTTTGTCGAGAGTGAACAATATTTTTCTATGGAACAACAATATTTTTTTTTAGTTTTAATAAAGGTTGTTAGTTTTGATGTACAGAATAAGCCCCTAAAAGCATGCTAATTGATCAGGAATAACCCTGTATAAATAAATTTTAGGGGACATCTTACATAATTATATGTGTCTGACACTAAACTAATTACAGCTTGTAAAACAGCTGCCAGAGACTGATTTATTACAAATGTATATACATATTGTTAAATACTTTATGTACTTATATAGATAATAACATCAAATCATCACATAAATAGTTGCCCTTGGTGGGAATCGAACCCACACCTTTTTGATCCAGGAGTCAGGATCACTAACCACTGGGTCACTGAGGCAGACAATATGAAGCACGACTTCTACCTACATCTGTACCAGCCTTATTTTTTATTAGTCCATTGACTTATGCTGACTCTAGCCTTCTATACTTTCTGAACTATTTTCTAACTAGTCTTATTATTTAAAATCTATAGGGGAAACCTGTACATTACTGGAATTCTACTGCAAATTAAATACAATCATATAAATTATAAGCATTCAATAATCTTAGTTAATACTAGTTGTTATCTGAACAGTAGATTTCGCTTTAACTGAATCTTAATGAGCCTATAATATCTTATCTATAATATAATATCTTAATGAGCATATACCTCCCACTCTCGCGCGTGAGCAAGTCGCTCCTGAGTTTAAAATATTATAATTATTAAAAATGGCACCAAATAATGTCGAGCCTACACTACGTGATGTACTAAAAGCAGTGAGTGAATTAACCGCTAAAGTAACTGCGATAGAAGCTCTAATTGTTTATCAAGGTACGATAAATGCGGACCGAAGTGAAAGGATCCTGATGGGTGTAAAAGAAATAATTGAGGGTAAGTCCCCTGTAATACCAAAAAATGCGGGTACCTCGTGCGACATGACCCCGCCGCAGGCGATGCAAGTACAGCGACCTTTGCGCCAAGCGCGCTTGAAATCCGCCACCACTGCATTGTCAACGACCACAGGTCCTAAGAAGGGTAGCACAGCACCACTAACACAAAAACCAGCTGGGAAACCCGCAGCGATGACGACAACTCGCGACATTTCTACAACGCGCGAATCTACCGCACTTTTGAATAAGATACCAACTACACAATGCAGCGATGACTCGGTTGCAGCGACAACTCCGTGTGTGGCCTCGAAATCAGCGGAGCACAACACTGACGATAATGGAGGTTGGAAAAAGGTAACTAAAAAATCCAACAAAAAACGAGACATAATAACCGGTACTGGAAAATCAAATGATGAACTCCAAATAGCGGAGAGATTAAAATACATTCAAGCTTGGCAGTTTAAACCGGCGACTACTGAACAAAATATATTAAACCACCTGAACAAAATTCACAAATCCGAAAAATACTATGTCGAGAAAAGGCAAACTAAAACAAAATGGCATGCAGTCTTCATAATAGGTATCCCTGAGAGCCTGTATGACAACATCAGCGCGCCGACTTCGTGGCCCGCCGGGGTTCGTGTGAGTAGTTGGATTTTTCGTGCGCGACACTCGGGCGGCGACCCGCAGTAAGTGCGAGCGAGACCTCCGACGCGCACGGCAGCAGTAGCGCTAGTGAATGGAATGCATCGTTACCTTATCAACACTGTCACCGGGACGGCGGCGAACAGCATCTGACAAACAATGTAAACTGCGCCCCGGCTAATAATACTCATAGTTTAGTTATATGTCTCCAAAACATTCGGTGCATAGGTGCTAAGGGTAGATTAGAAAAGCTAGAAGTCTTGTTACAAAATGAACTTAAATGTAATATACTCGCGCTAACGGAACACTGGTTGTCTCAGGATGCTAACGGATGATATAACAGAAAGCTTAGACAATAAAATACCTGTATCTGTAATATTTATGGACATGAGCAAAGCATTTGATTTTGTAAATCATAAAAGATTGCTGTCAAAAATGTATAGATATGGGATAAGAGGGGTAGCTCATGATTGGATAAAATCTTATTCATCTAATAGAACTCAATGTGTTGAAATTTCAAAATATAAAGAAGACAGTAAATCTGTGGAATCATATACATCCGAATATCTTATGAACAGTCATGGGGTGCCCCAAGGAAGCATAATGGGTACTTTGCTATTTTTGTTTTATAACAATGACCTTCCCATTGCCATAAAAGAAAAGACCATTTTGTTTGCAGATGACACTACTATTATAACAACAGGTAGGGATAAATCTATATATGAACAACAAGTAAATGCTGCATTATCTGATGCTGTAAAATGGCTATCTGCAAACAATCTTAAGGTTAACATAAGTAAAACTAAAGTTATGCAGTTCTCAACTACGCAAGGACAATCAGAGGTACTTCGTATAAACTATGATGGGAAGGACATTGATGAGGTTTCAGAAATCAAGTTTCTTGGCATAACCATTGATTGTAATTGCTCATGGAAGTCTCATGTAAATAATCTGTGCTCTAGGGTAAATGGTTTTGTGTATCCTCTGAAGAGAATGGCTCAAGTAGTATCCAAAGAGGCTGCTCTGAACGCATATCACGGTTATGTTAATTCAATACTGCGTTATGCCATATTAATATGGGGAAGATCGGTGGATATACCGGAACTATTTATTCTACAAAAGAGGTGCATAAGAGCTATATTTGGTATCAAACAAACTGACTCGTGTGTGCCTTACTTTAAGAAACATATGCTTTTGACAATAACCTGTCTATATGTATTGGAAGCCAGCATTTTTGTGTACAAAAATAAAAGCCTTTTTCAAGATTTAAACTCCATCAGAGAAAGAAAATGTGCTGTGAGGACACAGCACAAGCATAAATTAGTTTGCCCGCGTTCTAGACTTAAATTGACTTGTGATAATTGCTACATGATGTGCATTACAATATACAATATTATCCCTGATGAATTCAAAGAGTATACATTCTTTAAATTTAAAAAACATTTAACTCAGTGGCTAATTGAAAAATGCTTTTATAATATGAAGGAATTTTTAGATTATGGAAAATCAGTTAAAAAATATTATGTAGGTTGACAAAGCACTATAATTTCAGTTTTCACATTTGACATTTTTTTCATTATGACTAATTTGCAAAGAAGTAGGTACTTATTATGACATTTTTATTAGAATGAATTAGAATTATTAGAATTATCATTGACAGTTTTGCATAATGGCAAAACATCATGCTGAAAGTATTATAATGACCAAATTGTATTTTGTTTTAAATTTGACTATTTTAAAATGTATTCGTATGCCTGAAAAGGCAAGTTTTGGCATAAGCACTTTAAAAATGAACCACCTTGTATGTACCTGAAACTTATGAATAAATGATTATGAATTATGAATTAGTCAATAAAGAGAGGGGGAAAAACAATTCCCCACACATTGATTTTACCGATGTAATTCATTCATCTAATGGGGAAAAATTCATTAGTAAGAAATGTGCAGTTGACGCGATTAACGCCCAATTTTTAGGGGCAGCGGAAGTTTGCGGGGCGCCGAGGGCCTCAGTCGGGCGCGTCCGCGCCGCGCTGTGCTCGGCGCGCCCGTCGGCCGACAGGTCGCTCAGGTTTTTACGATTTAGCGCAGACGAAGTATATAGGATTATTATGTCTCGTATACCACCTAAGACTTCAAAGGATATTTACGGACTATCAATGAAGCTTCTTAGATTAGCCGCGGTCCCCCTCGCTCCCATATTGGCTGAACTGTTCAATCTTTGCATTACAGAAGGGACATTTCCGTCGCCGTTAAAGATCGCAAAAGTAACACCTCTATTTAAGGGTAAAGGGAAGCGCGAAAGCATCGATAACTACAGGCCCGTATCAATTATTCCCGCTATAGCCAAGGTTTTCGAAAATGGGATTAGCACTCGCCTACTTAATTTCTTAGCCGAAACAAATGCTCTGTCCGATCGCCAGTATGCGTACCGCGAAGGGAGATCCACCATCTCACTCACGCGAGAAGTAGTGCGCAGTATTGTGGCCGCAAGGGACGGCAAGAGCAAGCAGCAAGTCGCCATAATATTCTGCGATTTATCTAAGGCATTCGACGTCGCCGATCGCGCTGTACTAAACGTTAAAACACGGCATTATGGCGTGGACGGGGCCTCGCATGCTCTTATCGCAGACCTAATGAATGGTAGATCGCAGGTGGTGGTGGGCGCAGCTGGCGAAGTTAAGTCAGACCCGCTTGAATCAGCGATGGGAGTAGCGCAAGGATCGTCGGTGTCCAACATCCTCTTCTCTCTTCTCCTGAATGATTTGCCGGCCGCCGTCACCGCAGCTGAAATATTCATGTATGCTGATGATGTGGCAGCGGTGGTGACGGCGCCTTCGGTCGATCAACTGGAGAAGAAGTTGAATACCACGACCATGCAGCTCGCTGACTGGTTTCGGATGAACGGCCTGACACTGAATCTCAAAAAGACGCATTTCATTCACTTCTACCTAGCGGGGCGAGCACCCAGACCCCTATCAGTATTTGTGAATGAAATAAAAATAGCACAGGTCTCGTCTACGACGTTCCTAGGCTTCGAGTTGGACAGAGGTTTACAATGGGAAAATCATGTAATAAAGGTGTGTAGTAGACTGGGTAGTTCGTGTTTCGCGCTGACTAGGCTTGCGAGGGTGGTACCTGCAGACGTCGTACGATGCTCTTATTTTGCTACAGTACATTCAGTACTTCAGTACGGAACAGAAATCTGGGGACGAGCTGCCGACTGGATGCGGGCATTTAGAATGCAAAAACGCGCCGTCCGAGCGATAGCAAAGATTCCTCAAGATGTTTCAGTCCGTCTACATTTTAGGAGGCTAGGCATTCTTACACTGCCATCACTTGTCATATTTCAGGTGGCGGTATATGTGAGAATGAACCTGGCCTCTTACGTAAAACGAAGTAGAACACGGGGCGGGGAATACCTCGTAACTGTACCTCATACGCTTGAAAAGTCCACAAAAGTTACGCATATAATGGGACCGAAAGTATACAACTTGCTGCCAATAAATGTTATCGATGCCCCTAGCTTGCCTTGTTTTAAGGCTCGGTTAAAGCGCTGGCTTATCGAGCAGACGTTTTATGATTTTGACATTTTTCAATGTGTAAAATAGTTTATGCAATATTACTATTATTATATTTTATTGATATTTCTAGGTTAAACTAGATGTAGATATATTTTTGTTTCTTATTTTATTTCGTTGACATTTTTATTTTGATAATTTTGATTTGTTTCATGACATTTTTTATTATTTTATGACATTTTTAATGTAACATAATGATAATTTTTTTAATTTATTTTACTTTGACATCCTAATATTGAAGTTTAATAGTTGTTTGTCAATGATTAGATATCTTTCTAAATAGTAATTATTATGTAATCCTATCGTATTGACATGTAAATGAAATATTTTATGAATAAATTGAATATGAATATGAATATATCTTGACTCACTCTTGACAGATTTGGTTCATACTCTCGAATCTTGTCAGAATTTAGATACTAAACAATCTTGCTAATTATTATAAAAATCGGCTGTTATATAGCATGACAGCAATTTCCCCTCTTTATTAAGAGAAATACGAAAGCAAAATCGCCATGTTAAAACAAAGATCTTTGCTTCGCTTTGATCAATAAATATTCTTAGTCATTTTCAAATTTTTATTCTTATTCTTGTTAGACTAATATGGATCTTGTGTATGAAAGTTTTATTATTATAATAGTTATTAAAGTTCTCATAATTTCTAGTGATCACAGCACTTACCTCTAACTCATCGTCCACACATGGGGCGAAGTCATGTAACACCACCATCTTGGAATCCGGACTAAGTCCATGTTCCTTCTCAATGCCCACTCTGACCAATGTCTCTATACTGGCGGAGCCGGTGATCCGGCCCATGCCAGGGCTGAGCCCTGATCCAGGTCGAGATAGCTCTTTATCTGAGTCCCCACTACTGGCTGAAATTTCAGAAAAAGAATAAATTTAACTATAATGCTGTCAAATGTAACCAAGGCAATTTACAATATTCTTATGATATTTTTTTTTGCATGATTTTTATTCGGACTGTGATCATATAGGTAAGAAATGTTGGGAAGCATTATCATTTAGGGCAATAAGTATTAAACATGTTATTTAAATCACATGGCAAACCGATTTATGCAAAGTGAAGTGATCCAGTCAATCAGGTAACTGTAAAATAGTTGTTCCCAAACTTGCAACTTTGGAACAAATAGTTTTTTTTTCACCTGACGCTTATTTTCCCACGCTCATATGGATTCCATACAGGTTGTTTATCAGGTAAAACAAGATGTAATGACTTGTTTTGTAATATTTATCAATACTTATGTAGAAAGTTTGAGGTCAATGACTTGAGAAGTTTACAATTTACTTACATTTCTTCTTTTTGCCCCTCCTTATTCTTACTGGACATAGGAATGCCATATTTATTTGAATGTTAATTAGCACATCACGTAATTAAATATTGTACAAATCCGACATAATTTTACGGAAAAAAGTTTTTCACTTCACGCGACACACAGACATATTTTCGACATTTCATTAGGCAGTGTGACCAGATGATTATAACAATTCTCCTCGAATCTCGATCTTGCGGGAAAACTAGAAAAAAGATTCCTTTAGGCCTTAGAAAATTAAAACTACGTTGTATGTTTTCTCTGTCTACGCTTTATCCTGATATCCTCGGCTGATAGCCTCGGTCAGCGGTCAGCGCGCGAAATTGTTTTCTTTTTGCAATTTATTGCTGAACGTCAGCTTGGACGTTCAGCTTGAATTTACGAAGACTATTTTTTTTATATTCAGTTTTTAGTTGGTGAACTGTACAGACCAACCACTATTTTGGTTTTTCAGTGTACATAACTCGTTGACACTACCTATTTCAATGCCGCAGAACGAGTTTTCGTAAGCTTACGCTAATTAGTTAATCTGTAGATGGCAGAAAACCCAGCACTTTTTAAAATCTTTTTTGTTTTGTTCATTAGACGAATTTCCTAACTTGAAGAGCAACTAATTCCCTTACCTATGTCGAGTTTTGGTGGTGAAACGTGCATTGCATTGTATTTGCAAAATTTCATAGAAGTTCTAATAAATTATTTGCCACCATTTTTACTGCAGTATAAAACAATTTTCAGAGCGCGTCAGAATAGTATTGAGTAGGTATTTACTGAATTAGGGATCGTTTATATTACGACGAGGCGGGCGCGGGACGGGGCCCGTCCGGGCTTTTACACAAAATGTATCGAACGTGCGTCGTACGGGCCACGTCCGGCCCGTCCCGCGCCCGCCCCGTCCAAATATAAATCATCCCATAAATCTTCTGCTTGACCTAGGTCCTGGGGCTGCCGCTCGAATTCAGCTCGCTCTGCTAGCTATCGTAAATAATGCACCTGTGTGAAACAAAGTAGGCTAAAATAAAATTTAAAAAAATTGGTTGTTTGTAAAGTCGGTTCACTTACGCTCATTTTACGTGCGTCATGCACCGAACGCTTAGACCGATCGTGCCTCAATCGCTTGTTCCGGGCTCTCGCTTGCATGCTCGGCTAAGGCGGAACTCAATCATCGGGCGTTCGTAGATTTATAAGACGTTATAAATAACGTCAACAAAAGTTGTAGAAATTATCCTGCTGCTGTGTAAGCTCTGTTTCACTTTCACTGGCAATACTGACTCGCTGGACTTAGTGCCCAAGCAAGATACCGGCTAAAATTGTGGGCTCAAACGAGTGTGGTCCGAGTGCCTGCTGATTTAATTTTATTATTTGAAGATTCATAGGTATGTATTTGCATATAATAAACTTAAGTATAGTGATTGTTTCCCAAGATGCCTGCTGACTGCTCTCTTTTGTTTTTTTCGGTGTTGCCTCAATCATAGGCCGTGCGTTGGTCTCGTCTCGAACAAAAAAATGCGAAATCAGTAGAAAAGCCAATAAAATTGGTACATTCGTACCAAAAATTGGTATAATCCTAGGGGGGTTAGCTAGTTTATGGTTTAGCTACATCCCACGGCTACATCACTTTTAAACACATCAATCGCCAGGCCAAGTCACGTAAAATAGCCCATAGTCCTATCCTCATTTTCGTTTCGACACGCTGAAAAAAAACTTCCTATTTAAGGCGAGGACATCCAAACATTTTCTTTGGATTTTGTCGCCTTAACAAAATAAGAAGTTTGACTTTCTACACACATTTTAAAGTTTACCGAAGATAATTAACGAAATAGAAAAAGCTCGCAATTACCGCAACTGCGCCTATATAAATAAAAAAATTTAAACCTACCTAATAATTTTATTTAATAAATGTGAGCCTGAGCATGTAACGGTATTCAGCTAATCTGTATCAATAAGACTATGAATGTTACTTTCTTTTATATTAATTCCATCCATCCATCCATCCATCAGCCATAAGAAGTCCACTGCTGGACATAGGCCTCCCCTATGGATCTCCAATAAGACCGGTTGGAAGCGGCTTGCATCCAGCGCGATCCTGCGGTCTTAATGAGGTCGTCCGTCCACCTTGTGGGTGGACGTCCTACGCTGCGCTTGCCGGTACGTGGTCTCCACTCGAGAACTTTCCGACCCCATCGGTCATCAGTCCTCCGTGCTATGTTATATTAATTATTGAAGTGAAACTTCTAATGCGACTTCCAACAAGGTTGCGTAAGTTGCGTTAAACGTTTAACGCTGCCATGGAGGGGGTATGAAAGCACTGTTGCGTCGAAGTTTCACTTCTTCCGCGCGGAGAGACTCCACTTGCAGTTTTTTTTTCTTTCTGGGCACTTCACAATAATTTGTTATTTTCAGATTAGCTGAATACCGTAACATGCTCGCATAGGTATAAAACTTCTAAAAGTACTAAGAGCCTACAACACAATATGAATAGACCTATCAATATTACCTATTACTCTATTTATATGATTTATCAATGTTTGCTGTGCCATTTGATAGCGCATACATTATTTAACTAAGTACCTACAAGATAAAATGACTATCACTGTAATAAATTATTGTGGTAATTATACGACAGCTAAAATATTATTTTCCTGTTGCAGTCAAGATTGTGGCGTTGCTTAAACGCTTGTGATTTTCGTACAATAGTATTTATAAAATCGTAATCACAATGCGACCAATGATAATAGTCCATGGTGGTGCTGGAGATATACCGGATAGCCGTGTTCAAGGCAAGCATGATGGTATCAGGGTGGCAGTTAGAGCTGGTTACGAACAGCTGATGAAAAGTGATAGTGCTCTAGATGCTGTTGAAATAGCTGTTATGTCAATGGAAAAGGATGAAAATTTTAATGCTGGTACGTTGCACCGAAGACCTATTTATATCTTCACCTTGGAGGACCTTCTAGTCATCTAGTTTATAGATTAGCGCTGAGGGTACTGTGGAGGGGAGGGCTGCGCATGTTGACCGCCATACTAAACTCATGCGCATCCACCCCCTCCACACTTCACTCAGCGCTAGACTTATATATGCCGCGATCTGTATAATAATTATTTTTGTAAATAAAAGAAATCGACATTAAAATTTCAATATAGGCACAAGTAGGTTCAATAGAATACACAGAACCAGTTATAAAATATTCACTAGTACCTAGATGATAACGCATAGAATTATATTTTTAGGATACGGCTCAGTCCTCAATTTGAGCGGTGGAGTCGAGATGGAAGCCAGTATTATGAGAGGGGAAGATCTTAACGTTGGAGCAGTGACTCTGATAAAAGATTTCCTGCACCCTATAAGCATCGCACGTAAAGTGCTTACTGACTCTCCACACTCCTTGTTAGGAGCCGAGGGTGCTAAACTGTTTGCTTTGGAAAAAGTAAGTCAAATCTAAACACAACAACAAACAAAACAATTTATTGAATAGCTATTAAATCAACACACTTCAACAGAATTAGATCGCTCATTTCTTCAAAGTAGAGGGCTGGAGGCGTCTATATTTGGCCAACTCAACCTCAGAATAGGAAGCAGCGTCGTAGCAAAAGTATTCTGGAACCTTGTACCACGGTAATGATATCATTACCGTGCTTGTACCTATGCTCCAGATTTGTTGGGATCGACGCCAGGGCTAACAGGTTGCGTAGCCGAATACACAAACGTACTGCTCAACCCTGGAACTTAATTCAGCATTTATGTACTTGATTCGGTTGAGACACCGCAGATCCAGTGTTTTGGTATTGGCCTGTACCTTCGCTGTAAAGTTTCACAGCTGTTCTTATGGCATTGTTCCTAACTGTGAATCTCGATAACATTATGTTTTGCAAAAAATATTAATTTAACACAACTAATTTTAATACAGCTGATTGACAATTTTCATCAAAATGAAATGAGTGTCTCTATGCCGCTAGCTGCTTGTGATCTCCCTCATTCTAACAACTCCTTATTTAGATTTTTCGTAGGTGAGGGTATGAAACAACGTCCAAACATTCAATGTTTTCATGGTCATTGTGACAAAAACACTAGCTGAATTTTAAGTGACCGTGAATAATACCTACTATGCTCGACTTTTTGCCTCGAGTGACGTTCCAAAGACGTTTATCAGCGTGTCTTCATTTAACGCTTCTTCATTGATTCTTCTTCGTCACGTCTAGACACGCGGAAGCGTGTCCAGCCAAGTCTCAAAGAAAAAGGAATTACTGGCGACGCGACGTGTGTAATACTTCGACGTGTATAATATTACACGAACCATTTCGAGACACTTTTGACCCCATTATAATTAACTTTAGTGACAAATAATTAATATTTTGATCTTTGTCCTAAAATATTGTAAAATTTTATATGTAGTAACAAAGTACAATAAGTTTTTTTACAGGGGTTCCATGCAGTACCAGAAGAATCATTGATAAGTCAAAATGCTCGAGATGCTCTGAATAATTATTTGAAGCACGGCGAATTCGGAAGAACTGAAATTGGTTCGAATTCTAAGAACGAAGTAAATAGTTTAAAATTATTTGTAAGAGTTAACTACGTGTTTAGCATAGATGAAGGATTGGTCTTCGCTCGTCTAGTGGAGCGAGACCTTCATTGATCTAAATATTACCAAAATAATAAATTCATTTTTCTCAATTGATGAATGTACGAGTAACTTGCATACATAATTATGTACAATAATCATTAAAATGTATACTTAGCTAGGTATTTTTTAGTATCGATATTGTATTTTTCGTTTTCAGTTAAGTTTTTGATTTATTCTATTAGGTAATTGATTTTTTGTATTCTGTAGAGTGGTGTTGGAACAGTTGGTGCCGTGGCGGTGGATTCTCAAGGCCATGTTGCTGTTGCTACAAGCACGGGCGGTATGAGCGGAAAGGCAGTAGGCCGGATAGGAGACACTCCGCAAATTGGGAGCGGGACATACGCCGACGACAAAATTGGTGGGGTATCTACAACAGGTAATTGTTGTTTGTAACACAAAACAACGTTTTAAGACAAATATGTATTATTATGTATAATCCGACCGCTTAACTTAGTCGTCGCCTGCGCGGGTACAGGGGCGCGGGGATAGACGACAAAGAGGACTGAGACAGGTACGAGAGGCAGGCCCCCTGTACCGCGCAGGCAAGGACTGATTTAAGCGGTCGGATTATAGTAAGGACCAAGGTTCTTATGTTTATAAAGCATAAGAACTTTCGTCCTTATTGAATTTTCTATAGTATTGAAAAAAATTGCAGAAGAGTATTTTTTTCAGGTCATGGAGAATCTATTCTAAAATATTGCTTGGCTCATAGCATCATAAAGCTTATGGAAAGAGGTGTAGACGCAAATACTGCTACTAAAGATGCTGTGAATGGTACGGTTGCATTGATTGATTTATTATATAATTATGATATAAACTTATCGACGCTATTTTTAATATGCATGGACATTTTTGGAGGATTCACTATAATAATTATAAAGGTATAATCCTACCGCTTAACTAAGTCCTCGCCTGCGCGGTACAGGGGCGCCGGGGGAGACGATAAAGTCTAGAGTCCCCTGAGCTTTTTCCCCAACAATCACGCGGGAAGTAGGTATTTGAAACAGTACGATGTGTAGACGACTTTAGTTATTTCCTCGCTGAGGTGGGATGAAAAGTTACGTGTTGCACTCGAGTGCAAAGATTTTTCACCTTGTGCTCTTTTGATTCCCTTGCTAACGCTCACCCGGCGCCCGCACCTGTCTCAGTCCCCTTTGTCGTCTCGTTAAGCGGTAGGATACCTACTAATATTTTCCGTTTTTTTCAGGAATGACAGCTCGATTGAACAATACAGCTGGTGCTATAACCTTGTCTAAAGATGGAGATATAGGCATACATTTTAGTTCGAATAGAATGTCATGGGCATACGTGAAAAATAATAAAGTGTATTACGGGATAAATCAAGGTGAAATCTACGAAGAAGATTTGAATTAAATAGTGTTTGGTAAATAATAACGTACTTACTATAATTAGATCGAAATTAAAATGTATGTATTCTGCGTGTAATCTATTTATTGTTTTATATTGTTGACGTTTCTTACATTTTATACTTTCAGTAATCAGTAGGTACCTACCTACACTTAACCAGTATACCAGTATCCGCCACTGACGTGCGTTCAAAATGTGGTTTAAAAGAACTATTTCTATGTAATTTAGTTACAAACCTACTTATTTTCTAAAGCCATAGGTATCGAAAACTTTATCTTGATACCTACTTGACATGATATTGCGGTTGACAAAAAGCAGATAGATATTATAGGTGCTGTACGTACACTCAGTTGTTAGAACTCATAATATTACAAGTCCTTCAAATAGGTCCCAATTACAAATAGCTATGCATACAAAATAGTGGTCGGCATTCAGCAATCGCTCGCTGCGTAAACGTATAGGCACGGGTTTTCTCGTCATAATTCAGTGGCTTTCGCTATCTGTAACACAAAGTATAGAAAGGCGTGTAGGTATTTACATTTTTGTTACATTTCATTAACAGTTCTACGTACACTACAGAATGAAGTATTTTGAATTTTCCGTAATAGTTGTATGCAGCGTTTTACCGCACTATTGCTATGGCTTGGTGAGTATATACTTTTTTTATTTTTAAAATAATCTATTTACGAATTTGAGAAATATTATTTTCGTTGCTGCATGTAGCTCGTATCTATTTTGTTTTTTTCTAAATCATGGATGTTATGGATTGAATAGATTTAGGTATAGTTTGATATTTTGTTTTTTACCAGGAACCTATAATAATAATACATGGGGGAGCAGGTGATGTCAGCGACAGTCGAGTTCAAGGCAAGTTGGATGGAGTCAGGCAAGCCGCCAGGGCAGGCTATGAAGTGCTAGCACGGGGTGGCAGCGCTTTAGATGCTGTTGAAGCTGCTGTAGTCTCTATGGAAAATGACGAATATTTTAATGCTGGTGAGAAAACCTGCTTTTGGAAATCACCTTTCGAAAATGTCTTTATTTATGTGTTATTTTTCTTATGTTTGTTTTCAGGGTACGGCTCAGTATTAAATATAAAAGGAGAAGTTGAAATGGAAGCTAGTATTATGAGAGGTTCGGATCTTAATGTGGGTGCAGTAACTTTGGTGAAGGACTTTCCCCACCCTATAAGCATTGCTCGTAGAGTTCTAACAGATTCACCACACTCTTTGCTGGGAGGAGAAGGCGCAAAGTTATTTGCCTTAGATGAGGTATTTCAAGATCATTTAATGTCGTGAAGCTTCATTTCATTATAATTAATCTCTATTTTTAATATTTCACAGGGATTTGAGACAGTACCTCCAGAATCTCTGATAACCAAAAATGCCATTGACGCTTTGAACGATTATTTGCACCCACACGACTACATTGGAATTCGTCCTAAATACGAAGTATGTAGTAATTTAAATAGTATATTTTTCAAGTTCTTTAGTACATTGTACAATACAAGTTAAAAAACGACGGACATTGTACAAAACAATACACATATTACTTATCAAAAGAGGCTGGTGAAAAGTAAGGTTCCATTAACAGTACGTCAACATAATATATTATTACGCTGGCTTACTAAGCTGTGATCGATGGGATCCTAAGAATAGAAATAAGAATCGGCTAATAGAATAGAAACATTGCAATAGTCGCCCAAGGTAGCGTATGATGCACAACCTTGAGGTGGAAATATGATTTCCCTATAGATCTGGGGGGCAATTCTGTTAGCCGATCTCTTTACTGAAGTGATACGTTCTTGAACATCTCTCGTTTTTCTGACATTTCCGACAGCTCAAAACTGTCAGAAAAACGAGACATGTTCAAGAACGTGTCACCTTAGTAACGAGATCGGTTGACAGAATTGCCCCACTGATCTAGATAGGACTAGTTTGGTGCATTCCGTTTACCGCCGTTCCATCCAAGTGATTTTACAATCCAGGGTGGTATGGACACAGTTGGCGCCGTAGCATTGGATGCTCAAGGGCATATTGCGTCGGCTACAAGCACAGGTGGATTGACTGGTAAAGCTGTGGGACGTATGGGCGACGTACCCATGATCGGCGGTGGAACGTATGCTGATGATCTAATCGGAGGCGTTTCAGTTACAGGTATGTTATATTACACTTTACAGAAGGACGTTCCCATTGCTATAGCGTAACGAATAAAATTATAAAGACGTAACATCACAAACTAACAGTTGTTTCTTTTGTCCCACTATTGTCAAATGTGACCTGAATTACCTAAATCAAATGTGATGTTGATATTGTCAAGAATATCATCAATAATTATTTTTCGCAAAAAATGGCAAAACCGCCTTCCATCGTGTACAAAATTCGAAAATTTCGCTCGAATTGTTTACTTTATTGTTGATTTTTCAAAAACGGCTCAGCCGATTTCTGTAAAATTTAAATGGGACCACCTCGGGAGTACCGTACCATACCCTTTCGAACTAAAAAAGAATTTTTCGATTCGGTTCACAATTGGCGGAATTATCGATGAACATACACAAAAAAATACATACAGACGAACATAGAACCTCTTCTTTTTTGGAAGTCGGTTAAAAACACGAGTTTTTCAATAGCATGAGATTATGATAAAAGTTCTAACAACGCCGAGATAAGTCTATTGCGTCAAATGTGGAGATGCACTCTTGATATAAACGAAATGATAAGATTAGATTTATTATTTTTAACATTAAATTTCAGGTCACGGGGAATCAATCTTAAAATATTGCGTGGCGCATAGTATTATTAAGCTATTGGAGCAAGGAGTTGATGCAAAAACAGCTACTAAGGATGTTTTAAATGGTGGATATTTTTATGTCATATTTATCAGTATATTCTGTGAGAAAATGACTGCTTTGATTTTACCTACTACACAATGCAGTTTTATATTTTTTAATGGCTTGCACTTACTACATTGGGCACAAACAGTCCAAGTTTTTTTTGTTGAAGTGAAAAGTTCTTCAGCATCGTTGTGCATCTTTTGGGATGGGTAAAAATGTTAAACTCGTGTCAGGGCCACCTGATCGAAAATTCGTAAGACGGCGCAGCATTTTACCTCATAAATGATAGTACTTTATGTGTTCAAGTTTTCACTTCTGCCGGCACTCTCATAGTGCAACATGTTGTTATTTTTATATTATTGTATTTATATTTATGGATACCTACAATTACATTATCCACGCGTCTACTTTTTAGGCGCCTAAAGCTCTTTGTTGTTGTACCAGATAAGGTATATTATTTTGCTATTTTTTTCATTTTCAGCGATGACTGCACGGTTTAACAACACGGCAGGTGCTATTACCATATCAAAAGATGGCGAAGTTGGCTACTATTTCAGTTCTTCAAGAATGTCATGGGCGTACATAAAAAATAATCAACTATTTTATGGAATTGACCAAGATCAAATTTTGGAAGATTAATAACTATTGTAATTTCTTAAATTATTAAGTATTCAATAAAAAAATGTTATTTAAGTTTATGTAACCTTATTACGTTTCAGTTTTAAGTGAGCTAGATTTACGTATGTAACATGACCGTAGTATTACGTAAAACCAAGTTTATTTTATGGTAGGGTAGGACCCACGGACCTCAATTAGCGCGCCAAATTCAAATTTTCTTGGGTATTTTGTCATTTACATAGAAAAGAAACGACTCATCCTTTGGCAGCTTTGAATGAGTAGTATTAATAATTCACGTACACTGAATAGTCAAGGTAGCGGTCAGTCTATGTATTAAAGTAGGTACATCAACCAAAAACTAGAGTGAAAATCAGTTGATGCACAAGACGTGTCGCTAAAGTAAAGACATCTGAATGATAACCAACTATGCAAGTTTCGTATCCTAGCGAAACTAGTATTCTTGAACGGATTTTTGCTTAAAAATTCGAAACAATTTAATATAATAGTCAGTCTACATAAAAAGGTTAGGAAATCAAGCAAAATTAATATGATTAACCATTTGACATTTCTAAGATAAATAAACCAATTTGAGTGATCATTAAGACCGTAATAATTTGATAAAAGCAATTCATTGCCGCAAAAATAATTTTTCGTAAATCCAAGGAGCAGTTAAGAAATACCTAATTTGCAAAAAAAAAATTGAATATCGCGCGCTTACCAGCGTCCAACCTTATAAATCTAACAAACAAAGCTAAAGACTGATCGTCTCGGTCAGAGCGCGAAATTATTCTTTTTGGGGTTTTGCCTTATGTTTACTGATACCTACCTAACTACTCATTTTAGGTTTACGAAAATTTATTTAGCGGCTATACTATGAATAGGTAGCGTTTACAAGTAACATACCTACAAACCACATTAGTGGTCAGTTTATGCACGAAAGTGCATCAAGCACAAACTAAAGAGCACAGCTAAAGAGATACTTAATGCATACTACGTATGTACGTATGCATTAAGTAACTGATTTTTACCTTAGTTTTTAGTTAGTGGGCTCTTGTGCATAAACAGGCCACTATTTTGTTTTTTAATTTTGTATACTTCGTTAAAACTAGATCACGGCATGGCCGCTAAATGAGTTTTTGTAAAATTACAATGATCAGTTTGTCTGTAAATGCCAAAAACTCAAAAATATTTGTTTTTGCGCGCTGTTTTAGTGATTTTACTTAACAGAAACCCAAGAATGGATTGAGTATAAACTTAAGGATTTTACCCCAAACTTCATGCCTAAATCATAGTGCTGGTAACCCAAAAAAAAAGTGATACATAAAGCTAAGCGTCCACTTGTCGGTATCGTACGCAACGGACGCGTCGCATCAAACAGATACAAGTTTTCACAGTGCGTCCACTGTATCGGCAGCGTACGGATTACCGACGGTGAGTACCAGAATACGGATTGACGATGCCAGTTCATTCAGATTTTCGTAGTGAGCGTACGTGCGGACTCTGTGAGGATGGAGGAAAGCGATGAAGAACAAATAGTCGTTGTAGCTTGTTTGTTAGCAGAAGAGGAAGAATTGGAAAAAAAAGTTAAAAGGAAACATAGTATCTGGATACACGACATATTCAAGAAGAGATCGGAACATGGAGAATATCACACCCTGATTCCTGATTTGTCAAACAATGACACCAAGTTCTTCCAAAATTTTCGTATGTCGCAAGCTAAATTCAATTATCTTGTTTATATCCTGAAACCACACGAGAAACTGCGCGCGGGGTGCGTCCACGGATCGGCATTCCGTATGACGTCATCGACACGCATCGCAAAAGTTGCCTCTCGGAGCAATGGTGTCGGCATTGCCGATGTGCGATGCGTACGATGCGGACAGGTGGACGCACTAATATGAGTCTCTATACAAATAATGCTACGATCCGTTGCGTGCGATGCATCCGTTGCGTACGATACCGACAAGTGGACGCTTAGCTTAATGCCACTTCCACGTAAACAACTATCTTGTTTGAATTTTTATGTTCTCTTTCATATACCTGTGAAGGTTTTGTCACACATTCGATTCTAAAGTAATACCCATTACTCGTGATAAGGTATTTAATCGAGTTCTTTTAAACTGAATGTAGGAGGGTGACTTTGCACAAAGTTATTGGTGAGGTCATCTTATCAGGAGTTAATTTATTTAAATGACTCCTAATTAGTCTGGTAATGAGCTTCGTACTTTAACGGTGCGATTGGAATTGCATTTTATTTTTTTTGTTGTTCTTAAGTTTTCGCAATTTGAACACTATTACTTATTATATTTAGCACCACAGGCTTTTCGGTGAAAGAAAACATCGTGAGGCAACCTGCATACGTCTGTAGAAGGAATTCGATGGCGTATGTAAATCCACCAACCCGCACTGGGCCAGCGTGGTGGATATGGCTCATCCACTCATCGTGGGTATGCTTACGTCCTGCAGTAGACTATTAAAAACTGATTATTATATACTTCGGGACTATAGTCACGGGTATTTATTTATCTCGTAATTTTAGCGCGGGATTAGTCCCGTAGTATATAATATAATAATATTTTTATTTAATCGCAGCAATTTAAGAACAGTGTGCGAACAACTAAGAATATGTTTTTATATAAATCAGTGAGACATTTAGAAATTTTAACTTTAATGGACAGTTTTATTTCAAACTTAAAACAAAATAAAAATAATAAACATTAGGTAAACTACTTAAACTTTAACGACAGCCTTTCCAAAATTTTCGCCATCAAGCATTCCTACGAAAGCATCAAATAGCTTGTCGAATCCTTCTGTGACATGTTCCCTGGCTTTAATCTGTCCACTCCTCACCCACTTGGCGAGCTCTGTAAGAGCCTCCGTCCATCGGTCAGCCCATCTCCATACGATAAACCCTTCAATCTTCAGCTGGTTAAATACAATGCTAGGCTGTAAAATGCTGGCTTTAGGCAATTTGTTAAAGTCCTCATTGTAAACGCTAATACTGCCGCAAACAGACACTCTTCCGTACAAATTCATCTGCTTGATTATAATGCTGCTCGTCTCTCCTCCGACGTTGTCGAAGTAGCAGTCCACACCTTTGGGCGCAGCTTCTTTGAGAGCTGCCGCAATGTCGACCTTCTTGTAGTTTATCGCCTTGTCAAAGCCTAGTTCTTTTTCTAGCCACTCGACCTTGTCATCGGAGCCTGCAAGGCCGATCACTCTGCAGCCCTTGATCTTAGCGATCTGACCGACGAGAGAGCCCACGGCTCCAGCAGCGCCAGACACCACCACAGTCTCGCCTGCCTTCGGTTTGCACAGCTCCAGAAAACCGAAGTATGCTGTCGCACCGGGCATACCCACGGCACCCACTCCAAGAGAGTTTGGAAGGCCTTGTAGATCAGGCAGCTGATAGATCTTCTCACCGGGCGCAGAGACCGGAGCACTGGGTTTTCCGATGTAGTAATCACACCAGCCTTTGTGGGATACTACCCTTGTGCCTTGTGGGAAGTTTGAGTCCTTGGACTCCTGGACTACGCCAACGTTAAAGCTGAACTGGTCATACGGCACAGAGCTCCTGCCGTTGTAGGCTCGGAGGTAGGGGTCTACGCTAATGAATTCGGACTTGACTAGAATTTCTCCGGCTGATAGTGCGGGTAGTTCGGATTCGACGATTTCGTAGTCCTCTCTTTTAGGGACTCCTTGGAAGTGCCTTTTGACCACATACTTTCTTGCTTTCACCATTTTGGATTATATTTGGATTGCTGTAATTTATTACTACGTTATCAGTCTTCTATCGCTGCGCCGTCTCGTCCACTGATTAGGTATTATCTGAAAAATAAAACGGAAACATGACGTCGGCGTTGTAGTAACCTAGGTACTCGTTTTATAAATCACGAAATGAATGTTTTTCTCACGTACACCTTATTATAGGCGTTTTATTTTTTATCACAAATGCTGATAACTAGACCACATGTACCTACATGATAATATTAAATTTGGAAGTCGTTTACGATAGGCAAATGCAAAGAAGTAATAAAAACATAGATACAAAACGATACTTTTAGTTTTATGTGAATATCAACGTATACCCACAGAATAGGCCCTATTACACAGCGTATACCTAGGTGAAAATAGTTATAAGTAGGTAGTTAAGGGTAGGTGTACCAGATTTGGCTACATTAAGAAATGCTAGTATTTTAAAAATTTGCCAATACGCACTTAGTTTTACTTTTTTGTACATCTTTGTGTATCATGTAATTTTTAAAAATCAATGATGATAAGTACAATGATTTTACCTAGGTATACGTTGATATTCATATAAAACCAAAATAATCGTTTTGTATCTAAAAATGTTGTTATTACTTCTATGCATTTGTATTTATTATTCATTTCATACCTAATGACTGAACTTTGAATACTGGAGTACTGAACATTATAATTAATATACCTATTAAATGTAATAAACTGATGGCCTTAATTGAAATAAAACATTAACTCATACCTACCTACCCACAAGATTCATCATCACAATATTGATAGCTGCTGCTTATAATAAAATACCTACTAGTTTGTGATACTAGTTCAGGAGAACAAAAGAAAAAAAAAAACATGGAAGATCTGTCACCACAGACGAAACAAAATAATAATAGCAGGTAAATGGTATGTACAAAAACAATTTACCAACTACCACTGGAGTTAGTTGTAATTGTAATGTAACATTATAAAGCTACACAATTTATGTAAACAATCTCTGTAATGAAACTGAACATTGAGTACTTACCTTTAAAAACGCTGTTGTTATCAGAAGTCTATATTTGATAACACACGCTACGAGTTTAGGTAGGTACGTCTTATCCCGAGCGAGGTCGGGCGGCCAATGTGCGTCCGACATCGCATCACAAAATTATATATTTTTACGACCTTGGTCTTGAATTCTGTTATTTCATCGTAGGTAAGTTGTTATCATAGAGACTTGAGAGTCGTAGCTGCAATTCATGACGAGTTTTTTTGTTGCAATTCATGATAAGTTCTCGTATATCCTTTCAGGGGATTGTTCTGTAGGTACATCAAAACTAACAACATTTTTTCCACGACTTTTATTACCTAATTCTCAAAAAATGCTGTTCCATAGAAAAATATCTTTCACCCTCGACTAATAAATGTATTGTATGGAACAGCTTTTTAGGGTTCCGTACCCAAAGGGTAAAAACGGGACCCTATTACTTACCTACTAAGACTCCGATGTCCGTCTGTCTGTCTGTCTCCAGGCTGTATCTCATGAACCGTTAAAGCTAGAAAGCTGAAATTTTCAAAGATGATGTTTTTCTGTTGCCGCTATAACAACAAATATGTACTTACTAAAAACAGAATAAAATTAATAATTAAGGGGGACTCCTATACAACTAACCTGATTTTTTTTAGACGTTTTTCGCTCTAAATTATTAATGGTAACAGGTAGATGCTTGAAATTCTTACAGAATATTTAGTTGTAAGTATATTCACTTCAATAATGAATAATAAAATTAAAATAAATAATTAAGGGGGGCTCCCACACAGTACGGAAACCTCCATGCGCGAATCTGACTAGTACTGGGCCGATTATTTTATGTTTAACCTAAATATGTTGTTATTCTTATTGTGTCCCAATTTATCAATGTTATAAAATTTCATCACATACCTAGGTATAACTAACTATAAGTAATTATCTACGAGTACAATGGGAGTAGGTATGTTAATTAAAAAGACATGATGAGAGAAGCAAGTAAGGTGTTGCTTTACGAAGTGCAGGCACTGTCAGTACAGTACAGATCGCAGCATATAAGTCTAGCGCTGAGCGAAAAGTGGAGGGGGTGGCTGCGCATGAGTTTAGTATGGCGGTCAACATGCGCAGCCAACCCCTCCACAGTACCCTCAGCGCTAGAATTACGTGCTGCTACTTGTACAGTAGGTTATTCACAGTAAGGTGTAGGTATAATCCATCCCAATACCGCTGAGACCTAAGGTCGCGACGACCTTTGACGAATATAATTACTTACCTAAGTAAGGTTTGCTTCAAAAATATCACTATATTTTGATAGTTTTTGAAAGATAATAAATGCGTGCTGAAAATAGGAAATATATAATTATATGTATTATTTTTACGACTTGTGCCAAGTGCCAAATTCTTCAATACATTTCAACTATGTACTTCAATCTCAGCGGTTATGGTACGGACCACCAGAAGAGAGAGAGAAAATGATGAAATCTAGTTCTGCTGTTCTGTGGAACGGACTATACTTAGCCGAATGGGGGAAACGGGAGTATCTTGTTTAATACATTTTCTTAAAGTTGCATTTTCGTATGGAACAGCAGATTATTTTTATCGAATTCTGTATTAGCAGTTGGCACCATAGTAAAAGTTGTACATAATGAAGATCTGGATCAGCCCATTTTGACTTAGTAAACCCACTTTTAATAATTACCTAAAAGGTACTGTAAGCATACATAGGTACTTAACTAAGTAGGTATTTATTTTGATAACATCTAGTTACATTATACCTATATGCAGGGTTATTTTTAATGAATTAGCATCCTCTTAGGGGCTCATTCTGTACATCAAAACTAACAACTTTTTTCCGCGACTTTTGTGAAAAGTCAAAAAAATTTTTTAGTGTTCCATAGAAAAATATCGTTCACCCGGAACAAAATGTATGGAACAGCTGTTTTTTTTTTAGTTCTGACAAAAGTAGCAGAAGAAAAGTTGTTAGTTTTGATGTACAGAATAAGCCCCTAAAAGGATGCTTATTTACTAGAAATAACCCTGTATAATATGTCAAAATATGCAAAATATTGTGATTGGTATTTAGTAGATATCTGTGACTGTGATACAAAATATATGCGTACCTATATGGAACTGTGATACAAAATGTATGCGTAGGGACCTATATGGAACTGTGATACAAAATGTATGCGTACCTATATGGAACTGTGATACAAAATGTATGCGTACCTATATGGAACTGTGATACAAAATGTATGCGTACCTATATGGATTTATTGGTGTGCCCTTTCCAATAAATCCATATAGGTACGCATACATTTTGTATCACAGTGTCAATCGCAACCGAACTTTAACTGAATTACAGACGGAACGCAGCTGTTTCTAGTTAGCGCGATTGGTCTGCTGTGTTACACTAGATTAGATTTATAAGCATAGTAAAGGTGTAGATGTAAAGAGACATTTGATGACTATGGTCAGTCCGATCCATCGTCCTGATTTACCTAATTAGTATGAACACTGAACAGTGTGGTCATTGACGTATCCAGAGATTTCCTCTAGCGGAGACACCTGCCAACTTTTGAACACCTGAAAAATAGAACGTGTTGACTTATGGGGTGGGCACCACCCACCCGAGTCCCCCCTTCCTACGCCCATGAGCTTAGTTCTCGTTGTTTTAACGCAGAATCATATTTGTAAAACTAAGCAAAGGACTGAAAGATTTATTTTAAAAAGTAATGGCAGTTTTAGTTCAAAATGCTTCTCTTATAATTAAGATTTTTATTACTTTTATAAATTTTACTTAAACTTTAACGACAGCCTTTCCAAAGTTGTCACCATTGAGCATTCCTACGAAAGCATCAAATAATTTGTCGAATCCTTCCGTGACATGTTCCCTGGCTTTGATCTGTCCACTCCTCACCCACTTGGCGAGCTCTGTAAGAGCCTCTGTCCACCGATCAGCCCATCTCCAAACGATAAACCCTTCGATCTTAAGCTGGTTACCCACAATGCTAGGCTGTAAAATGCTGGCTTTAGGCAACTTGTTAAAGTCCTCATTGTAAACGCTAATACTGCCGCAAACAGACACTCTTCCATACAAATTCATCTGCTTGATTATAATGCTGCTCGTCTCTCCTCCGACGTTGTCGAAGTAGCAGTCCACACCTTTTGGCGCAGCTTCTTTGAGAGCTGCCGCAATGTCGACCTTCTTGTAGTTTATCGCCTTGTCAAAGCCTAGTTCTTTTTCTAGCCACTCGACCTTATCATCGGAGCCTGCAAGGCCGATCACTCTGCAGCCCTTGATCTTAGCGATCTGACCGACGAGAGAGCCCACGGCTCCAGCAGCGCCAGACACCACCACAGTCTCGCCTGCCTTCGGTTTGCACAGCTCCAGAAAACCGAAGTATGCTGTCGCACCGGGCATACCGACGGCTCCCACTCCAAGAGAATTTGGAAGGCCTTGTAGATCAGGCAGCTGATAGATTTTCTCACCGGGCGCAGAGACTGGAGCACTGGGTTTTCCGATATAGTAATCACACCAGCCTTTGTGGGATACTACCCTTGTGCCTTGTGGGAAGTTTGAGTCCTTGGATTCCTGGACTACGCCAACGTTAAAGCTGAACTGGTCATACGGCACAGCGCTCCTGCCGTTGTAGGCTCGGAGGTAGGGGTCTACGCTAATGAATTCAGATTTGACTAGAATTTCTCCGGCTGATAATGCGGGCAGTTCGTATTCGACGATTTCAAAGTCGTCTCTTTTAGGGACTCCTTGGAAGTGCCTTTTGACCACATACTTTCTTGCTTTCACCATTATGGATTATTTAATTGCTGTAATTTATTACTATGTTATCAGTCTTCTATCGCTGCGCCGTCTCGTCCACTGATTAGGTATTATCTGAAAAATAAAACGGAAACATGACGTCGGCGTTGTAGTAACCTACTCGTATTTATAAATCACGAAATGAATGTTTTTCTCACGTACACCTTATTACAGGCGTTTTATTTTTATCACAAATGCTGATAACTAGACCACATGTACCTACATGATAATATTAAATTTGGAAGTCGTTTACGATAGGCAAATGTAAAGAAGTAATAAAAACATAGATACAAAACGATACTTTTAGTTTTATGTGAATATCAACGTATACCCACAGAATAGGCCCTATTACACAGCGTATATCTAGGTGAAAATAGTTATAAGTAGGTAGTTAAGGGTTATGTTAAGTTAGTTAAGTATCAGATTTGGCTACATTAAGAAATGCCAGTTTTTTAATAATTTGCCAATACCTACCTAATGTAGTTTTACTTTTTTGTACATCTTTGTGTATCATGTAGGTAATTTTTTAAAATCTCAAGTGAATATTTTTTTTCTATTTTTGGCAAATTTTATGATAAGTACAATGATTTTACCTTATACGTTGATATTCACATAAAACTAAAATAATCGTTTTGTATCTAAAAATGTTTTTATTACTTCTATGCATTTGTATTTATTATTCATTTCATACCTAATGACTGAACTATGAATACTGGAGTACTGAACATTATAGGTAATTAATATACCTATTAAATGTAATAAACTGATAGCCTTAATTGAAATAAAACATTAACTCATACCTACCTACCTACCTACCTACCCACAAGATTCATCATTACAATATTCTATGATAGCTGCTGCTTATAATAAAATACCTACTAGTTTGTGATACTAGTTCAGGAGAACAAAAGAAAAAAAAAACATGGAAGATCTGTCACCACAGACGAAACAAAATAATAATAGCAGGTAAATGGTATGTACAAAAACAATTTACCAACTACCACTGGAGTTAGTTGTAATTGTAATGTAACATTATAAAGCTACACAATTTATGTAAACAATCTCTGTAATGAAACTGAACATTGAGTACTTACCTTTAAAAACGCTGTTGTTATCAGAAGTCTATATTTGATAACACACGCTACGAGTTTAGGTAGGTACGTCTTATCCCGAGCGAGGTCGGGCGGCCAATGTGCGTCCGACATCGCATCACAAAATTATATATTTTTACGACCTTGGTCTTGAATTCTGTTATTTCATCGCAATGATGTTTTATAAATTGTATTCTAGTTCAATGTTTCATCGTAGGTAAGTTGTTATCATAGAGACTTGAGAGTCGTAGCTGCAATTCATGACGAGTTTTTTTGTTGCAATTCATGATAAGTTCTCGTATACATATATCTCGTATATTTGTAATCAATTATCCTTTCAGGGGATTGTTCTGTAGGTACATCAAAACTAACAACATTTTTTCTACGACTTTTATTACCTAATTCTCAAAAAAATGCTGTTCCATACATCTATGGTTCCATAGAAAAATATCTTTCACCCTCGACTAAATGTATTGTATGGAACAGCTTTTTAGGGTTCCGTACCCAAAGGGTAAAAACGGGACCCTATTACTTACCTACTAAGACTCCGATGTCCGTCTGTCTGTCTGTCTCCAGGCTGTATCTCATGAACCGTTAAAGCTAGAAAGCTGAAATTTTCAAAGATGATGTTTTTCTGTTGCCGCTTTATCAACAAATACTTACTAAAAACAGAATAAAATTAATAATTAAGGGGGACTCCTACACAACTAACCTGATTTTTTTAGACGTTTTTCGCTCTATATTAATAATGGTAACAGGTAGATGCTTGAAATTTTTACAGAATATTTAGTTGTAAGTATATTCACTTCAATAATGAATAATAAAATTAAAATAAATATTTAAGGGGGGCTCCCACACAGTACGGAAACCTCCATGCGCGAATCTGACTAGTACTGGGCCGATTATTTTATGTTTAACCTAAATATGTTGTTATTCTTATTGTGTCCCAATTTATCAATGTTATAAAATTTCATCACATACCTAGGTATAACTATAAGTAATTAATTATCTACGAGTACAATGGGAGTAGGTACTCGTATGTTAATTAAAAAAACATGATGAGAGAAGCAAGTAAGGTGTTGCTTTACGAAGTGCAGGCACTGTCAGTACAGTACAGATCGCAGCATATAAGTCTAGCGCTGAGCGAAAAGTGGAGGGGGTGGCTGCGCATGAGTTTAGTATGGCGGTCAACATGCGCAGCCAACCCCTCCACAGTACCCTCAGCGCTAGAATTACGTGCTGCTACTTGTACAGTAGGTTATTCACAGTAAGGTGTAGGTATAATCCATCCCAATACCGCTGAGACCTAAGGTCGCGACGACCTTTGACGAATATAATTATGTACTTACCTATTAGGTTTGCTTCAAAAATATCACTATATTTTGATAGTTTTTGAAAGATAATAAATGCGTGCTGAAAATAGGAAATATATAATTATATGTATTATTTTTACGACTTGTGCCAAGTGCCAAATTCTTCAATACATTTCAACTATGTACTTCAATCTCAGCGGTTATGGTACGGACCACCAGAAGAGAGAGAGAAAATGATGAAATCTAGTTCTGCTGTTCTGTGGAACGGACTATACTTAGCCGAATGGGGGAAACCGAAAGGGGGGGAAAGGGGAGTATCTTGTTTAATACATTTTCTTAAAGTTTAATTTTCGAATGGAACAGCAGATTTTTTTTTTATCGAATTCTGTATTAGCAGTTGGCACCATAGTAAAAGTTGTTCATAATGAAGATCTGGATCAGCCCATTTTGACTTAGTAAACCCACTTTTAATAATTACCTAAAAGGTACCTACTGTAAGCATACGTAGGTACTTAACTAAGTAGGTAGGTATTTATTTATTATGATAACATCTACAACCCGGTCACAATATCTGTGCACCTGACTTCGTGACGTCATATCGAATTATCGGGACGTATATACATTACCGGACGTCTAGTATACCGACCGGACGTAAATTATTATCGGGACGTGTATCGGCAACGAAGATGCTAAACGTACTGTCGCACCGGGGAGTGCGCGGAGAGGTGACAGGGGAAGCGGGAGAGGCGCCGCATTCTAGCGAGGTGCACAGATATTCTGACCGGGTTATAGTTACATTATACCTATATACAGGGTTATTTTTAATGAATTAGCATCCTCTTAGGGGCTCATTCTGTACATCAAAACTAACAACTTTTTTTCCGCGACTTTTGTGAAAAGTCAAAAAATTTTTTAGTGTTCCATAGAAAAATATCGTTCACCCGGGACAAAATGTATGGAACAGCTGTTTTTTTTTGAGTTCTGACAAAAGTAGCAGAAGAAAAATTGTTAGTTTTGATGTACAGAATAAGCCCCTAAAAGGATGCTTATTATTAGAAATAACCCTGTATACTGTGTCAAAATATGCAAAATATTGTGATTGGTATTGAGTAGATATCTGTGACTGTGATACAAAATGTATGCGTACCTATATGGCTTTATTGGAAAGGGCACATGAATTGGATGCAGCGGAAGCTCGGGCCCGAAACTTAACTACAATCGCAACCGATTACAGACGGAACGCAGCTGTTTATAGTTAGCGCGATTGGTCTGCTGTATTGCACTAGATCAGATTTATAAGCATAATAAAGGTGTAGATGTAAAGAGACATTTGATGACTATGGTCAGTCCGATCCATCGTCTTGATTTACCTAATTAGTATGAACACTGAACAGTGTGGTCATTGGCGTATCCAGAGATTTCCTCTAGCGGAGACAGCTGCCAACTTTTGAACACCTGAAAAATAGAACGTGTCGACTTATGGGGTGGGCACCACCCACCCGAGTCCCCCCTTCCTACGCCCATGAGCTTAGTTCTCGTTGTTTTAACGCAGTATCATATTCGTAAAACTATGCAAAGGGCTGAAAGATTTATTTTAAAAAGTAATGGCAGTTTTAGTTCAAAATGCTTCTCTTAAAATTAAGATTTTTATTACTTTTATAAATTTTACTTAAACTTTAACGACAGCCTTTCCAAAGTTGTCACCATTGAGCATTCCTACGAAAGCATCAAATAATTTGTCGAATCCTTCCGTGACATGTTCCCTGGGTTTGATCTGTCCACTCCTCACCCACTTGGCGAGCTCTGTAAGAGCCTCTGTCCACCGATCAGCCCATCTCCAAACGATAAACCCTTCGATCTTAAGCTGGTTACCCACAATGCTGGGCTGTAAAATGCTGGCTTTAGGCAACTTGTTAAAGTCCTCATTGTAAACGCTAATACTGCCGCAAACAGACACTCTTCCATACAAATTCATCTGCTTGATTATAATGCTGCTCGTCTCTCCTCCGACGTTGTCGAAGTAGCAGTCCACACCTTTGGGTGCAACTTCTTTGAGAGCTGCCGCAATGTCGACCTTCTTGTAGTTTATCGCCTTGTCAAAGCCTAGTTCTTTTTCTAGCCACTCGACCTTGTCATCGGAGCCTGCAAGGCCGATCACTCTGCAGCCCTTGATCTTAGCGATCTGACCGACGAGAGAGCCCACGGCTCCAGCAGCGCCAGACACCACCACAGTCTCGCCTGCCTTCGGTTTGCACAACTCCAGAAAACCGAAGTATGCTGACGCACCGGGCATACCGACGGCTCCCACTCCAAGAGAATTTGGAAGGCCTTGTAGATCAGGCAGCTGATAGATCTTCTCACCGGGCGTAGAGACTGGAGCACTGGGTTTTCCGATGTAGTAATCGCACCAGCCTTTATGGGATACTACCCTTGTGCCTTGTGGGAAGTTTGAGTCTTTGGACTCCTGGACTACGCCAACGTTAAAGCTGAACTGGTCATACGGCACAGCGCTCCTGCCGTTGTAGGCTCGGAGGTAGGGGTCTACGCTAATGAATTCGGACTTGACTAGAATTTCTCCGGCTGATAGTGCGGGCAGTTCGTATTCGACGATTTCATAGTCGTCTCTTTTAGGGACTCCTTGGAAATGTTTCTTGACGACATACTTTCTTGCTTTAACCATTTTAGATAGATATTAGATGTGTGTGTATTATATTATGGTATCAGTATTTTTCTAAAGCGCTGTCGTAAACTGGTTGATCTGAAAAAAAAAACATTACTTTGATGGAGTTTCTTAAAATTGCCATTGAAGTCATTGTAACCTACTAATTTTATAGGTCACATCAATCTATTTCAAAGTTTTTAGGGTTCCGTACCCAAAGGGTAAAAACGGGACCCTATTACTAAGATTCCGCTGTCCGTCTGTCTATCACCAGACTGTATCACATGAACGGTGATAGTTAGAACGCTGAAATTTTTACAGACGCGTATTTCTGTTGCCGCTATAACAATAAACACTTACTGAAAATAGCATAAAAAATAAAAATAATATTAAAGGGGGGCTCATCAAACCTGTTTTTTTAGCCGTTTTTCGCTCAATATTAATAACGGTGACAGGTAGATGCTTGAAATATTCACAGAATATTTATTTAAATGTCAACTTTAAAAATAAGTAAGTTAAATAAAAAATATATAAACTTAAGGGGCTTCCATGCGCTACGGAAACCTTCGCGGGCGACTCCGACACGCACTTGGCCGACTTATATTTACAAATTAAACGGAGTCCGTAGTGAATCTGTTTCGCTCGCAATGAAAGGTGGGCATCTAAGCTAACACCCCTCTTGAATATATGGCTATCAGATCCAAAATTGACATTAATGTTAGGTGTTTGCCACAAATGACATTAACTTGGTTTTTTTGATGATTGCGAAGACAATTTTAATGTTGAAATAATATTTAAAAAAAATCAAAGTACATACTCGTACTATTCACACCAACAATATTTATGGTGTTACATTGTTTAAAATCCATTTATGGAATGATTCTGATATCAAATGGCCAAAACCGGGGCAGTGGCCACAATCGGTGCATCTACTATAGGTATTTACTAGCTGTATACCTTACCTCAAATAAAATACCTATAAGTACTTAATTCTAATTCTGACAAAAGGCACTGACCCTGGTGTTTGTAGAGAAGCAATATAAAAAACGCTTATCAATCACGTAGTGTAATAACAATATCGCTAATAAAAATCGAACCCACACTCACCTGTAGAAACGCTATTGTTATCAGTAGGCTTGATATCTGATAACACACTCTATGATAGTGTTTACGTCTGGACGTGACCGAAGTCGATCTGCTAATGTGTGTCCAACACTCTATCGCAAATATATTATATCGCTACAATCTTCATTTTGAGTTGTGCTATGTCATATTAAATTTGTTATCGTACATAAAGTGATTTCGCCTGTTCACCGGCCACCCCCCATTGGCGGCCATTTTCAAATTTTGTCTAAATAATAAGAAATAAAAATATCATTTAATTGGATGAACTTCCGTTAATATTTTAATGGAAGCTCCGATCTAGTATAGTTCGGCCGTTCAGAGAATGCGTTCCTGACACGTCATCTTGAAAAAATGTTTTTGGCCGATATCTCGGAAACTATGTACTTAAGGGCAAAAAATATTAAGATCATTATTGTAAAAAATAAAATTTCGCATCTTTTGTTTCCCCTAAACTTTTTTATAAAACTTACCGTTTACGATTTATGGACCATTTAATGTTTTACAATAATGATCTTAATGTTTTTTGCCCTTAAGTACATAGTTTCCGAGATATCGGCCAAAAACATTTTTTCAAGATGACGTGTCAGGAACGCATTCTCTGAACGGCCGAACTATTGTTTATGGATTTTAAACGCATTAAACGCTTTTCTACTTTGTACCAAATGATTTTATTGCTGTTATATGGTGGAAATATGTGTGATTAACAGGTATTAATGCAAAATAGCAAATAATGTTTTCATTAGGTGGCCGGCCAAAAAGATCATGAATTAGGGTATAACATAACCCATAATCCAGCCTAGGGTCGGAACCTAGATATTTTGATCAGAAGATTTGATGCATTTTAATTGTAAACGTTATCTCGATGAACAAAAGTTGCACATGAATTACATAACGTTTTATTATTTTATTTGTTTACGGTCAGTATTATTTTAATTTTATTTATTGACAAAATATATTTGCATTTGTTATCAATTTACCAGCTTACAAAATTAGTTCGTATGTTTATTTAAGTTTAATGTAATAAATAGCCATTTTTTTTTTTAATTTAAAGAATATTGTGTGATGACTTATTTTGGCGCAAATGTAACTACACGTGCACAATAAGGCTTACAACTCGATACTAAATACGACGACCGTAAATTAGTTTGCAATGGTCGCAACATAGGTCGAGTGGCCGGAAATCGGTATTTTAATTAATTTTATTTATTTGAATACATAAGACACAAAAATTATTTTCCACAATCAAACTAAAATATGTTAGGTACGTTTAAGAAAAAAATGCAACTTTTATTGATTTTCCAATCTGGGAATTTAGTTAAGTGGTCGCAAACAGGCGAAATCACCCTATCCACCTGTAATTATTTGAAGTACCTATATTGTTTAAATTCACACTGTATTTTTGTACCTACTATGATACTCAGTAAGTACATTCGTTGCATGAGCAAAGTTGGAAATTTGTTTTTGGGAATTGAATTTTAAGATAATAAGTAAAAACAAAATGAATAATTTTATCATCATTTCATTAAATTTAGCATTTGACTTGTACCTATCTTTTAAATTTGAATATTATTGTTGTATTCTATGAATGATGACATTTTAATTTATATAAGGGGTCACTTTAATTTAAGTATATACATTTTACAAAATACAAATAACAAGCTAGCAGGACTAGATAATTATCTAACATTACGAATAAAACCTTATTTTATAAATAAATAAATAATAATCTTCAAATTCAAATCATTTATTGCAACATTATGAAAATTACATGCGGTTCTTAGTTAACATGTTTTGTATAGTTATACATATGACCCTATAAGGGTATGGCAATTTTATAGTTTGGATTGGAACGATTTATTATTTCGATATATGTTTTCTAGATTATCGTTCAAAAATTCGTCTAACGTATAATAGCAATTCGATAATAGGATAATTTTTAGTTGTTTTATGAAACAGTTTTCACTTTCGATATCTTTTAAATTATTTGGCAATTTATTAAATATTTTTATAGCCATAGAATTTGGGCTAGAATGTGCACGACTTTGGTTCCACGAGTTTTTGTCTATATCGCGATCTAATTTTGTGCGTTTTATCAGACGCTTTGTTAAAATAGTCAGGGTGCTTTTTGACAAATTTACATATTTCAAATATATTAATAGATACCAGGGACATAATTTCAAATTTTATAAAGTATTGTTTATGGAATTTTAGTTTGGGAGTTTTTATATTTGCGAGAATACGAAATCTTAATTTAATTTTCCGCGTGAATGTTTAAAACTCAATGTGCATTACATGGTAATGTCGGGGTTGAGGGCAAGGTGTCGCGCGGCGCTAGTGCTGTAAACATAGACCTACAAATGTCCCAACAGTGCAGCTATAATATAATTTATTTTGTCAGAACTTGAAGAACAAAGCTTGTTGTTTATGATGCTATCTAATTCTAAGAGGCTGTTACTGTTTTACAAGTAATCAGTGACAAATGTCTACAAACGTAGGTACCTACGGTTCAACCTTGTTGTTATTGTTAACCTGTCGTGTCCCACTGCTAGGCAAAGGCCTCCCCCCGATCTTTCCAGATTAATTATTAAAGTTCAACCTTATCTCGTAATTTATTTTTTATGGTAATTGAAAATAGTAACCAACACCAAAAGTAAAGTGCAATTGTTGACCTAAGAATAAAAAATCCAGCAAAAACAAACTTAGGCGTCTTTTACTTAGAGCGCAGACCAAATAAAAAATCAAGACGGAACGTCGTGAAAAGACAAGTGAGACCGGTTTTATTATTTATGTGTACATGTGGTGAGTGCGTCAGTGTTGCGCCGCCATAGTTCGACTTACGAGCCAAGGCGTATGTAATTGTGTCGGTTCTTTCCCGTGGTTCACCTATTTTGTCCACCTGGTGGACCACTGGTAAACATATTCTTCCGTGGTCCACCAGGTGAACTAAGGTGAACCATAGGAAATTATTATTTAACCGTGGTCCACCCTTGTGCGAGTTGCAGACTGAGAACTAAGCTAAGTTAGTTTGGGGTTAGCTCGCATAGCTGAAACAGTTTTCCATAGATCTGTGCAGACTGCGAGCTATGCACGATCTACGGAAAACTGCGTCAGCTATGCGAGCTAAGCTAAACTAACTTAGCTTAGCTTTTGGTTTGCAACCGGCATTGAGCACACAATCTTTTTGGTCTTTCGTTGACGTGCTTCACTGTAATCTTTTAGGGGCTTATTCTGTACATCAAAACTAACAACTTTTGTTTTACGACTTTTATTAATTCTAAAAAAAATATAATATAGGCCGAATCAAACACCTTGGCGGCTGTGATGTTAGCTACACGCTGCGGATAAACCAATCCTGACTGAGGCGCGACGTCGGTTCAGTACACGGTGAGGTGTAGTTTTGTCGGATTCACTTGTTTGTTCACAACATTGTCTTGATTTTTTCATTTGGTCTGTGACGTGGAGTAAACCTTTTACTGTGTGCGATGTGCCAAAGAAACACTTAAATTGCAGAAATGCAGTGAAATCGCCTAAAATACTGTAATCAAGTATTTTATCCTTGGAAGCTCTAGAAAAAGTATTTTTTTTATTGCCAATAAGTCTGCGCTTGACCTCCAGCTCGCCTGATGGTAAGCAACGTAGTGGTCGAAGATGAAGCACGCAAACGCAAAGAGCTAACTTCACATCCGCCGACTTGTATGATTCGGCCTATACTCTACCTACTTATTTTTTTCCTCTTGCGTGTCTTGCATAGTTCACCCTCTGAGATAAGTCGAGCATATTTTTCTCGGTTGTGAATGGCCTGAATGCCGTATTTTACATTACATTGGATTTCATATAAAATTAGTTTATTTTGCGACTTTTGTACGAAATCGATATTTTGTGGCCGATTTTCCTCAAAAATATAATAATACTAAAAACAGTGCGAGATTTAACCACAGAATAAATCATAATTTTGAATGTCGATTCATCGTGTAAACTACGAAGTTTTTTTGCCAGTCATCGCACTGACATAGCACAGAAACGTGTTAATAGATTATATTATCATAAAAACGAGTAGGTAATTCCGAGTTGCAATTTTGTACGGAATAGCTGATTTTATTTTCTTGAATTTCGGGTTTTGTAAAGTGCGAAAATTTAAAGAGGTGTAAGTATATATAAGGCAGGTCTGTCAATGAACTTTCAAACAAAAATAATGACGAACTCCTCGCAATCAGAAAGCATCAAAATTAACAACAAAGAAATAGAATACGTAGACGAATATATTTATTTAGGTCAATTGGTATCTATAGTTCGGCAGTTCAGAGAATGCGTTCCTGACACGTCATCTTTAAAAATGTTTTTAGCCGATATCTCGAAAACTATGTACTTAAGGGCAAAAAACATTCAGATCATTATTGTAGAAAATAAAATTTCGCATAATAAAAAACACTTGGTTTGAAAAATATGCATACTTTTGAATATAAACAGTTTGTAGACATTTGGCTACCCGCTAAGCAAGCAAAAGTTGCAATAACATTACTGAAAGTAACATCAACGAGCTTGTAACTTACAAACATAAGGTTGCAACGTTCATGCAAGCTTACAGCGAACTTGAAACGAAGCCCTAACGGCCACACTGTAGATAAACCCTGTAACTTGCCCAGAGCTGATATCCAAAACTTTGTATAACGTTAAAACGTGAAGTTGCAGTAACATTACACATGAAATATATCTGAAAGTTGTTAAGTTAACTTTCCGTAAGTATGACGTTTAACATTTCTACAACTTTAAATTTGAAAGGTAACAGTAACTTGTCTCATCTATCTTGCTCAAAGGTTACAAATGAAACTTGCACGTGGCTTGCATTTATTTAGTTGTCGCAAAGTTACATTTGTGAGTTATCAGTTTCTAAAAAATCTTTTTTTTTCTATGTTTTGTTGAGATTATAGTTCTAAGCACAAGTCCTAGAGGCGGGTGTGTGTGAGACTTTTTCTCTATTCACTGCAAGAAATGTTTTAATCAAATTTACAAATAGGCATACCAATTTCTGCAAACACGACGCCACCGCGATACAGAATTTTAATGTGCGATGCTAACGCCCTCTAGCTTTTCAATGTTTACTAAGAAACAAGAACAATTCGTAATGTTGTAGGAAAGTTGAAATAAATATAACAAAAGACGTATTATCGCAATGTTACGGTAAAACATTTCAGTAACATTCATTTGTAAAGTACAGGCAATACCAGACAGTGAAGTAAGCAAAATTATATTGCTACAAAGTTTTTTTTGTAACGTCCCAATCACAATTTTGCAACAATGTGAATTACTCAAATTTAGGTATGTTTGGAAGGCTATATCCCTGCAACGTTGAAATATAACCTTTCATGCGAAATATAACAGTAACATAATAAAATAACTTTTAATAAGTTTCAACATAACAATAAGATCTATGTAACTGACATGTTCCTGCAACATGACGTTTGAAATTTACAAATGTGACTTATACAAACTTACTACAACTTATTGCAAGTTTCATGCTTAGTGGTTATATTATGCGATTAGGGGAAAACACTGGTACTGTACGGTAGGTAAGATTTCTAATAAATACAAATCCATGGGGTTATTTATGTGTTAAATGCAGCAAAACAATTACTGTTTTTGGTATGACAAAGAACTACATGATACTATAAAGTCGTTTTATCATCAGGAAAACATAGCATTACTTGCGAAAAGTAAAAAAGCAGGAAAAAGTATCATTACTTGCAAATATTTTTTGAGCTCAACATTTGCAGAAACAGATTTATAAATGAATTAAAATTATACAGAAATTAATATTTAAAACACAAGTATATTTCATATAAAACTTATAAATTATGAGGTATTCTAGAATACAACTTTTTTTTATAAAATAATATCAAAATATGTAGTAAATTAATTACAAAGTTACCTTGGCGATTGACAGATAAGCCTATCTATATGTCGTATCTTGTTGTTCCGTGTTGTTACCAATACTCTATAGACGCCTCTAGTAAAGTCTCCACTGCTTTACTGAGGTATGACTTGGACTATGTTTGGACTTGACCGTGACTTTATTGGTCTATTACGTGACTACTACAGTGACCATTTTGATAAATATAACAAAAAATATTAAAACGAAATAGTTAACACTGGCAAATGCACAATAATGCGATGCTAAAACATAAAAGAAGAAGAAGACATAACTACGACGAATAACAGTACCTGTATTGTCATTGTCAACGTCATTAAGTTCATCTGCGCTGTGCTGCGCGGGAGAAATGATCGGTCGTCCTTCGCCCGGAAATTATGTTTATTTATTTAAAATAAGATGCGATAGTTTCTGTTAAACCGCAAAAGTTGTTGAAGTCATTGATATTTCTTCTACAATTAATTGTGAATGACTGGCTTATGTGTTCTAAATAATGCCTAGAGTTCTGAGTCTTAAAAAGGTATGGTAACAGCTGAAATCTGGCCTCTTCCACTATATCTCAGTCGTACGACGTCTACTGTTGGACTTAGGCCTCCTCTTCAGTAATACATCATACCTATTCTGAGTATACGACGAGCGCTACGCTTAACATACTAATACGCTTACCTGCTTTCTTGCTTCGATCTCAACCAGCTAGCTCAGCATGCGACCACGAAAAGAAGTAAAGAACTCTTTTCGACTTGTGACATATATATACTTCGCCATAACTCTGTTTTCTTCTGACACCGCAAAAGAAATATTTCGTGGTGCGCATCCTAGCCCGGCAGGTGCCTGTCTTTTGTTTTTAAAAAATGTGGTTTTTAAGGTGCAGCAGACTGGGCCTGCAAAGAATCAGAAGTCTATAATCAGCTTCTTCAAAAGTGATGGTAACAGCCAGAAACCTAAATCACCTACCAAAAATGCTACTAAAAATGATGACAAAGAATCATTCAAAAGAAAAGCTACATCCCCTGTATTAGATCAAGAATTGATTGACAAGAATAGAACCCCTAAGAAACTAAAAACTGAAAACAGTAAAGGGGCTTCACCTTGCAAGAAATCGCAAAAGTCTCCAAACAAAGAAAATACTCGTAAAAGCCCCACATCTCCTAAGGCCTCAAGTCAAGATACTAAAGATTTCAAAAACGTTTCCATTAATTGGACATCTCCTGTGAAAAAGTTAAGTTTCTCTGGTGAAGAAGAGATTGAAAAGCATGCCTTTGATACAAAACCTGAGCTTCGAAGGCCTTTTATTCCTGTTACTGTTAGCAGCGAAAGTAATGACAATATTGACAATGAATTAGCTGAACTTGATCATGAAAAATTGTGCACTAAAAATGTAGTCAAATGTCATGATAATAATAAAAAACGAAGGAAGAGTGTTACTCCAAAAAAAAGTCCTTTTAAAGGTAATTAATTAAATCTACTATTTGATGTATTGTAATTTATCAAGTTGTGAGATTCTTTATTTAAACCTAAATAAGATTTAAAGATATTTTTTGCTGATGTTACCATTGGCATAGCTAGAAATTTCTCATTTTTCCACCTATATTTAAAAAAATTGTGAATTATTGACTTTCATACCCTTACTAAGCTATTATTGTAATGTTTGTCACATAAATAAGTAAAAACATCAAAGCCACAATACCTTGAAACGAATTATGCATTTTTTTTATTTCATATTAGTTTGCATTTGACTAAATACGGGCAGTATGTATGCGGGCCCGATGTTAATAAATAAATAATAATAATAATTAATAACTCTTTATTGTACACACAAAATAAAACTTACAAAAAAATACATAAGTGAAATTCTTAAGGTAGTGCAACACTAGGGGGCTTTATTGCTGGAAGCGATCTCTTCCAGGCAACCCATAGCATAAGCAGATATGCGGTCTAGGGTGTAGCACGCTGACCTAGAAGATACCTTTTTAAATAAAAATTTCTGTATTTCTATTTACTCGGGATTTGAAGACACCCACATTGTACTTGCTTTTCCAGAATTTGCATGCTCTCCAGTAAATAAACTGCTGACTCCTGAAAAAGACATTGAAAGACTGCTATCACCATCAAAAAGTGGATCTACAGTAAAGGTTCTGGACTTTGGCCAGGATGAGGTTGGAGACATGTTTGGTGATGAATGGGAGATGGGGGATATCAATGAGGTTTGTAGGGTTTTACATCTGTCCCTCAATGACTGAGCGAGCAGAAAATTTGTTGAATGAGATCTATAGAGGAGAACCAAAGTCCAGACAGATGAAAGTACGAGTAAATTTTGATATAAAGCATCTTTTGATATAAGTTTTTCATGTATTACTGTTGTCTTATTTTTACTGTGTGCAATAAAGTGTTTTCTATTCTATTCTATTCTCTGTTTTGATATAGGCAAAATTTCCTTTCATGTGTCTGGATTTTGGTTCTCTGCAGCTCGCATTTTTCAACTTCTCTTGACACAACTTGGTGCACAGGTTCTATAAAAAAAAATATATGGATTTTTTTTCCATAAAATTATATTTTATTGATTACTTAAAGTTACACAAGTTGATACACACACACACACACACACACAGGTTCTGTAAAATTATTTACTTATATGGATTTTTTTCTGTGATTATTGATTACTTTAGGTTACTTTGTAACATTCAAGGATTATTTACGCCACACATCCTCTGCAACAGAGTGGTTTTACAACTGGAACAGGTTGCCTGAGGATGTAATCTCAGCAAGGGCTATAAACACATTTATGAATAGACTGGATCTTTGGATAAAGAAGGAAAACATTTCCTTGACAGATCAATACTAATTTTATTCAACTCTGCTTGATATAGGCACATCAGTTTATACTGTTCGCCTGTAAACAAATAAAAAAAATTATTTATATTACTTTTGCTACAGGGTCTGGTGAATGTCCTAGGACAGTGGCTACATGTGAGGACTCCATTTATGTAGTTGTATGTAATGTTGGACGGCGGTTTGTTTTTGAGATGGTCTCTTTTTAGGTCTATGTCACACCTCCTTTGGTCCTCAAATGCGTACACGTTGGTATGTACTTGTTGTCTCCATGACGTACAGTCGACAGCCTAAGATTCCCATGTATATTGAGGGTTTGATACTACACCCCTTCATATGCCTCTTCAGGACATCTTTATATCTGAGAAACTAATAACAACAACTGAACAACTTATACTATGGAGCCTACTGATAATCCGAGAAAAAAAAAAACAGATGTCCAATACAAAATCACAATTCAATTCAGAATCGATAAAATGTATGAAACAGCTGATTATTGTTTTTCAGAACTCTGAATCATCCCCTTTCAGCATAGTATACCCTATGCAAATAACCCTATATATTTCTACAGGATGATGTGGAAGATTTAGACCTCAGTACATTACAACGCTGTGAAATTCTTAACGTGATAAATCATGGATCAAAATTACAGCTGAAATTGAAGAATACCAGTAACAATAAAGGATCTTGCATTGTGGAAGGAATTTGGTAAGAGATATATTTTTATTTTTGCTGTACCTTATTGTATTAGATCAACCAAATTTCTTCTACGGAGTTATGCAGTTTGCCTTACAATGTTTTGTTTCAAAGACCTCATGGGTACGGAGCCGGGTTTGAACCCGACCTCACAATTGCATTTACTACCACTAGACCACCACGGCTATTTCGTACAATAAAGCTCAAATCGTCAAATCAATCCACAGGGTAGACACACCGTTATCTCCCGGAGATATTATAAGCGTGGTCGCTAGTCGCGATGCATCCGGCCAGTATACCGTCGGCAACTCCTCAGGCTTGCTGGTGCTTAGACCAGATCATCTCATATCCAGTACCAGTGTGGTCGCCGGCGTCTTTTGTAAGAGGAAGGCTGTGCTGCAGGAGAGGTGGAGGGGCATTGACTCCGCTAATACTGCGGTATGTGTTAACTTAATCAATCTTAGAATAAAAGATTATAAAGGAGTTGGTGTGATTGCTATATGACGCTGGACTAAGCTAGGAACAGGCCAGGTCCAACATGCAGTCCTATGTTGGACCTGACCTCTTCCTGGCTCAGCCGAGCGAAGTACAGTATTTGAACGGACTCTTTTATAATTTTTTAACCGACTTCAAAAAAAAAGGTTCTCAAATCGACTGTGTTTTTTTGTATGTATGTTATGCGATTACTGCCAGTTATGAACCGATTTTGGTTATTCATGTTTTTGTTTGGTAGACCATACTTCAGAAGTGATCTATTATTTACTTACTATTTAATTTTTATCGAAATCGGCTGAGTCGTTTTTGAAAAATCGAAAATAATGCGAACTGTTCGAATGTAGTCTAAGGACCTACTTGATTGAAATCGGTTATGCCATTTTTGGAGAAAAATAATGATGTCCTTACTTTGTTTTTATTGCTTCAAACTGTAACATTTTATACGCAAGTCCTTTATTACCTACATATTACATACATGTCATGGAAATATTAGATAATTCTTTTAAATTCTCATTTGATTGTCTCCAAAACTTCCAACTAAACTAATTATTAATTTGTATTATATCACTACAACATCGCTCTCCGTCAGGCGAGTTGATGGCCAAATAGGCCCGATTTTAGAGGCGCCATCGTAATTATAAAAGCAATAATAGAGTAGCCCTGTTTCTTTTTCACTAAATGCATTTGATAGAGAGAACACTATTTTACGTTGCTATTAAATTTACTCTAAAATTGGGCTTAATGTAACCCTATTATTTATTTAAAAAAAAACACTAATAACTCTTAAACATCTTAAAGAAACATTTAAATATTTTAGATGACAATCGGTATACTAATCCACGAGCTGGTGCAAAAAGCTCTCACTCAAAACATCAGTTCCTTCGCACGCCTTCGCCTCGAAACCGACATGATTATAAAGGAGTCGGTCCAAATGCTGTACGACGCTGGGCTCAGCGAGGAAGAGGCCAGGTCCAACATGCAGGCCTATGTCGGACCGTTAGCCGAGTTCATGCAGAACTACGTGGAAAAGAAGACTGGTAATGATCGGGTGAGACATTTATTAAAGATCAATACATACGCCAATATGCTTGAATCGTACTCCGCTTATGTCACGTAAAACCTGCGCGATATTCGCAAGTCATTCTTCATCATCTTCTTCTTATAGTTTCTCTTCTTCTTCTTAGGTGTCATCTGAGGTGAAGTAAAGCATAACACTATGCATTAGCTTCTGTGCCCACGTTGTTTGCCCTGTACTATAGATGCACAAACTACTTCATGTTGGTTTTAGTTTTAGATATTTAGCTCGAGCGACACTAATAATGTGATATTTCTATTTCAAGGTGCTCTGGTTGAAAAATGTTGCCTAGATTTGATCACTTAGCGAAAACGCCGCATAATGAAATCATACTAAATTGAGTGACTAATAATTATAATCTGCCTGTACTGAGCCAAAAGGGGGTGATGAAGACCATCATTATGAACAACTTTTACTATTATATGTACATATAGGGCCAACCCGGAATCCGAGAAAATGCAAATTTGCTTTACATCTGTTCCATACAAAATTGTAAGTATGAATCGACAAAATATACAGAATCAGAATTTTTTTATTGCATAAAACTAACGACTAAAAATACGAAACTGCTGATATTTTTTCTCGATTTCCGGGTTGGCCCCATAGTAAAATTTGTTCATTATGGTGGTCTGAATCAGATCCTTTCGGCTTAGTATACCAGTGCTGGAGAACCCTGTGTTTATAAACATTTTTTTTTCTATTATTGTAGAAAGTGCAAAAGGACAACTGGAATGGTCACGTGGATAAAGTGTTGGATATTGAAGAAAATCTCTGCTGTCCTCAGCTGGGCTTGAAGGGAAAAATCGATGCCACTTTGCAAGTCACAATTCATAATAGAAAAGGTTACGATTTTTTTCTAATTTAAATCTAATCTAACGATTCATTATAAAAGCATTTCACTGTATAAATATTTCTTATTGAAAAATATGCAAAAAGAAGTAGAAGTCTAACAGTATTGTTTTGCACAGTATACTAAGCGCCACACAAATCGGCGGATGAGGAGCAGATGACACTTCGCCGTGATTCGCCAATTATTGTGAATGTGCGCACTGTAGGAAGCGCACGGGAGGCATGAGGTTGGCGGGCGGGTGTGCCCCGGCGTCTCGTCTCTCTGGCTCCCCCGCATACTTATATTTCGGCTTTTGCGCAGCGTTCTGCGCATAACTTCCCATCCGCCGATTTGTGTGGCGCTTAGTATACCAGCTACTACTACTAAGTGCACAGTGCACTACCGAACGTTATAAACATATCCATTCGAAACAATAGTGGACGGTGAACAGACGGGATGATGGACTCCTACAATCATATACGCCATCGTATGTGAATGTCCAGAATGTCATTAAGTTCGATTACAGAGGCGCCAGCGTAAATTTAATAGCAACGTAAAAAGCGTTCTCTCTATCGAATGCCTAAAGTGAAAAAGAAACAGAACCATGCTATTTAGCTAATATAATTACGATGGCCCCTTTGTAATCGGGCTTATTGTCTAGATAAATACCATGTATATGCCAAACACCTATACATTAAAGAAAATCGTATTTTCAGGTAGTGAAAAAGCCGTAGTCCCACTAGAGTTGAAGAGCGGTAAAGCGTCGGTGTCGGCGGAACATCGCGGGCAGCTCGTCCTGTACGAAATGATGCTGAGTGTACAGAACGACGAGTCTCCCACGCAGGCGCTGCAGAGAGGACTGCTGCTCTATCTAAAGTTAGTTTAACGGGAGTTTCTAGACGACGGACATAGGATATGTAACTGAGTATAGTCTTCTCGTTCAACGTACCTCAGTGCCTCAAGTCGAAAGTATTCTATTAGGAAGGATTGATGTGAATTTAAGGTTTTCTAGGTGTTTCTAGAAGACTGATGGATCGTAAGATATGTAATGTAATAAGACGTAGTAACGTCTTCTCCTCTAATATACTCGTACCTCAGTGCCTCAAGTCGAAAGTATTCTATTAGTAAGGATTGATGCTGAATTTAAAGTTAGGTTTTCTAGGTGTTTCTAGAAGACTGATGGGTCATAAAATATGTAATGTAATAAGACGTAGTAACGTCTTCTCCACTAATATACCTCAGTGGTTCAAAGTCGAAAGTTTTCGACCAAAAAACCAAAGTTGCCGACCGATTGATCGGTTAGGCCAGCTCTGAAATGCTGAAAAAAAAAACAAAATGGATTTCTCTCAAATACGAATTAAATTGGTCAATAGGGTGTCGAAAAATGAGTTGTCAAGTTTCAGTTTTTTAACGTGAGACTTCACGTCTACACTGCCTCATTTTGGGGATAACTGCCACCCTTTTTGTGAGAAGTTTCTTTTCAAACGCTGATGTTTCCTCATTGATTAATGTTGTTTAATGATTGACATAATGAATGCAATAACTTAATGTCATTTTTTTTTAAAGACAGACTGCAAAACTGAATGAACATTTTAAAAGACATAAAAGATTTACATAAAATAATAACTAAAGAGCACATTCATTCTTCTAGAAGTAGTCCTAACATGGTTAATTTATAGCTACAAGTTAAACTTAAAGATGAGAAAACAAAAAAGATAAGTTAACTACCTAGTATACAAACAAAAACTTAATATCGATTTGTTTGCCTAATCAATCTTATACATTCAGCCATTGCGAATTCTACAGTTTTTAGAAGTATAGGTCGAATCCCAGAACTTCGCGGCTATGATGTTAGCAACAAGCTGCGGATAACGCAATCATCGCGCTACAGTTAAGTGAGCTTCTGCAAAGACTAAAATACAGGGTTATTTGCTCACCCTGTGCCACAGCCCGGACTCTCCGGGATTCTCCATACAAAATCTTATGTTTTAGACAAACACTACAAATACGCACGATCGCTACACGCGTACCTAGGTATTTGTGTGCGTAACGTCTGTCAACGATTAATAAAGACGTGACGACATGCCGCGTGAGTCAGCGAGCGTAGTTGCGTAATAAACTTGCAAAAATGAATATAAATCTAGTGTTTAAAAAATCGGCGAAGTGCGAGTCGGACTCGCGCACGTAGGGTTCCGTACCGTATGGGAGCCCGATTATTCCTGCCGTTATGAAAGCGAGCAAAAAAAACTCCCAAAAATCACGTTTGTTGTATGTGTGCCCCCCTTAAATATTGGTTTTATTCTGTTTTTAGTATTTGTTGTTATAGCGGCAACAGAAATACATCATCTGTGAAAATTTCAGCTGTCTAGCTATCATGGTTCATGAGATACAGCCCGGTGACAGACAGACAGACAGACGGACATCGAAGTCTTAGTAATAGGGTCCCGTTTTTACCCTTTGGGTACGGAACCCTAAAAAGTATAACAATTACTTAATTTGGAAGCATAACAAAAGTAACCGATTTACTTCACTTGAAAGAAAACATCAAGAGGAAGTTCCCAATAATGTAAAATAAGTTCCTTTTATTTATCCTTAGGGAAATTTTTTTTTTTTGTTTTGTTACATATTATTGATATTTAACCATACACAGCATAAGTCTTCCCTATATTGTCATAGTCTAGGTATTTTTTATTAAAAAATCCAACGGCCAGTGCAGCCCGCGCGCAGAATATACGATCGGTAGGTACGTGAAACGTAGGGTGGAAGTGAGGAAGACTCAAACGGGTAACCCCATAACGAGTGACCGTTTTATACGTATTATTATTATATACTCCTTGCCTGTACTAAGCCGAATGGGGGTGATTCAGACCATCATTACAAACAACTTACTATGGGGTCCAACCAAAATTCGAGAACTAAGAGAGAAATCAGCTGTACTATACGTCTATATGGCTTCAGTCAGGATTGGGCTATCCGAAGCTTGTAGCTAACATCATAGCCGCCAAGTTGAATGCCAATATTGTTACGCCAATTCAACCTATAGTAGTTATATAATATCAAAACTTAGAATTTTTTTTTCAGGGACAAAGTAGAGCTAAGAGAAGTGAGTTGTGGGTACCCTGAACGACGAGATTTAGTGATGCTGCGGAACCAGTTGGCGCAGTATTTGGCAAACGGACCCGAAATTGTGGACCCAGGTATAATACTATGTATTATTAATTTACAAATAACATTTCGCGCTACATAAGTAAAACTTGGGCAAAACTCTATATTTGGGTTTATTAATTTCGAAATATGGCCAAGCCCTAATGTTCAAAGAAGTTTGGCGAACTAAAAAGTATTTATTTGTATTCTATTCACCGTAAACTGTAGTACGAAAGTGTGGTACAGGCCGCGTCACCCAAGTTGGCGGAAATGAAGTTAGCTACAAGCTGCGCAATATAATCTTGGCTGAAGGTCACACAAAGCTGCGCGTTGATTGGATATTGCGCAGCTTGTAGCTAACTTCACTTCCGCCAACTTGTGTGACGCGGCCTTTGTAAGAAATTTCCAATGTGCACGAGCTGTATAAAATTTAACAAAGTTCTAGCACATTTCATACATACCTATTAACGTTACCTACTTATATGTTGCATTAATTGATTGAATACTAAAGATACCATAGTTTGTTCCATTAAAAACGCCCCATTAAATTTGCCACTAAGGTAGGCTGAATATTATTGAAAGTTTCAAACATTGTTGCATCCGATTAGTAAAGTAAGTTCGTATTGGCCGGGTGACTAGCCCCGGTGTCAGAGTTTTTAAGCTGCCTGAAGGCCTCTGACATGGCTAAACGGTTATAAACAACCGGGGCCTACAATTTAACGTGTCATCCGAACACAAAGACTGACCGTGCTGAACGTTGCTTAACTTCGTTGATCACTAACGAACACTTAATCAAACTACGCTATGAGCGCTACAACGAACGAGTAGTTTATTTGAACAATGTATTAAACTCAAACTTCTGGCTTTTGTTATAGAGCAGCTAGTGGATATAGAAGACGCGTCAGTGTTGCTGCAGCAAAGACTGCCGGAACCGGTGCATCATCATAATGCGTGCAGCAAATGTCCCTACCTAACCATATGCTCGCTTCATCTATGGTAAGGATTTTTTTTATTCTCGTTTACCAAAATGAATGAATGAGAATGTCTGAAATAATATTTTTCACTGAAGCGAAATAAGTTTCATGTGAAAAAATTATTACATATCATAACCGGCACCATAGAGTTTGGGGATACAAAGAGACGTCCACGACTACAGATGAGCTGAAAATGGCTGCCGTTACTACGGATGCTGTATGACTTTTACAGCAACCATTGTCATTACCCAGGAACAACCTCAGAAGAATGACAAGTAACAGAAGTATTCCTAAATTTTACTCAAATAAAAACTACGTTACAGCTGTCTTATTCATATCTGGTTATACAGCATACGCGAGAATGAGTGGAACAAAAAAAACGCAATGTCAGTCCGCATACGTCAAAATTATAAGATAGAATGTCAAAATGGTTAAAAATTTAGTTCCACTTTGTCTTTTTATGATCGGAATTTGAACCCTCTAGTTTCAGCACAAGGTTCAAATCTCTGATCATTTTGCCTTCCTACTTTTTACCTTTTTGAATTTGGACAGCCGAATTAGCTCAATGCTAGTTTGTGAAACCCTTCGACGTAAGTTCGGGTGTGCATTTTTTTCTAACACCTTTTAACTAGTAGTCCGCCCCGGACTTGGACCTCGCGCTATTCCTATTTTATATCATAAATACTGTGTAAAAATATTTCGAAAAATTATAATAATTTTGGTATGAAAGTTTTAACCATTAGAACCAAGAGTTTCGAAACCTCATTCCTCATACGAACAGCCAGAATGTGGAACGCTTTGCCTGGGTCTGTCTTCCCGCTAAAGTACAATGTGGGCATCTTCAAATCCCGAGTAAATAGGTATCTTCTAGGTAAGCGTGCTACAACCTAGACCGCTTATCTGCTTAAGATCAGGCAGTATGTGGTCAAATGCAAACCTATTCAGAATAAAAAAAAAAAAGTTAGGTGACTTCTTTTTAGGGTTCCGTACCCAAAGGGTAAAAACGGGACCCTATTACTAAGACTCCGCTGTCCGTCTGTCTGTCCGTCTGTCAAATGAGTTCTTCAGAATTTATGTACGGATTTTCACACCACTGGCTTTTCGGTGAAGGAAAACATCGTGAGGCAACCTGCATACGTCCGCAGAAGAAATTCGATGGCGTAGGTGAATCCACCAACCCGCACTGTGCCAGCGTGGTAGATATGGCCCAATCACCCTTCGTGGGTAGGCCTACGTCCTGCAGTGAACTATTCAAAAGGCTAGTACAGTAGGTATTTGATACTATCGATACCATTGCCAATATTCAAAACTATTGCATGATTTTTACTATCGATAGTAAACAGCTGAACTTCGAAACTATCGATAGTGTAACTGAATTTGACAGACTATCGATAGCGAAACTATCGCCTATCGCAACAACGCTAGTCACAAGCAACATTTATTTAATGTGTGCTTGCGTTATTGCTTCTTTTTCTGAGATTAATGTTCAATTGCAACTAATAAGGTTTTGCTTACAATTTTTTTTATTTTTTTTCAAAATGTTAAACTGTTTTATTTAACTTCACCCGCCTGTTTTTTGAGTCAAATCTAGTAAATGATATTTGACCCGCTTTCCTTTAATTTCGATGAAAATACACAAATACAGTTTCATATAGTTTTTTGCAATTTTATCCTACTTTAAATGACTACTCATTCTTATCCGACTGGCAATAAATAGTACCTCCTTATTCAAAACCTCTGAATAAGGAGGTTAAAAAAACCCTAATAATTAAAACTCTGACATTTCTGACAACTTTTCAAAACATCAAAATTTTCTCGGATTTCATATAGATGCAACCAGATGCAACTGCAAAACCTATGAAGATATTAATGGTTTCTTTTCAACAGAACATTGAAAGTGATCGTTAAAATGTGATGGTCATTAGTATACCTAATTTGTTTGAATATCGTCACCCCACCCCACCTTAACTGAGCATCGCGTGCAAATCAACGCGCCTCATTTTGTCGACGGACCAGCTCTCAAACGCTTCTACTATCACTGGGGTCTCCTGCAGTGACCTTTCCAGTTCCTGTGGTATCTACTGCTACAGGGTGGGATCCGGCGGCCCTCCTGTGATGGACGGATCCTCACAAAGATATCGGTCTTGGACTTTCTTGTCAGAGTAGCTCACGGAGTGCGAACGTTTAGGTTTGATGAAATAAACAGTACAGAACTGTTAGTTTGAGGTAGCGTACACAATCATCAAAACAGTTCTTTCCTACCGTCCACCTCCTGAGACCACCTGGGTAACCGTGGATAGTTTTTTTTTTTACAATGGCTAACCTGTTCCACCTGTGTGTTCCTTGGGAAGTATTTAGTTTCCACCATCCACCTAGTTATGAAATCTCTTCAGATTTGAAGTGCTATATATTTTAAGCGTTTTCGGAGAGCGTCACAGAACCAATAATGTAGCAGAGACATTTTATTCGTAGTTGAAAAAAAATTTCAATAAAATAAATATTGAGACTTAGTAAAATTTAAAGAAATAGGGTCCAAAGTGAAATTTAATCTAAAAATAATTTTGGAATTACTGCCACTCGATACACATAGTGACATCTAGTGGTCTAGAATGTAACTAATTAGCGACGTACGCTCAATTGTACTGCGATTGCTGGTCTACTTGAGTAACTTAGAAGCTTAGTTTATGATATTATCATGAAATTTGCCTGAACAATTACAAATAAAATATTACCCTGAATTTTGCGTGAATATGAGTGGTTATTCTTACAATTTTAAACAAAATACTCGAGCGTACAGTAATATTACGTCTTCAGCAACTCCCGCAGAAAGTGGCGCCGTTTTGCCTCTTTTTACCACCGGTCCTGGTATCTTCGACACCACTGAACAGAAGATGCTCATATTCGAACTTAAAAATTCTATATATATAAACTACGTGCATGCTAAATTTCATAGAGATCAGCTGAGCGGTACTTGAGTTATCGTCGAACAAAGAAACATACAAACATACATCTGACAGCTCAAGTGCCGGCTCGTCCCAGTAGACTCAGAGACCTCGCTAAAGCTCGGTCAATTAATTTCTTATTTAAAATGGGACAAAATGAAGTATATCTGCTATTTTAGTACTGTTTCTATTACTTTAGTTCTTATTCTATGGGAACAACGGTTAATAAACTATAAAGGAAGTGAGTGTGAACTGTGGCATAACATCTTTCATAGTTTCCAAATATTGTGGGCGCCTCTTTGTATCTCTGATCTATATGGCCGGTACTGTGACGGAACGGTGGCTTGACTAATATGTGTCAATCGGCCTTTTTTTACAAGCTTTTATTTAGTTTCACCTGTCCCGTTGTCTGTCGGTCTGTAATTAAATTTAGTTAAATTTGATCCCACTTCCCGGTTTCCGATTGAGCTGAAATTTTGCATACATGTTTAAATTGCGTGACATTGCAATATTATGATGACATGGTGCTGATCTGATGATGGAGCTGGAAGGTGGCCAAAGGCCTCATCGAGTTTGGGGTCATTTGAATCGTCTTGACGAGTAGTTTGTCTTTCAATGGTAACCAGGGTCTGATGATGGAGCTGGAAGGTGGTCCTAGGAACTCTGTAACGAAACGACGCAAACCCATCGAGTTTCGTCTCGTTTGATTCGTCTTGGCGTGTACTTGTTCAGCAAAAGCTGAACTATTCTTGTTATCTTGAAAATTATTGTTGTTGCTACTGCGATGAGTGTGACGTGACGTATACTGAAGAGTATTCATTGATTTGTTCTTCGGGTCCGGGTCCGGGAGGGCTATATCTCTCTGAGATTGAGAGAAAAATCGAAACTAAAAAGTTATTAATTTTCTAGGCACACAGATGGCCCCAGTGTATCAGAAAATCACCCACTATCTAAATTGCAAGGCGAGGCTCTGGGCCATCTAACTAGTGCACACATAAGCTACTTTCTCAAATGGACAGCTTTGCTGAAAATGGAGGAAAGGGGACAGATGAAAAGTTCGCCTTTACATGCTCTTTGGACGGATACTGCTGAGAAACGGTAAAATTAGCTCTAAAATACTGCTGCTTAAGTTTATATTCTTATATTATTTAGGTCCCTATTGCTCTTTATTTTGAGAAGGAATGATAGTGAGTAGCTTTGGTATACAACACTTTTTCATAAAAAAATTAACAACAGCAGTGAGAAATGAACTATGTTTTATGTTGGTTTGACGATGGAGGTGCTAAGTACTCGTATCAGCGATTTTGAGAAAATTTGACAAACCAAATCGGTTTTTTGAGAAAATTTGACAAAGCACAAAAGCTTTTTGAAGAAATTTGACAAATCGCATCAGCTTTTTGAGGATATTTGACATAACACAACAGCTTTTTGAGAAAATTTGACAAAGCAAATCAGGATTTTGCGGAAATTTGACAAAACAAATCAGGTTTTTGAAGAAATTTGACAAATCACATCAGCTTTTTGAGAAAAATTGACAAATAAAGTCAGGTTTTTGAGGAAATTTGACAAAGCAAATCAGGTTTTTGAGAAAATTCGCAGCATGAGCTCATGAACACATTTCGGTTTCAGAACTAAACGGGGCACGTGCGCCTCCAATCTAACACTAAAAGCTGTGAAACCTTCGCAAGACAGATATTTGCACGTATTTGCAAGACACTCTACTAATAGCGACGCAGGTAAATTGTTATACAATGTGTGTACTCGTAAAAACTTACTTGACTAGCAATTATACAAGCTGCACGGGAAGCATGGCAAAGGGACTAATAGTCTTTCCACAATTATATCCCCTCGAAGAAGAAATAAAGTATGGATTGAATTCAATAAATAAAATTTACTAATTTGAATAATTTAATAATGGGAAAAATTAATGCAATTTCTAAGAGTGGATAAAATGGTTTTCTCCCCTTGCCGTGCTACCCGAGCTGAGGCATATACTGATATGGTCGCATTTATGGTAATGTTTATATTATTATTTGTATATTTTCAGGAAACTTAAATGGTAAGAGCGCAGGTCCGCAAGAAGGCGAGTTCTCCATAGTGAGCGTTTCCAGTCGGCCGTGGATAGCCGCGGGCGTCGTGTCATTGGCGAACCAGAAGGAAATACACATACTGTTGGAGAGGTAACCGACTGATATAGACTGAATCAAATATCTTAGCGGTTGTGATGTTAGCTATACTAAGCGCCACACAAATCGGCGGATGAGAAGCCGCATATGACACTTCGCCGTAATTCGCTAATTATTGCGCATGTGTGCACAATGCCGACGCTGTGTCGCGTAGTGGTGAGCACGGGCGTAGGGAGCGCGCGGGAGGCATGAAGTTGGCGGGCGGGTGTGCCCCGGCGCTAGTCTCTCTGGCTCCCGCGCATATTTATATTTCGGCTTTTGCGCAGCGTTCTGTGCATAATTTCCCATCCGCCGATTTGTGTGGCGCTTAGTATAGCTACAAGCTGCGGATAACCCAATCCTCGCAGCTGTTATGTGAGCTTCAGTCATCAGTCATGACTGTGTCATAAATACAGCCGTGTGTTCAGTTGTACGTAAGCAAAATGATTTCATAATGACATCGCTTTCCCCTCCATCCCGCACGATGCGTCACAGTTCTAACTGGACGTAATGAAAAAAATATTGTATGTTATGATAGTACATGACCATTTGAACATTTTACATTACTTTATTAATAAATTAAATTTAGTAAATTCTTTTATCTACACTAATGTTGTAACATTCTACTTATGTTTCCAATACTTGACTTATAATGACTACTGTTATAGCGCAGACAACAAAACACTCAATTTAAGCAATTTCACATGATGTTATAATATCCACATCGATATCGTAAAATCTCATTATAACATCGCGCGCTCGCTCCTGATTGACCCTGCGCGCGCAGCTGCGCTCTCATTGGTTAGATTTTAATGGCGCCAAGTTCACTGTGACACTTACGCGTGAATCCTAAGAATAAGAACCCAAAAACCGTCCCGTACCGTCCCGTCCCGTCCAGTCCCGTCCTGTCCCGTCCCGTCCCGTCCCGTCCCGTCCCGCCCCGTCCCGTCCCGCCCCGTCCCGTCCCGTCCAGGCCCGTCCCGTCCTGTCCCGTCCCGTCCTGTCCCGCCCCGGCCCGCCCCGTCCCGTCCCGTCCCGTCCCGTCCGTCCCATCCCGTTCCGTCCCGTCCCGTCCCGTTCCGCCCCGTCCCGTCCCGTCCCGTCCAGTTCCGTCCCGTCCCGTCCCGTCGCAATATGTTTTTTTATTTATTTTTATTTTTATTAGTGAAGATAAAGTAGTGTATGCAACTGCATATAACACGGGTATTAAAACACTCGTTACTATAATGAAACTCGCTGCGCTCGTTTCATAAATTCACACTCGTGTTTTAATAACCTTCATTATATGACAGTTGCATAAACTACTATAATCATTTAGCTATCCAATGGTTTAATTAAGTGTAGGATGTAGTTACAAGCGGCGCAATATCCAATCAACGCTCAGCTTTATGTGAGCTTCAGTTAGGATTGGATATTGCGCAGCTTGTAGCTAACTTTCCATCCGCTGACTTGTATAATTCGGCCTGTAATATGATCCCACAGAGACCTAAGCCGACGTCTAAGCAAGGAAACGGTTTACTATATTGATACGTACGAGTCTTATGCTACAACAGTACAGAATTTAACTAATTTGGGCGTGCTTATGGAAAACAGCGAGCGGTCGGACAGGCTAAGAAGGTAATTGAAATTTTACTGTAAATACCATGTTTGTAAGGTTCACATTACATTACTTCTGGTTTATAATACTGGCTTATAATCTGAAATTGTTAAAAAAACCGGAGTGCCACATCTACAACTCTAAGGCCTTTGCCACACAAGGCGAAAAGTCCGTCGCGAAAATCTGTCAATATTGTCATTTAAACATATACCGTTCCAATACAAACAATAAATTTACCATACCCTCATAGAGGCATATGTATAACTATACACAACATGTAAATTAAGAACCGCATGTTAATACATAATAATGTTATATTACATACGTACGTTGCAATAAATGATTAAGTATTTTAGTCATGCAATTTGTGCTCTTAACGATATTCCGCATCACAAGTCGGCGGATTATTCCAGTCGAGTTAGCATTTTGAATTGCGAAAATTCCCGGCAGCAATTTTTTTGCGGCAACCTTTAATGGGGCTCACAGGTAGGGTTTAGTGTCTACAACTTTGTTCATGTACATTTATGTCATAAAGTTTATAATGCCGGGAATTTTTGCAATTTCAGGCCCTTTTTTTTAGTAACCCGACTGGGTTAGATGAGAAGTTAGCCGCAGGTGACACTTCACCGTCATTCGCTAATTATTGCGCATGTGTGCACAATGCCGACCCCGCGTGGCGTAGTGTTGAGCACGGGCGTAGGGAGCGCGTGGGAGGCATAAGGTTGGCGGGCGGGTGTGCCCCGGCACGAGTCTCTCTGGCTCGCCTGCGCATACCTATTTCGGCTTTTGCGCAGCGTTCTGCGCATAACTCTCCATCCGCCGACTTGTGTGGTAGATTTAGGATTCACAAGCGAAGTATCCTTTGGTCCCACACTAGGCTCGAGGCCCGTGTTGTGGGTACTATACAAAAAGTTATCTAGTGGTGACATTCTGGAGTAGTCCTAAATTTTATAAAGAAATACTGATTTATCGAAATCTGAAATTAGTGATTAATATTATACTCGTATAAACTAAATATACCAAGAAGGAATATACAATCATCCTGAAAGAATGTGTGCAATATTTCCCACTGTTGGACTTCTGCACAACATATTGTCAACAAAACTGGCGTACATGTTTGTCGCTTTAACACTTCAACATTTTCCATCTTAGATGTATGAAATATTCCAGATTGATAATAGATAAGTCGGCTCCAGAGTTTGAAAAGAAGTTGCCGCGAGAAGTCGGCCGCTTGGGCGCGAAGTTGATGCGTTCGTTGAACATAGAGCAGCAGCGAGCAGTGCTTAAAGCCGTCACTGCTAAAGACTACGCACTGTTACAAGGATTACCCGGCACTGGTAAGGAATTTATAAGTATTTATATCTGTATCTTATGCTGGGTCACGATAATGATACCTATAAAGTATTCAGTCTTCATACAAACGGTCGGAACGCGAATCATACGCGCCTCGGAATTCGGTACACACTTGTACACAACAGTCGCAGAGGCGCGCCGTAGTGATGAACAAACGTGGGTTTGTAATCAGTAAGAGTGCGATCCATCTACCAGGTGGGCCAGCCCTAGCGCGTGTTACGTACTGCGTGGCTACGCGAGGCTGGAGGTGTTTATTTCAAGGACAGGGCCGACTCGCGATACTATATAGCCGATAAATACGAGATTTCGCATATTTGCGCTATGTTTTGCTAGTCCATCCATAAGCCGTAAGACGTCCAATGCTGGACAGAGGCGTGCTGGACGGTGGTATGAAATTCTGTAAATAAATTCCGAAAAACTCATTGGCACGGGACCGGGATTTGAACCCACGAAACTCACGAAAGTAAGGCGGTTGACACTATCACTAGACCACCACCAGATTAATGTGTTAAAATCTTCGTATTCTTCTTTATCAAAAATTTCAATCGTTTTTTGAACTTCGAACGGCCCCGACGCATACAATATCTTTACGGATGACTATTTTTTTTTTTTCGAAATTTTAAAATTATCCATTCAACGCATAACTTTAGTACGGGACATAGTAATTTTAAAAGAAACCATAGTCTGTAAAGGGGGAAATCGTGAAATCTTTAATTAGAAAGAAAACTGTCAAAACAAATATTGCGAATGTTCGAACTGTGACTGTCAAAGTTCCGTATACGTTCCCAGGGCGTTCGAAGTTCAAAAAACGCACCCCAGCACGGGTAGCACAGCAAAGAGAGAAAACCATTTTATCCACTTTTAATGTCAGTTGTCAATGTCATTCCATACTTTAATTAATCTTCGAGGGGATATAATGGTGGAAAGACAATTTATTCCTTTACCATGCTACCCGTGCAGAAGATGTTTGTCCATCTCCACCGACAGCAACATTTGTGGTCTATGGTGTGCTACACAGTGGGCCACAGTTAGCAACTCCGGTGGAACTGCACTTTTATAGCTATAAATTGTCTACTCTTTTCAGGTAAAACGCAGACAATAAGTGTTCTGATTCAAATGTTGGTCGGTTTGAAGCAACGCGTGCTAGTGACTGCGCACACGCATTCCGCAGTTGACACTGTGTTATCCAGGTAAATGAGAAATATTCACCACTAACTTTATCTACGGGGTGTTTCTACATATTCTATGATATCAGATGATGTGTGTATTGAGCGCCACACAAATCAACGGATGAGAAGTTAGCCGCAGATGACACTTCGCTGTGATTCGCTTATTATTGCGCATGTGTGCACAATGCGTAGGGAGCGCGCGGGAGGCATGAGGTTGGCGGGCGGGTGTGCCCGGCGCGAGTCTCTGGTTGCCGCGCATACCTATATTTCGGATTTTGCCGAAATATAGGTATTCTGCGCATGATTCCCATCCGCCAATTTGTGTGGCGCTTAGTATACTCATCATTGTGATCATGTTTAGGGTTCCGAACCCAAAGAGTAAAAACGGGATCCTATTACTTACTAAGACTTCGTTGTCCGTCCGTCTGTCTTTCTGTCTATCACCAGGCTGCATCTCAGGAACCGTGATAGCTAGACAGGTAAAATTTTTACGGATAATGTAAATGTATGTTGCCGCTATAACAACAAATACTAAAAATAGAATAAAACAAATATTTAAGGAGGGCTCCCATACAACAAACGTGTTATTTTGCCATTTTTTGCTCGATATTAATAACGGCCCGCTTGAAATGGGGCTCAAGAGTCCTCCTTAAAGTACGGAACCCTTCGTACGTGAGTCCGGTTCGCACTTGGCCGATTTTTTACTAAATTAAATTTAAAAATTGATTAATTATTAACGTCAATTCATAAGTCCATAAGATTTTTGCATGGCAATGGCAGTGGGCAGGTCACATAGCACGGACTGATGACCTATGGGTTCGTAAAGTTCTCCAGTGGAGACCACGTACCGGCAAACGCTGCGTAGGACGTCCACCCACAAGGTGGACGGATGACATCAAGACCGCAGGATCGCGCTGGATGCACGCCGCTACCAACCGGCCTTATTGGAGATCTATAGGGGAGGCTTATGTCCAGCAGTAGACATCATATGACTGAAAAGAAGAAAGAGATAAGATTTTTAATCAAAATTAGCTCATCCTAATCAAAATTAGCTTATCCTTAGTGGCTATTCACTATTCTAGATGAATGACAGCAATATGTATTGTTTTCTTGCAGGTTGCCGGAGTCATTAAAAGTGATGCGTTTGGGATCCTCGGCGCGAGTGGCGCAATCCCTGTTGAAACGCAGCGAACAATCGCTCACTTCGTCCTGTGAAACTCCCGAGCAGTTGGCGCGCCTCTATGACTCTATGGTACGATTACCTCTAAGATAAGATAAGATAAGATATATTTAAAGCCCGATTACAGAGGCGTCACCGTAATTATACTAGCTAAATAGCATAGTTCTGTTTCTTTTTCACTTTAGGCATTCGATAGAGAGAACGCTTTTTACGTTGCTATTTAATTTACGCTGGCGCCTCTGTAATCGTGCTTTTATTGGCCTTATAACTACATACGTTACACTAGGCAAGTCAAATTTACAATTATATCACAATGCATAAGATTAAAAAATAGCAATAAAAATAAAACAAAACTTAAGTAATACATTATCAGTTTTTTTTATTAAGAAAAAGTCTTCAAGGGGTCTTTAAGGTTCCACGCTCCCGGTTCACTGAGGAGGGGGTGTCAAAAGTTGTAAAAAATTAGGTCACATAGTATGGATATAGGCTGCATCACACAAGTTGGCGGAAATGAAGTTAGCTACAAGCTGCTCAATATCCAATCTCCTCGGTTCCCGCGCAGTACTCCGGCGGCGCCACTACTGCGTTCTTCCGCCGCGTCGCGGTAATATGAATAATACTTACGTCATAAATTCACTAAGTGTAGGCAGGTACTCATTAGGCAACTCGGTATTGTTCACAATAAATTTTAAAAAATTAGAATGCACCTTCGAATTTTTATAGAATCGCACACAATTTATATTAAAAAAGGGAATGGAAATACTTACTACATGAAAAAAATAAGACCATGGCGAGCTCGATTATCATAGCCTAACACGGGCATTGCAAAGAGGTTTTTTCAATAATATCGAACTGATACGGGCACCAAAGAGGTTTTATTCTGTGAAGTCGAGTAGAACCTCCTTACAATGCCAGTTGCCGTACAATGTAAAGAGGTTATATTTAATTTTGCAAAATGAAACCTCTTTACGATGTCTTTAAATGTTCTAAGTTGAGAGATTTTAATACGAATTAGACGTTCCAAATTTACTACTACTATTACTTTAACCCCTAGGGGTTTCATATAACATTATTGACCTGCCATAGCCCTCGAGATTGTGTTAAGATAATAATGGCTCGTTTTACGTTGAGATTCTATGACATATAATGGGTTATTTTCGAGCAGGTGGTATGAAAAACATTTTTGCTTTCTTTCAGGAAGTGGTAGGCGTTACGTGTTTAGGAGCTGCGCATGCCATGCTCTCTAAAACTGTCTTCGATATTTGTATCGTGGATGAAGCAACTCAGGTTAGCAACTACCAAAATTTACTAGAATAGACATAACTTTATTTGCAACGAAAAACAACATATAAATACAAGACAAACATCAAAAGTACAGTACACGAATTAATATAAACAGTAATAAAAAAGTCAGTAACAACTACACTGTTTTTCGCGAAAATAAAAAAGATGGCGTTAGCTGCCGTTTAAAACACACAATCGTCTCACACACTCTTATTTCACTAGTCACCAATGACTACTATTTTCATCGACTTCGCATTTTTTCTTTGATGACCATTCTACATGTATGATGTTCTGACAATTTAAATCATTGAACAAATCTCGCTGATTTAAATAATCGGCCAAGTACGAGTCGGACTCGCGCACGGAGGGTTCCGTACTGAATGGGAGCCCCCTTTAAATATATATTTTATTTTAACATTATATATTATTGAAGTAAATATAAAACTAAATATTCTGTGAAAATTTCAAACCTGTTACCATTATTAAAATAAGGCGAAAAACGTCTAAAAATTCAGGTTTGTTGTATGGAAGTCCCCCTTAAATATTTATTTTATTTTGTTTTTAGTATTTGTTGTTATAGCGGCAACAGAAATACATCATCTGTGAAAATTTCAGATGCCTAGCTATCATGGTTCATGAGATACAGCCCGGTGACAGACAGACAGACGGACAGACGGACATCGAAGTCTTAGTAATAGGGTCCCGTTTTTCCCTTTGGGTACGGAACCCTAAAAAATGAGATTGCTTGAGATGCAATCAGAATATCAGGCATATGTTTTATGGTCCTGGATTGCCCTGACTGAATTAGTAACCTCACCCTATAATCTCATATAGACCGCGTCACACAAGTTGGCGGAAATGAAGTTAGCTACAAGATACGCAATATCCAATCCAGACTGAAGCTCACAAATTGTTTCATTTCATTGTTTCATATTCATCACTTCATGTTTAACGGGCAATTTAGGTATATTATGTTTATACAGGGTAATCCAGAACTTGTGTACTAAGCCAAAAGGAGGAACCCAGGAGAACCAAACCGAAATTCGAGAAAAAAAAGAGCTGTTTCAGACAATTTGTTGATTCCGAGTAGCAGTTTTGTATGGAACAGCAGATTTTTTATTTCTCGAATTTTGCGTTGGCCCCAAAACAAAAGTTGTTTATAATGATGGTCTTAATCACCCTCTTTTGGCTTAGTACAGGGTAAGCAGATAACCCTGTATAATCACTATCATCACTACATAGTATAAAACAAAGTCGCTTCCCGCTGTCTGTCCCCATGTATGCTTATATCTTTAAAACTACGCAACGGATTTTGATGCGGTTTTTTTTATAGATAGAGTGATTTAAGGGGAAGGTTTATATGTATAATACACCTGTGTGAAGCCTGGGCGGGTCGCTAGTAATATTATAAATGGCGGAAAAGCGAGCGATACTTCGTCACCCGCTTATTGACCATTAAGACTGGGTACCTAAAGTTTCACTGTTATATAGGTGTTGCAATGCACAGTCCTCCGTCCATTGTTCGCGGCCAAGAAGTTCGTCCTAGTCGGAGACCCGGAGCAATTGCCGCCCGTGGTCAGAAGTCGCGCTGCCAGGTAACTGTTTTCCTTAACCTTTTCACCGCCAAAGTCACCTATATAGTAAATAATAATAAATACTAGGGGACATTCTACACACGGTCTCTGACCCCAAAATAAGCAAAGCTTGGGATATGGCTGCCAGAGGCTGATATACTACATATACATATTTTAAATACAAACTTATTTAGATAATACCTAAATAACATCCAGACACAGAGCAAACACCTATGTTCATCACATAAATGTTTAACCTATGTGGGGATGAATCCACGCCTCTTTGACCCAAAAGTCAGGGTCGCCGGTAATAGTATACCGATAGTTGACTAGTACATCGGGCCGCAAACGATGGCTATAGCGGGCAAAACCGTGGCTTGGGGGGATATTTCTCAAAAAGGGGGGAATTATGCTGTCGCGCTATTTATCATCAATATATGGCAAGATTTCTTAGTATCTAAATCATATTTGTACCTACCTATGTGAAGTGTGACGACGAAATTTCAAAATGTTATAATTATTTTTATCATGTAAGCGACAGAAATGTCTTGAATGATAAATAAAATTCTTTAAACCTATTTAGCAAGATTCTTTAGTGACTAAATCCTAACAAGATTTGCGAGTATAAACCAAATCGGTCTAGAGCGAGTCGAGATATAGGCTTATGAAGCTTCAGTAGAGATGTGTCATGAGATGACCTCGTGACACGTCTCTGCTGAATCTTCTGAATCTCTGTAGAAGTTGGTAGAAAAATGATAAACAGTTCACCAATTTGGCCGGTTCGTAGTACAGCGTTCTAGCTTAATTTGGACAAAGCATCTGGGCCGGAATCCCAGAGAGATGCAGGTTCAAATCCTGCGAGCGTCAATTTTTGAAATGTTTATCACTAAAAGAATATTGCTATACACCTAGTGTGTGAAGCACGATAAAATCAACTAACTTCTGAATCTCTACTGAATCCTCGTGTTTGAAGAGCTTCTAGTAATATGTTTGGTTTTAAAAAATATTCCATTTTACAGACGCCTCGGGATGGAAGAGAGTCTCTTCCACAGACTTATGAGAGAAGACGCTACATCAACGCTACAGCTGCAGTACAGAATGAACCAAGCTCTCGCAGACATTGCAAATAAAGTCGCCTATAGTAACAGACTGAAATGCGCAGATGAAAAGGTCGCCCAAGCAAGACTGAACTTTGATACTAAGGTAATAAGGGTTATATAAGGTGTTTCTTAAAGGACATTAACGCTACAGCTTCAGTACAGAATCAACCAAACTCTCGCAAACATTGCGAACAAAGTCGCATATAGTAACAGATTGAAATGTGCCAATGAAAAGGTCGCGCAAGCTAGACTGAACTTTGAAACTAAGGTAGTAAGGGTTACACAGGGAGTTTCTGAAAGGTGTAGTAGGTAAATACTGTAATCATACAAATGAGGTCCATCATAATCAACTAACACGAAATGGGAGTAACAGGGAAAAAAAACACCTGTTCCATACTAAATTGCAACTCGAAATCGACAAAATGTATGAAAAACAGATTTATCTACACTAATGTTGTAACATTCTACTTATTTTTCCAATACTTGACTTATAATGACTACTGTTATAGCGCAGACAACAAAACACTCAATTTAAGCAATTTCACATGATGTTATAATATCCACATCGATGTAGTAAAATCTCATTATAACATCGCGCGCTCGCTCCTGATTGGCCCTGCGCGCGCAGCTGCGCTCTCATTGGTTAGATTTGAATGGCGCCAAGTTCACTGTGACAATACACGTACGCGTGAATCCTAAGAATAGGAACCCAAAAACCGTCCCGTCCCGTCCCGTACCGTCCCGTCCAGTCCCGTCCCGTCCCGTCCCGTCCCGTTCCGTCCCATCCCGTCCCGTCCCGCCCCGTCCTGTCCCATCCAGTCCCGTCCTGTCCCGTCCCGTCCCGTCCATTTCTTCAATTACAGCTAGTTGCCAACAAAGGCGAAAAACTCCTTATAGGCAACCAGTTGTGAAAATTGGTTGCGTACGCAGCCTAAAGCTTACCTGATATCTTTGTGCTGTGCTAGGGTGTAAATCATGCTATGAACTCAATGAACAAATCATGCTATGAAGATTTTCGAGTTTATTATACACTAGCTTTTGGCCGCGGCTTGGCCCGCGTGATATTTTGATTTTTGTGCTATCTCATAAGAACCTTTTATTTTTTTCGAGATACAAAGTAACTTTCCGTTTTTCAAACTTTCCGTTTGTAAAAAAATCAAGTCAATCCGTTGCGTTGCTCCGTTGCTGCGTGAAAGAGGAACAAACCAATAAACCAACAAACATACTTTCGATTTATAATATTAAAAAGGAAGTAAGGATTCAAAAGTATTATTTTTGTCTACAGAAACTTGATAAAATCGAACAATCCCAGTGGCTGCAAACCGCGTGCAGTCCTGAACCTAAATACGCTGCTGTATTTCTCGATATACCAAATACAGCTAACGCGGGAAATACAGCTAACGGTGGAGATGTCAACAAGTCGTGTACTAATGAAGACGAAGCTTGCGTTGTGATGGCCCTTGTCGAGGCTTTGAAGAAGGTAATAATAAACGTATTTTTTGCCAAAAATGGCATAACCGACTTCAACCGTGTACAGAATTCGAATAGTTGGCACGGATCAATGTGTCATTGATGTAGTAATTTTCCCATTATTATTGAATTTTCATTTGAATTTGCCGTGTATCGACTTGCAAGCGGAGTGGGCGGGTTCAGCTCTCATATCGATACCGATCTGCTCATAATTACTCGTATGTATAGATTTTCCAGCGGAGTGGGCGGGTTCAGCTCTCATATCGATACCGATCTGCTCATAATTACTCGTATGTATAGATTTTCCAGCGGAGTGGGCGGGTTCAGCTCTCATATCGATACCGATCTGCTCATAATTACTCGTATGTATAGATTTTCCAATATTTCCAAGGTCAACCGGTCCAACGTTTCGGTCTGTTTTTAACCCCCGACGCAAAAGAGGGGTGTTATAAGTTTGACGTGTCTGTTTGTCTGTCTGTGTGTCTGTCTGTCTGTCTGTGGCATCATAGCGCCCGAACCACTGAACCGATTTCAGTTTAGTTTTTTTTTTGGATGAAAGGAGACTTAATCGAGAGTGTTCTTAGCTATGTTTTATAAAAATCGATTGAGCCGTTTAAGAGTTATGGTGGGTTAAAGTGGGGATGGAAGAACCAAAACTCTACAAATGTGTCGGGCGTTTGTTATTTTTTTTATTTATATTAGTTATTATTTTTTTGCAATTTAGTGTTCAGATCTTCATTATCGTAGTTTCGCTGTGATACCAAGCTTGTATCAAATAATTATGGCCATAATTATCACTTGCATGTCATTAGTTTAGCTACACTTGTGCATCGACTGTTTTTCACCCCAGTTTTGGTTGATACATTTTTGTACATAAATTGATTACTATCCTGATTTTTCGGAGCATTTAAATTGTTAACGTTATCGATTTATTGCCGCAAAACTAGTTTTTATACTTACGATGAGCACTTTATCTGTAAATGGCTAAAATCTACGACAATTTGAATTAGTAACTTTGTTATTAGGCCCAATTATGAAGGCGGCATCGTAAATATAATAGCAATTTAGATTATTCCTGTATTTTTCACCATATGCATTCGATATAGATAACACTTTTTACGTTGCTATTAAAGAAGGATGCGGAGTTTCGACCTGTCAAAACATTTTTATTTTATTTTTTTGCCATCATGGAACAAAACATCTTTTCTAATAATGAAATGTGCTCCAAAAATATAGTGATTTTTTGCTGTTTTCATATCACTAATTAAAATTAAAATTAGACCACCAGAAAAATTACAATGATTTTTTATTGTGTTTACCATCTAAATCCCCTAATAATACTTGTGTGGCCAAATATGTATTTTAAAACTTCATTAAAAACGAACTTGTACAAATCAGAAGCGCCATAAATTACTCTGAAGAACATAACATTTTTATGGGCCTATTATCCATACAAACTGTTCTAAATTCATTTATTCTTCCAGGGAGGAATAGAAAGCTCTAACATAGGAGTTATAGCTCCATATCGTGACCAAGTGTCGCTTCTCCGTCGGTGTCTAGCGCCACATTCGATCGAAGCGAGCACGGTCGACCAGTTCCAAGGGAGAGATAAGTCTGTTATCATTTACTCTTGCACGAGGAAGGACGGACTGGATGATAGGAAAGTCAAGGTGAGTTTTATTGTTAAGTATATTTTCAATGTGTTTTGCTCTCATCACCTAGACTTTAGATGTCTACAACTGGTCATAAATAGTATCCATTACTCTGTCGATGTCCAAAAAGACTTTACGGAACCTGGGGGCCTTATTGTGTAAGCGCTCTGACGTTCGGCTTCGCTTTTTCTCCTGCTCGCGCCAGTTACTCACGCTACAAGAGCGAGCGGGAGGAAAAGCGAAGTCGAACGTCAGAGCGCTTACACAATAAGACCCCTGTTTGCATTGTATTATAAGTCATCTATAAGTCTTCTAAAAATACACTACTTAGTTATAGCTCCATAGTTTAAGAAAACATTTTATGGTATGCTTCCCGTTTCTTGGAGCTTTTATTACATCATATGTATATTGTTAATCGTCATCACGTCTTCCGTCAAAAGTCTTCGATTAAAAAAATCATTATACGAGTACAGCCTGCATTGTATGAATGCATCAATCTTCTTAACTGCCTCTGTGGCTCAGTGGTTAGTGACCCTACCTTCTGGGTCAAAGAGGCGTGGGTTCGATACCCACCCAGGCCAAGTATTTATGTGACGAACATAAGTGTTTGCTCTGTATCTGGGTGTTATTTAGTTAATATCTATATAAGTATGTTTTTAAAACAATGTATATGTAGTATATCAGTCTGGCAGCCATATCACAAGTTTTGCTTAGTTTGGGGTTTGAGATCGTGCGTAAGATGTCCTCAAAATATTTATTTATTTATTTAATCTTCTTAACAAGAACTCCATAAACGACGAAGAATCCTCTTTTGTAGATTCCCTACATACGCCCAGCTATACAGCCAGGCCATTCTCCAGTGAAGTTTGATATTATGACTGAACAGATTTTATTATTACTTACTACGGGACTAATCGCGCACTAAAATTACAAGATAAATAAATACCTCAGAACACGTATAACATATTTATCTACATTATGTGTATTTTTTTAGGAAGGCGAAGTCCTAAACGACCAGCGCCGCCTGGCTGTCAGCGTGACGCGAGCGAAACACAAACTGATCGTAGTGGGGAACTCGCGCGCTTTGCAGAAATACACGCCCATACAACGGCTCATAGAAACTTGCACAAACGTACAAATTGACCAAAATGTTCTCTCTGACATCGTGAAGAGATATAACCTGTGATATATTGTATTAGGTGTAACGTTCGTATGTGTCGCCACTAACGCTCACGCTAGACGAAAAAGCGAACGCTGGCGTGTATTGTGAATTTGTGACCGTATACAATTACGTAAGAATCTAGAAGATTAGATATTCATAGCCAAAATTGGCCCGAAAAGTTTGCCCGTAACTAAAAGGGACGGTTAATTTTGATACGAACAAACATTTTGTGTGCGCACGCTCCGCACTACTTTAAATGATGTTATTTTTCTACTGCAAACTTGCAGCTCCTTACTTTTGCCCACTCCAGAAAAATTAAAGTATTTTTGAAGTAAAAACTTCTTCAGCGGCGTTGTGTACTTTTGGGATGGGTATAAAATGTTAAACTCGTGTCATACATACCGTGACCTAATTCGAAAATTTAATTAAAAATTCGTAAGACGGATGACGTAATGTTTAAGTTTTCACTTCTGCCGGCACTCCCGGAGTGTAACCCGTTATTTTTTACAACTTTTCTGGAGTGGACAAAGAATTTTCTTCAGTGGGCAAGTCCCGTGCACCTTTGGATTGCTCTGTACCTATCGTGTTATGTAATTGGAATTTAAATTAAGTTTGATTTCGAATAATTATGTAAAACATTTTTTATTAAACTTATTGGAAAAATCAAGAAATAGTTTACAATATTTAGCATAATATACAGGAAGCATATTCTAAGTTTAGCGCTGACCGAAGTGTGGAGGGAATTGCTGCGCAAGGGTTAAGTATGGCGGTCACCATGCGCAGCAATCCTCTCCACACTTCCCTCAGCGCTACACTTACGTGCCGCTACCTGTATCTACCTACGGCCCCTTTATACCATAACTAGCTGCCCGCCCCGGATTTGCTCGGGTACGATTAGCTAAAGAAGACATATTTTATAAGTATTGAGCCTATAAACCTACCACGTAATGTAGGTATGAAAGTTTTAGTAAAGAACCCTATTTTTTTGAAAATATAAAAAAGCCTATGTTATCCGGAGATAGAGTAGCTTTTCAACAGTAAAATAATTTTTTAAATCGTTTCAGTAGTTTTGGAGCCTATTCAATGCAAACAAACAAACAATCAAATCTTTCATCATTATAATATAATAAAAATTGATTATAATAAAAATTGAATTTTATTTTTTTGTGATACGAGATCGGTTAATACCAGTTAAGGCAGGTTCACACGTAAACAAGTGTTATTTACTTCCTGCACTTCTTGGTCTGTGCTATTGTGCTTATGACATTGTTGGTGGCAAGAGGCTGTTAAATATTCGAAAACTTACCCCCTTTGTACTAAGTCGGCTAAAGTTTTGAATGTTTTGAACGCACTCATTTGTTTTCTAATGTTGTAGCACTGCAGTTCTGTCAATGTCAAATATTGACTTTGACAGCTAAAAATAGATAACGAGTTGAAATCGCGATATTTATTTTGGGAACACGCTGCCTTGCCGGCAGATGTGTAGGTTTGGTCTGTTATCAGTTGTTATTTTATAAGAAACTATCTATCTGTTGTAATAAAGGTCTTACGATTACGCAGAGTTCATTCATAAACAGTTGGACGAGTACCAAGATTTATTGGCATAATTATTTCGCCGATTAGCCGAGCGTGAAAGAATCTGTAAGTAATTTAGTATTCGTGTAATTATCTCCTTTCTAAGGCAAATATTTAGCAAGGTAGTGAGAAATGTCAACAGTATTATCGATGTTTTTCACGCGTGAGGGTAGCAAAGTAAATATTTGAGATAGTAATATTTTTCTGATTATTTTAAAAATACCTTCAAAGTATTCTAAATAAATTAATTGTAATTTACTATTTTATAGAACCATGGTGAAAGCAGTCGCTGTGATAACTATAAGCGACACCTGCTTCAAAGAGGCTTCAAAAGATCAATCCGGGCCAGTGTTAGCAGAATTTGTCAAAGAATTGTTCCCCGAAGCGAATCTCCACACCATCATAATCCCAGATGAAAAAGAAATCATAGAAAGGGAGCTCAAATATTTCTCAGACACTCGTTTGGACCTGGTTTTAACTACGGGAGGAACGGGACTCAGTTGTAGAGATGTTACCCCGGAGGCGACCAAAGCGGTCATTCATAGAGAAGTCCCAGCAATTACTATAGCTATAGCAACAGCAAGCTTAAAGAAAACTCCAATGGCAATGCTGTCAAGATCAGTCGCTGGTGTTCGAGACAAAACTTTAATAATAAACTTTCCAGGAAGCAAAAAAGCAGTAGTTGAATGTTTCGAAGTGGTGAAACCGGTTTTGTCGCACGCGATATCGCTGATACATAATGAATTAACTGAGGTCAGAACTATTCATGACTCAATGCAGTTTGGGCATATTTGTACACATCACCACAGTAGTACAGTGGATATTACGAAAGTGGCTTTGCGGCCCCGAGAGTCACCATTCCCAATGCTGGAAATGCCTGAGGCTTGGAGGGTGGTGGATGAGAATATACAGCAATGGAATGGGAGCTATGAGATTGTGACTTTAGAAGAAGGCCTGGGTAGAATAGTCGGACAAGTTCTGTATGCTAAGGAACCTATGCCACCGTTCACTGCTTCAGTTAAAGATGGTAAGTGTAATTAATACCTGTTGAATATAATACTTTATTATCATTTCAGGACAATAATTTTATTACTATTTATTTGTATTAATTAGTATTGATTTTTAATTTATATGACATTTTTATTACTATTATTCTTCTAATATTATATGATTTAATGAGAAAATTAGAATGTGATTAATATCTTAAAAGTACCCACTATCATTATTTTACTATTAGAGAATATCAAAAAGTTAGAAATGCAATACAATACAATTTTTATTCATAACTTGAGTTACATGTCAAAAATATTGTTATAGCCATTTGTCATGCAAAAAAAATTATGAATGATTTTAAGTTTAAATTATGTTGGATGTGATGACATGACAAGTAAAATAAAAAAGAGGGTCCCCGGATACGGGTCAGTCTAGATACATCGGACCTATGGAGTGCAAGGGTCCTCTTGTGGGAATGCTAAGCTATGTGAAATTACTGGGTACCTAACTACCTAACTTGTGCTAAGTGCGGTGGGAATGAAATTAGAAACAAAAAATATATTGTACTGCGTTTACTATTAAAATTCTGCAAAATTATTGTAACATATTGCAATCAAAAGTTTACACAATTAGTATTTAAATGCTGAAGGCATGGTTTGGCTGGGTAGACTTGGAGACGTTTAAAAAAATGACACTTTTCAAAAATTGAGGGAAAAAAAATCAGAAAAACCGGCCAAGTGCGAGTCGGACTCGCGCACCGAGGGTTCCGTACAAACCTGCAAGGTTTACAAAGTTCGTTCATTACGACAAAAAAAGTAATAAGTTTATATTTATTAAAAAATATATATTTTGTAATGTAACTAAAAATTTAAGGTTTTCGGAATTTTTCCTTTATGTGTGCTATAAAACGTTGCTTCATGCCAAATTTCAAGATTCTAGGTCGACTGGAAGTACCCTTTAGGTTTTGATTCCCTTGCGAGTACTTGCGAGTTTCAAAATATGCAGCTTAAATTGCTGTTTCTTTTGATTGCGTTGACATAGAAGTTTGATTTTGTTACAGCTTAAAGGTATTATAGACCTGAGTATTTGGTATGAATTTCAATTTAATACCTCTACGCGTTTATGAGGAAATGGGTAGTAAGGTTAAAATTATTAAAAAAAAAATATATTATGTGATGTAACTAAAAATTTATGGTTTTCGTAATTTTTCCTTTATCTATGCTATAAGACGTTGCTTCGTACCAAATTTCAAGATTCTGAGTTCACGGGAAGCACCCTGTAGGTTTTGATTCCCTTGCAAGTGTCGAAAATTTGCGGCATAAACGGCTGTATCTTTTGATTGCGTTGGCTTAGAAGTTTGATTTTTTCACAGCTTCAAGGGACAGTAGACCTGAGTAATTGATATAAATTTCAGCTTCATACCTCCACGCGTTCCTGAGAAAAAGGGTCTTGACAGACGGACGGACGGACAGACGGACAACAAAGTGATCCTATAAGGGTTCCGTTTTTTCCTTTTGAGGTACGGAACCCTAAAAATCGGGTTATATGCCAGAATCCTTTTGCGACGGCTTCGGCGGCTCCGGTGTCCTGGTGCTGGAGTGCGTCTCACACCGCCTCTGCTCGGATTATCAGGTTTTCTGGCAGCGTCACCATAATGGCGTCACCATAATCACGAGCGCGGCGAAGGCCGGCGCTCGCGGTTCGATAAACGCGATCATCGCGGTTGATTGTTGAATTTCCCCACGATCTCCGCTTTATGGTGTCTTCGTCCGTCTCCCAAGGGATGCAGAAAGGTCTTCCTCAAAACATGGCCTTCTTTACGGATCACATGTCCAAAAAATGATTCCCTGAACCGTGCGCGGACGCGGTTTCTAGGCGAATAATTGTAATATCAAAATACAAAACAAATATATTTGTAATTAACAATATCATAATTTATAATACTGTGGATTGTGGGTAGGTATGTAGTTACATAGTTATTAAATTCATACCAGCTACAGCTCAATGAAACAAGGTGAAAACAATTTCATAGAAGACTAATTTGTTCCACTACATTATTTTGCATTGACATGATATATGAGTAGTTACCTATACATATGGCGTTATGTTGGGTATGCAGTTATGGCTAATGCGCTTGTCACAGTGGTTGGTTTCTAAAATCGTAATGTAACTACATTTTTTGAGCTACCTATTTTAGATGAATCTCTAGACAATGGAAATATTTTGGGATATTACTGTACTAATTATGATCAACTTTTATTATGGGACCAACACTGAAATCGTGAAAAAAAAATAGCTGTTATATTAAATGTTAAATGAATAAAAAATTGGTTGCCTGTAAAGTCGGTATACGGGCGAAAGTTTTACGTGACAACGACTTTGAGACGAATGAGACGAATGAGAGCGCATAACGTGAGCGGAGCGTAACGCAGTTTCTTGAAGTGTCACCCGGCAAACCAATTTATAAGACGTTGTCACGTCAAAAAATCAGCAGATTATTTTTTGCGATTTCGGGGTTGGTTTTATAGCAAAAGTTCGTCTATCAATACTATGACAAAGTTTGGTTCTTATTGTTTTTAATCAGCGTTTAAACTACATATAGTAAGTATTTAATAGGATAAAAATTTCATTTCATAGAATTACATTTATATAAAGAAGTCTACTCAATATGCGTCGAAAAAAGTAAAGTGGCAAAATAATATGCATTTTACATATTGTTTTTATTGTTGACATGCTATGTTGTCTCTTTTTATGACTGCTCTATACAGTTAAGGAGCTATCTCTGTTTACATTTTTTATTAAATGTAATGCTTCATTATGCTTCATAGTGCTGCAGCTGTTATTTTAACTTAACTATTTTCAATGTAGGAAGGTAGGTATATTGCTTATCATAGTAGAATATAAGGTTTATCATCACCACCCGTACCGTAGGTAAATCGTAGTAGCCTAATTGGAAAATCTTTGCCTTACGGTATACGAGATCGTGGGTTCAAATCCCGGTTCTGTGCCCCATGCACAAATTTTATGAAAATTATTTATGGATTTACTCGTACACCACTAATTTCTCAGTAAAGAGCACATCGTGAGACAACCAGCATTGTTCGCAGAAGTAACTCGATAGCGTGTGTTTGGATCTACCCGCGACTTGTCCAACGTGGTGAATATCACACATCCAGGGGCACTTGTATGATTGTATGTAGGTCTATGATTAGCAGTGGACTATCGTCGTTCGTCGTTTTAGCCATAAGACGTTCACTGCTGGGGTAGCCTCCCCTAAAGATCTCCAATAGGACGGGCTAGTAGCGGCTCGCATCCAGCGCGATCCTGCGGTCCGAATGAGGTCATTCGTCCACTTTGTGGGTGGGCGTCCTAAGCTGCGCTTGCCGGTACGTGGTCTCCACTCGAAAACTTTTCTTCGACCCCATCGGTCATTTATCGTGCTATTGCCCTACCCACTGCCATTTCAACTTGCCAAACCTCTGGGCTACGTCGGTAACTTTGGTTCTTTTACGGATCTCCTCATTTCTGATCTCGCAGGGAGACTCCGAGCATGGCCCTCTCCATAGCTCGTTGGAGCTTACTAATAGTGAGATACCAAGATCTGCATAACAGTAGACTATAATTTCTTGTCTCTACATGTGATAATTTTGTAAAAATATCTTCTTGTTAAAACTTGTAAAATGTAAAAAACTTATATATTTATAATATAAAAAACTTACATATTTACATATATTTATTTATTTATTATACAATATTTTAATTGCCTCTTTGCTATATATACGTAGTTAAGTTTCTTTTTAAATCTTAGTATGTAAAACTGAGTGTGACGAGTGTCTGACATAACCTGTCGGCGCCATCGGAAGATCAGCGCCGGTTGTTTTGCAGCCGGCATTATGCTTATTAGAGCTAACTTGTCGCAGAAATAAAATAATGTTTTGTTAGTGTATTAATATAGTGTAGTATTAAGTTCTTTTTCTTTTATAGTTTAAAAACATTTTTTATTTTTGTTACATAAATAAATTACTGATTACTGTAAAATGCAGGTACTGTACATTCGCATCAATTTGTTTAGGGTACGCTTGCATGTCGGCGGATGGCGGCGGCGTGAGACGCGTCCGTTCGGCTCTGACGGCGGGCGAAGCGCCGACCGCGCCGCTTTGTGCCGGAGAGTGCGCCCGCATCAACACCGGCGCTGCACTACCGGCTGGCGCCGACTGTGTCGTACAGGTTATTACTATACTATAATAAACCGAACCTTTCTATAAAGATCATATAACTCTTTCGCGCATAATTCAGGGTACGCTTGCGTATTGGCGGATAGCGGAGGCGTCAGACGTTCCGTTCGGTACTGACTGAGCACCGACTGCGCCTAAGCATTTTTTGTAAAGCGGATATATACGGAAAGTACTGTAGTTTTCGATTACGAATAATATCAGTCTCTTTGACACGCAAAAACAGCGTTACTGCAAACTTTTGTAAAAAGGGCGGCTTTGAATTCAGACAGGGGATTAGCAAACGACTAACGAGAGTGCTAACATCCTTTGGTTCTGACCTTGGTGATCAGCTATGATGTGACTACCACAGCCACTTACAAGTGATAGGTATAAGATCATTTCGAAAAAATGAATTCATAGAAACCCTAAATGTATAGTACGAGTAGATAGACTCGGTTCGTAAATATATGAGATGTACCTTTTCCTTACATAGAAGATATATATTTTTTCCTTCTACTTTACTTTAGTTTTTCGATTCGTGTTTTTTGGTGGCTTGAAGTACAAGATGCCAACCCTAATTTATTACACGAAACCTTGTAAAAGTGATCTATCAAAATCATCCTTGCTCAACCTCGCACAAAGCGCGGTAACGGTACTGTATCCGTCATCGTCGATGATAACAAATGTATCATACTCGTAACAGTCGTTTTATTTACTTCTACCTGTGCAATGATTTGCAATAATTCGGCGACTTTAAGCCCGATTACAGAGGCGCCAGCGTAACTATATTAGCTAAATAGCATAGTTCTGTTTCTTTTTTACTTTAGGTATTCGATAGAGAGAGCGCTTTTTAAGTTGCTATTTAAGTTACGCTGGCGCCTCTGTAATCGGGGGCTTTATCTAGCTAGATACTTATCCTAATTTGCGAGATAGTGAATATTATGCATCCTCTGTATGTCTTGTAGTAGAAGGATAAGATAAACTGATGTTTTGATACTCGTAGTATGATATTTTGAGTATTATCTCCCTTGTCCCACATAGAGAAATAATAAGTTTCCCCTGCGATTAATGATGCAGAGGCGACTTTGTTTTGAAGCAGTATTCTAAAAATATCTAAAATGAAGTAAGTATGCAAATGTAGTAATATTTGATTTATCGTCACTATCAGCCGTAGGACGTCCACTGCTGGACCTAGGCTTCTCCTATGGGTTTCCAATAAAGCCGGTCGGAAACGGGTTGTCTCCGGCGTGTTCCTGCGGTCTTAATTAGATCATCGGTAGACGTCCTGCGCTGCGCTTATATGGCTCAGGTATACTAAGCGCCACACAAGTCGGCGGATGAGAAGCTAGCCGCAGATGATACTTCGCCGTGATTCGCTAATTTTTGCGCATGTGTGCACAATGACGACGCCGCGTGGTGAAGTGGTGAGCACAGGCGTAGGGAGCGCGCGGGAGGCATGAGGTTGGCGGGCGGGTGTGCCCCGACGTCTCGTCTCTCTGGCTCCCGCGCATACTTATATTTCGGCTTTTGCGCAGCGTTCTGCGCATAACTTGCCATCCGCCGACTTGTGTGGCGCTTAGTATAAATACTCGGTGGTCTCCATTAACAAAACTTTACGGCTCCATTGGGTTGCTTTGGGAGCTTACAGATGAGGCCCACAGCGAAAGACCACGTTTTTGTGCCATAAGTCATTAGTTAATAATCGGCCAAGTACGAGTAGGACTCGCGCACGGAGGGTTCCGTACTGTATGGGAGGGCTCCCATACAGTACGGAACTTAAATATTTATTTATTTTAATTTTATTATTGAAGGGAATATAAAACTAAATATTCTGTGAAAATTTCAAGCATCTACCTGGTACCATTATTAATATAGAGCGAAAAACGTCTAAAAATGCAGGTTTGTTGTATGGGCTCCTTAAATATTTATTTTATTTTGTTTTTAGTATTTGTTGTTATAGCGGCAACCAAAATAAATCATCTGTGAATTTCAGTTGCCTAGCTATCATGGTTCATGAGATACAGCCCGGTGACAGACAGACAGACAGACGGACATCGAAGTCTTAGTAATAGTGTCCCGTTTTTCCCTTTGGGTAAGGAACCCTAAAAACTAAATTCTCTTCGTGTTTATATTATTTCCGTTCAGACATTTTATCTAACGTAAACTGAAACCTTGAGAGCGAGTCTCAATATGTAACATTGAACTTATCAAATTAGAGACTTAAATGATGTTTATTTTTGTGATAACAGTTGTTTACAAGACTCGGAATAAATTAAACCTATGGTAAAAGTGTTAAAACAGTTGAAAAATACGAACGGCGAGCCTACCAGAAGGTACTATGGGACCAATGAGGAAACCTCAAAAAAATCGTAGATCTGTACGATACGGTAGGCATGTGTCCAATGGCGGACGTCCTATGGCTGCAACTACGACGACAACGAACCATAAATTCATAAATTTAAAAAAAAAAATTAGTCCGTCAGATAGACTATCAAAAAATATTAGACACGTATTTTTTCTTTTGTCAATTAAACAAAAATTGATGAAGATATAGTCCGTCAGAGTACCGCGTGACGTCACAAGTGCCATACAAATGTATAGACTTCTGTAAGAGAGGTGACGTCACGACCCCGACTCCCAAACTTTGACAAGGTTTATCTTTGTCATTTGTTGTTTGATTATCAAAAAAAAAACTTATGCAATATTTTTTGATAATCTAACTGATGGACTAATTGTAATAATGATTTTTTTACCCAGTCATCATGGCTATTGTTGGTTTATACAGGTAGAAGACACAAAACTCATATCAGCATCGGAAGATGGCCAAACAGAGATAGAAGTAGAAATCCTAGTTCCTCCAAAACCCAGTCAAGATGTAAGACCAGTCGGCTTCGACATACCTATGGGAGCTGTCCTTGTCAATAAAGGTACCTATTTATCTAATTGTTCTACAGGGTTATTCCGGACTGGTGTACTAAACCGAAAGGAGGCGAATCAGATCATAATTATGAACTATAGGCCGCGCCACACAAGTTGGCGGATGTGAAGTTAGCTTACAAGCTGCGCAATAGCCAATCAACTTGCAGCTTTATGTGAGCTTCAGTCAGGATTGGATATTGCTCAGCTTGTAGCAAACTTCACATCCGCCAACTTGTGTGGCGCGGCCTATACTTTTACTATGAGGCCGATCCGTAAATAAAGAAAAAAATTAGCTGTTTCATACATTTTGTCGATTTAGAGTTACAATTTCGTGTGGCACAGCTGGCTTTTTTCTCGAATTCCGGTTTAGTTCCATAGTAAAAGTATTTTAGTATAATAACCCTGTATATACCTATACATGATTTATTTGATAATTCTTAATAGAAATGGAAATAGTTCATGGGCGTAGTTAGTTTTGAGTTTCGGGGGATAAGTTTTAACTAAACGAGATCGCATTGAATAAACATTTTAGGACGTCTCTGATACTACCCTAGCGGAAGCTTTTTCCTTATTCGAGTAGCGTACCAAAATTGTAAGTTTCTATGCTTCGAGCAAATATCTAAAGAGCCACAGTCCCACAGTGAAAGTAGTAAAAAATGTCCGAGCGCCGTTATACATATCGACTAAGATTTTTACCTTAAATAATTCACAATGACCCGGTTACTATCGAATCTAGATGTTGTGTCACCTAATTAATGCTTGTAACCGAGCACTTTGGCATCGCGCGGCGTTGTAGTCGGCTTGCAATCGCCTTACGACTAACTAAAAAGCCTGCCCACTACGTAGCTTGAGCAGAGTTTTGGCTCGGAAACTTTTTTTGCACGATTGTGTCACTATAGATATTAGCTTAAAGATTCTATGAGATTTTTGCGCTCTGGAATTTCATTTTTACTGTGCCGATAGAGGTTACTGTTAAAATTACAGTTTGCGCTAATGCCTGAAGTGCAAAAAACTTAAATAAGGGTTTCTCTTTTTCTATGAGCATGATCACGGAAATATTCTGTTTCTTATTTATGATTTTTAATATTGTTTGCAGGGGATTACCTAGACGCAGCAATAGTCGGCGTCTTAGCCGGCGCTGGCTACCAAAACGTCACTGTGAAGGCTTGTCCTAAGGTAACAATTATTATATGAATAATGTTACATTTCGTTCCCTAATCGAGTAGATGGAGTGTGGCCGTAACTTATAGTTTTGCTCTGTCGAGGAAGTGATAGTTTCCCTAAATATGAAATTCGAACGATTTGAAAATTAAATCCTAAAAAATGCGTAAAAATACGAGTCGCTCGGGCACTGTACTGTATCAGCCTTTTAATAGTTTACTGCAGGACGGAGACCTGCCCACGCTGGCCCAGTGCGGGTTGGTGGATTCACATACGCCATCGAATTTCTTCTACGGACGTATGCAGGTTGCCCGAAAAGCCAGTGGTGTTAAATTCCGTACACTAATTCCAAAGAACTTATTGGCACGGGCTGGGATTTGAACCTTTGAACAATCGTGAGGTCGTTCACGATTGTAAGGCTGGTGTCACTACCACTAGACCACCATGGCTTTATATTGGCATTGGCTCGGGTGTGAACAACTAATTGGACTCGTATTTTCCGAACTTTTTTAAACTAAGCAATTAATGACCGAGAATATACATCTTTCCTCTCCTAGATGACAAAATTTAAACACGATTTTATTAGTTCGTGGTATATAATGACTCATGTTAAATGGTAAGATTATAGTATACTAGCTGCGCCCTGCGGTGTTACCCGCGTTAGCCCGAGATAAAAAGTAGCCTATATGTTAATCCACGTCTAAGCTACCTTCATACCAAAATTCATCCAAATCGGTTCAGCCGTTTGTGCGTGAAAGAGTAACAAACATCCATCCATACTTACAAACTTTCGCATTTATAATATTAGTAGGAAGTAGGATTTAAACTTTGTAGACTTATCAAGGACCGATGACAATACAATTAGTGATGTGCCGATTCGATTATTTTAGTAATCGATATATCGATTATGCGCCCGAACATAATCGATTATTAATCGATTACTAATCGATTATGCCTATTTTTATTTATTTTTAAATTTAGCAATATAACATGATGATTAATGAGATAACTATGATCAACTTGACCTATACTTAGTACGAGTAAAAAATAAAAATTAGCACTAGTATTTTATAATTTTATTTAGTAACTTAGTTTTACAGCAATGACCAATTTGCGTTTAAAAATATTATGTAATCGAGATGTTTGGGCAGTAGCCGGTTTCTCCTTAAATTTGTCACTTGTCCGGTTTTAGAGAATATCCTTTCCGATGGAACTGACGTAGCTGGAATACAGGAGTATTTTAAGTGTAGTTTGTATAAATTGTCATTATTCGTTTTCATGCCTTTCCAATATATTAAAGGATTGCTTTTTCTATCAAGTAACGGCAACTCTAGGTACTGACGTAAAGTTATTATATTCTCCGTTGAAGCAGTTGTGACTAAGTTTGATTTTTTTGTCTCAAAATGGTCCCAAATGGATTGTTTTCTTGTTTGTTCCTGATGTACTTCCTCTTCTATTGCTGGTTCACTGGTTTCTTCAGCTTTGTTTCTAAGAAAGGTGAGTTCATCTAAGCAGCGTTGTTGAGCACTGGTGGCATTACTATCTAAGCCGAACCCGACCTTCTTGAAACGGGGATCCAAAAGACAAGCAATTCCAACATGTTTATTGCTTTCTAAGGAACCAAGTCGTCTCTGTATCACATCGTGCAATGTTTCTTTTAGTTGCGTTCCAATTGATGTTTCGACGTTAGGCAAATTCAAATTATATTGTAGTCCTCGTATCAGTGGAATCACCAATGCCATTGTGGGATATTTTTCTCCGGATAATTGTTCTGTGATTTCTTCAACATTTTTTAACAGAATTACACAATCTGCTAATACCTTCCATTCATTGTAGTCAAGATTTTCAGGAGCGTTGTTAATTTCACTCAAAGTAACTGTGAGTGCTGCCTTAACTTCACATAACCTTGCGAACATAATACTAACACTATTCCATCTTGTTTCTACGTCTTGTTTCAATTTCAGCAGTTTCATATTCATATTTTCTTGTATTTTGGACAGATGTGCAGTACTTTTGGCACTATGACGAAAGTGACCGACTATTCGTCTGCATTTCTGAATGATATTCTGAAGACTATGATTTTCATTCAAAGCTTCTTTAACGCTTAAATTCAGAGTGTGTGCAATACACGGATGATGGTGTTTTCGAAGCACTTGATTTATAGCTTTTTTCATGTTGGCACCGTTATCGGACACAATGGTTACAATTTTTTCTTGAACACCAAAATCTTCAAATATTTCTTGTAGAATTTCTGCAATGTTTTCGCCAGTATTCGGATTTAAAAGTTCTCTTGTAGCAAGGACTAATGACTGCAATTCATCATTGTAGATGCAATGGCAAGTGACCGTGATATAAGACTTATTTGAATCAGATGTCCATATGTCTGTTGTGATAGCCAAGAATTCTATAGAACTTAAAATTTCTTTTATTCGTGTACATCCTTTTTCATAATATTTACACAAGATAGATTGAGTCAAACATTTTCTGCTTGGAGGTTCGTAAATTGTATCAACTCCAGTAATTTCTTTTTGCAATGTCTTTATAAATTTTAAAAATCCTGTATTTTCTACTATCTGCAGTGGTTGGAAATCTTCACAAATCATTTGCAAAAGAGCAGTGTCAATATTATTTCTCTGATTCTGACTAAGTTGCCTTGTGACTATTGTTGTAGACAATGTACATTGTTTAAACTTTTTGGTCCTAGGCTCGACTTCGTCTTTCGTCGTCGTTTCAGGTTGGTCGGTATTTTTGCTTGTGGAAGGCCTCTCATCTTCAAGTAAATGAATGCGTTTCAGGTGTTCACGAAGATTTGTCGTGTTCCCGCAGAATTTGAGAGTCTTATTACACAGATTACATGATGCTTCTTGATTCGATTTCGTAAAATGTGCCCACACGTAACTAGAACTCTCACGTCGCTTCATTCCAAAATAAACGTTAAGCACTTTAAATAAATTTTAATATTACGCACGTCTAACACTCTCGAGGACTTTCTTATGTTTGGCGGTAAATAAACTTGTAAAATTTGAATTTGTCTACTCAAAAGTAGATTGGGAAAACCCCTAATAGAAATGAAACATTTATATAAGAAAGTCCCTATAGTAAAAAAGAAAAATGCAGGCATTTTATATGGGGAATCCCCAGTTTTACCACTGAACGTTTTGAATGTAAATATAAACCGTATAGCGTATGGTATTTTACTTGGGAAGTCCCTCTCACAGATTTATTATTTAAGGTTGGGATAGATTGAACGATAAAAGCTAATTTTTAATGTCACTGTCAGAAAAAATCGATAACTATCGATCATTCCAATGATAATCGATTACGGTCGATTAACTAAATAGTCGATTAATCGATTATTAGTAATCGATTTAGCACATCACTAAATACAATAATTCGAGCGTGCTTTTTTAGTTTTTTGAGTTATAGTAGTGACTCTGTGAAACAGTTTCAAGACTGTTGCCAAGCTAAATATGTATAAACAACTGTAATATTAGCTAAAAGCTTCGGCTAGCCCTTTTTTTTGCTCAGCTGTTAGTGACCTTCAGTCAGGATTGGGCTATCCGTAGCTTGTAGGTAACATCACAGCCGCCAAGTTGTGTGATTCGGCCTACAGTGAGTATAAAGTGTATTGTAGCGTAACAAAGTATGAATATCGTAGATAGCGCTGCTGTCGACAGGCAACGAGTTGCAAGAGCCTTCAGAGGTCAAGCTTCGTCCGGCGCACATTCGGGACTCCAATCGAAGTATGCTGAAGGCACTTCTCAGGTAAGTCTATTAGCGAGTTTTCCAAAGGGGAAGGTGTGTCCAGCAGTAAGCCTATTGGCATAGGCTTACTGCTGGACACACCCTCCCCTATGGATCTCTTATGACCAGTTGGAAACGGCTTGCATCCAGCGCGATCCTGCGGTCTTGAGGAGGTCGTCTGTCCACCTCATAGGTGGACGTCCTACGCGGCGTTTGTCGGCACGTGGTCTCTACTTGAGAACTTTTCGACGAAACTGATCATCAGTCCTCCGTGTTATCTGCCCTGCCCACTGCCCCAGGGCTGATGGGTCCGGGATAATTGGCATAGCTAGAGATTTTCCCTAGAGGATATGTACTTATATCCACCCCAGAAAAATAGAATGTATTTACTTTCAAGTTATCTGACTTGGGCAAAGTAGTTTTTTGGGGGGCTAGGGCTACACGTGCCCTCCCCTAGAAACGCCCATGCAAAGAGGTAACTTTTAAAGTCATAAACTTATACTTTTGTTGGACTACTTTTTAATCAAAACATGAAAAGTTCTGAAAAAATTTTTTTTATGTTCAGTTTATGTCATTTTGGCTAAGCAAACCGTATCCCTCATAGCATATATCATACCCAGAAGGACTATTGGAGCACCTCTACATCTTTTCAAACAAAAAAATAATCCTCATCAAATACAAATCATTTATTGGTAATTTTCATTATTACATGTCAAATTAAAAAAAAAAAAAAACTAGTACTTGTTACCAGTAAATATAAATATAAAATCAAAATCATAAAACATTAAAAATTATAATAATACTATAGTCACACTGATTCTGGTAATTTTAGGAAGTCATCAATGTCGTAAAACAATTGTTCACTAAGCCACGACTTAAGTTTATTTTTAAATGACACGACGGAAGATGCACTACGCACGTCAGTAGCCTAATATAGACAGCCGGTCCCCCAATATACACCGACTTCTCTGAGCGTGCTAACCTATGAGTCGGTGTCGAGTACGTTCCTCTTCTATGAAAGATGTCCAGGTGGGTATGCGTAAACAGGGCTATCTGTAAGATAAGTTCACACGGTAGTGGCAGGATGCGAAGCTCTCTGAAGAGCTCAACGCATGAGACATCGTCCTTCACTCCGAAAATTGCGCGAACAGCCCGTTTTTGCATAATGAACGCTCTTTTATACTCGGCGGCGCGCCCCCACACCTCCAACCCGTAAGTGATGTTGCTATGAACGGTGCGTAGTAACAAGAGCGCACGACGTCACGAGTGGCGGTGCTCAGCTTCCCGCAGAACTCGTCTATATGCGTCTCCCATGTTAACGCACCGTCGATGTGAAAGCCCAGTAATTTAGTACTATGTACTTGTTGGAGGGTGGTGTGGCCGATAGCTACCGAGTAAGACTTAGCCGATTTCCCATTCAAGTTAAATGTTAAAAAGCAAGTCTTAAGCAAGTAAGCATCGATCCAGGTCTTCAAATATTCAGCGAACATGCAAAACTACAAAAGAATTGAGAACCTTCATACTTGAAGTCGGTTATAAATAGGTTTTTATCTCATTAGTTTAGGGTCAAATCATAAGTTGAAACAGCTCCTATTAGCTATTTACGCGCTATATTATGCAATTCTATGTGGGGGCCATAAGTCCATGCATTGTATCATGCAATCCCTTAGCTATTCTGATGTCTTCTATGATGACATTTATTTATTTCTGTATAATTCCAGAGAGCACGGATACGACAGTATAGACTGCGGCATCGCGCGCGATTCTCCCGCCGAGCTCGTGGCGGGGATATCTGCCGCATTATCCCGGGCAGACATCCTCGTGTGCTCCGGCGGAGTCTCTATGGGAGAGAGGGATCTGCTCAAACCCGTTCTCCTTAAGGTATATTTTGATATTTGCTAGACTGCGGTATCGCCCGCGATTCTCCCGCTGAGCTCGTAGCGGGGCTGTCTGCAGCATTATCTCGTGTGTACTGATGGCGTTTCCATAGGAGAAAGCGACCTATTCAAACCTGTACTTATGAAGGTTTATTACGTTGATATTGTGAGGATAATAATTTATCGTTAAGTCGTGTAGAAAGATGTTACATGATGAGTCATTATGGGTGGTAATTTCGGGGATATCTGCCGCATGATCTCGAGCTGACATCCATATGTGCACCAGAGGCGTCTGTGGAAGAAACTGATCTGCTCAAACCCGTACTTAAGGTATAGGCCGAATACAATATTTTGACGGGTATGATGTTAGCTATACGCTGCGGACATCCCAATCCTCGCACAATTGTTAAGTGAGCCTAAGTTAGGATTGCGTTATCCGCGCAGCTTGTAGCTAACATCGCAGCCGGATACGACGTACAGAACGGATTGTGGTATATTAATAAATGTTGCAGGATTTCGGCGCGACGCTGCACTTCGGTCGCGTGCGCATGAAGCCGGGCAAGCCCAGCACCTTCGCTACGTGCCAGTCTGAGGGCAACACCAAGTACATATTCGCGCTGCCCGGTAAGGAAAATAGCGTACATACATTCATAATCTATTACCGTAACATCCGGTCCCGGTTGTTTTAACCGTTTAGCCAAGTCAGAAGCCTTCAGCCCGGGTAGCACAGCCATTTTATCCATTTTATCCACTCTGAATGTCAGATGTCATTGTCAATCCGTACTTTATTTCCTCTTCGAGGGGATATAATGGTGGAAAGACTATTCCGACAAGTGGAAAGACGATTAGTCCCTTTGCCATGCTTCCCGTGCTGGTGGCCTAAAACTCTGACACCATGGCTAGCCACCCGGCCTATATGAACTTGCTTACCGTAACAACACCAAGTAAATATTCATAATGGTACATATTCTTATAATGTTAAATATAAATTAAATATATTCATAATGTGGCGACGTTACAAGCTAGAAGACTAAAAAAAAATATAAGTCCGTCAGTTAGATTTTCAAAATATGTGGGATATAAGTAATTATATTTTTTTGTCAATGAATCTAAAAGTTATGAAGTATTAGCCCATTAGAGTTTTGCGTGTCGTCACGAGACTTTTGCCATATAGTGACGTCACGTGCTTTCCCGAACTTTAACTCTTTTTATCTTTGCTATTTCTTGTTGCATTGACAAAATATAAAATAAGTGTCCATAATTTGTTTGTTATTTAACTGACAGACTAATTATAATAATATTTATTTTACCCATTAGTCATGCCTATTATCATCTCTTAGCTATTCGCGAAGCACGAAGTTCTGTGTAAATAAAAAAAAATGTAAATGTATCGTAATGATTTGACTACATAATATACATAGTATTATAATATATAGTCAAATCATCTCTCACCGCGCTGGCCCGAGGCCTACCAAGCTCATCCAAAAAGTTTCTCAATGTTTGTCACTGGCACGGAGAGCAAATGAAACAACAGAGATCCCAGATCACTTCTGCTTTAGGTTTAAAATCCTAAAGCAGCCAGTGCTTTATTAATTTCTGTACCAGCCTTTTTTAATAGTCCACTGCGGGACGTAGGCCTACCCAAGAAGGGTGTTTTTGGGCCATATCCACCACGCTGACCCAGTGCGGGTTGGTTTATTCGGTTTTCTATCAGTAGTAACATTGATTAGTTCCATTGATGGTACTACTCACGTATGTATACTTCGCTATTGCCATTATGGAACTAACGACGTAGAAATTTGCACTACATTTATTATTAGCGACTCGCTCCGGCTTCGCACAGGTGAATTATACATATAAACCTTCCTCTTGAACCACTCTATCTATTAAAAAAAACCGCATCAAAATCCGTTGTGTAGTTTAAAGATATAAGCATACATGGGGACAGACAGCGGGAAGCGACTTTATTTTATACTATGTAGTGATTTTGCGCTCTACTCAGTGCACTATATTTGAATGACAGCATTATCCTTCATTTCTTCAGTGTCCGAAACGTACTTAACATAAATATTAATCAACCCAGGTAACCCAGTATCGGCCTACGTCTGCTGCCTGCTATTTGTAATTCGCGCGCTACGCGTGAGCACGGGCCGGCCGGCCGACTGGCCGAGACTCCGAGTCAGGCTGGGTCACGCCACCACACTCGATCCCAGGCCCGAGTACGCGAGAGCTAAGCTGACCTTGTCCGACACTGACGACATGCCCACTGCCACGCTTATCGGGAACCAGGTAAGATGTTTTACATTTGTTTGTGGTTGGGAGTCCTGGTGTTCTCCCAGGTATCGCAGTATCGGCCTAAAGTTGGTACACTGCGTATGTAGCGCTCGTAGTGTAGTTTGACTAGGTGAATGAATGCGGGCCAACAGGGCGGGAGGCCGAGAATTATAGTCAGGCTCGGACACGCGACTACTCTTAATCCTAGCCCGGAATACGCAAGAGCTAAGCTGACCTTGTCTGACGCTGATGATATGTCCACTGCGACGCTTATTGGAAACCAGGTGAGAGGTTTACTGCTTGTTTAGGGTTTTTCAGTATCGGCGTAAAGTACTGCATATGAGCGCGGTCTGACAGAAGGAGTGGTCGCGAATACCATTTACAATTCGAGAATTCTAATCTGGCTTGGTCATGCCACCACACTTGGTCCCAGGCTCAAGTATGCAATGGTGATATGCCCGTTGCATACTGCCACGCTTATTGGAAACCAGGTGAGGTTTATTTTGCTTGGGAAACAAGTTGACCTCCCAGGTTACACTATCGGTGTACATATGATGCTTGATATTTGCGATTTGTATGCGCGAACTGGTCCACTGTAAGGTCGGTCATACAACCACACTTGATCCCAAACCCGAGTAGGTATAGGCCGCGCCACACTAGTTGGCGGAAATGAAGTTAGCTGCTGTGTAGTAAAACACCAGCTGTTTCATACATTTTGTCGATACCGAGTTGCAATTTTGTATGGAGCAGCTGTTATTTTTTCTTGAATTTTGAGTTGGCTCCATAGTAAAAGTTGTTCATAATGTTTTTTTATTGGAAGTTCGTAAACAGCCTTATGCCTAAAACTTACACTGGTTGAATAACACATTTTTTCCGTAATTACAAGCATAACGCCTAAAAAACGAACCTAACTTACATAGAAAATAAACTAATTTATTAACCTATTTTACAAATATGAAACATAAAAAATCTACAATTTTAAAAGAAACAATTAATAAAAATTAATTGATATGAATTTACTCGAAAAATAAAAATAATCCTTTCTGAAAAAATAGGAACAGAATAGGAAAAAAAAACATCAATCAATGTCCATCTACGTTTTAAATTAAATTTGAATGAGGCTAGCGAACCTGATTTAAATATATCGATATTTTTGCGTATGGTTTCATTGTTGTAGCAAGAACACATACGTACTAGGGGAGAATGCAACAATATATTTGTACGACACCTCTGTTATTTGAACGTATTTTTCCAAGGCACTCTCCTGGGAGGCTTTGGTACTTTAAAAGATAGTCTTAATTAACCCTTTTTGGCTTAGTACAGGGCAAGCAAACATCTAAGATCCAATATGATTATTTAATCTGTCATTATAAAATTCCAGTGCAGCAGCAGACTACTGAGCGCTTGCGGCGCCAGCGTGCTGCTCGAGCTGCCGGCCGCTAAGGAGGGGCTGACGCGGCTGCCGGCCGGCGCGCTCGTGTCCGCGCTCCTCACCGGCCGGCTCGATATCGCATAAACATTATACACTACGGAATATACGTCGCGTCAACTAAAAATAACGCTGGAGTCTCAAGCCAAGCACACGGAAATTTAAATCCTATTTCACACGTAACCGGAGTTCAATTTCTTTGCTGCAGGCACTGCACTGGCCTTACAATCGTGAGGTCGTAAGTTCAAATCCCGGCCCCGTACCAATGAGTTCTTCGGAATTTCACACCACTGGCTTTTCGGTGAAGGAAAACATCGTGAGGCTACCTGCATACGTCCGTAGAAAAAATCCGATAGCGTATGTGAATCCACCAACACGCACTTGACCAATGTGGTGGATATGGCCCAATCATCCTTCGTGGGTAGGCCTACGTCCTGCAGTGGATTATTAAAAAGGCTGGTACAGTACAGTACTAGGAGATTCAACTCATTAACTGTGCAATGGGAGTTAAATTTCTTTGTACGCAGCTTGAAGCTCCAGTGTTCTTTTTACATGACGCTACCTGTAACATGGGCTTAGGCCCAAAGTAAAGCTTGCTAGACATATGTTCGGTTCCGAAGGAATTTTCGAACGCTTAAGCTGACCCGAAACGGCTACTACGCTGATACGGCGTAGTTTTGAAAGCCGTTCGGCGTTTGCCGAACCGAATGATTTATCTGTACACATTTGGCTTTGCCGCTCGAGCCGAACCGAATATGTGTGTAGCAACCCTAATATGGTCCTTGCCTAGACTTGTACAAAACAGAGCTGGGTGGAATATTGTAGTCGGTAAATCCCTGCGAAGATGCCATATTTGCTCACCGAGAAAGCCACCGACGAGCAAGCATTTATGCAATGGGCTTACATACTACAACTTGCTGCACGCAGGTTTGCTTTCGTGGGGTCTGGGGCTCTACTTTTCAACTTCGAACGCATGGAAACTTATCTTATACGAAACTTTGACAGATCGGTATGGAGAATCTCTATGTTGTCTATGGAAATTGCAAATAAACTCCATACAAGTTCCGTATACTACTAAGCTGTGCGAAGCTCAAAAATAAGGCTGGATCTTAAAAGTTGCTTGTCTGTAAAAATGTAACCATATCCTTAACTCATGATATACATACATAATTCCAAAAATGGGATCAGTCAGTCAATTGCATGCATTATTTAACTAAATTAGGTAATGAATCTCTTTAAAATGTGATCAGAAGGTTAAATACCTTTTATATAAATACCTATTTAAAGGAATAGGATTCATTGCATTCTTATTGCGCCTGTGTAATATTAAGTAGAATGATAGAATGTTAGTTTGTTACAGTTCTTAGTTTTAAGTTGTTAAAACTTTATCCACGTTCTGAATAGTGAGTAGTGTAAATACCTCTATTATTAGGTTGTCACAATGTTCCATGTTGCTGGTGCTACCAATAAATAGAATATTTTTCGATAATTAACGCCTTTCTTTACTAATCTTGTAACTACATACTTATCCAAAATACATGGACTTTTAGATGTGTTTCTGCTCACCATTATAACCACATTTTCATAAGGGTGCGAAATCACGAAAAAAATTAGTTGCTACATACATTTTTTCGAGAGTTATAATAGATCCAACCGTTTATTTTCTTTTGGACAGCACCAATAGAACGTAACTGCGTCATGTTACGCAAAAGTTCACTTTTAAATGCGAGGTTTTAAAAATATGACAACTGCCTAAGTTTGCTCCTCGATCCCGTATAATATAATCATCTTTGACAAATTGAGTCCATAAGTGCAGTAGTTTTTTTTATAAACTACGTAAAATAACAAACGTTTTTAAAAATTTACGTTCTATGGCTGGCGCGCTGCGATTGGTGATATTGGTGCTGTCAAAAAGAAAATAAACGGTTGGATCTATTATAATGAACCAAAAAGTTCGTAAGGATCAGGTGATATATTTCGCAATTGGTCCCGTCGTAAAAATCTATCAAAATGACGGCCAAAAAATCAGCCCGTGTTCGTCCATGCACTTACTAAGGGGCCAACCCTGAATTCGAGAAAAAATCAGCTGTTTCATACATTTTGCTGATTCCGAGTTGCATTTTGTATGGAACAGCTGATTTTTTTTTCTTGAATTTTGGCCCCATAGTAAAAGTTGTTCATAATGATGGTCTTAATCATTCACTTTTGGCTTAGAACAGGGTAAGCAGATAACTCCGTAAAGTTTAAATCACAGCAGTTAGAAATGAAACAATATGTATAGAAACATTGTTAATTTATTCTCAAAACAACATTTACATACATTCATTCACTCCTCAGATCGAAGCTCACACATTCCTCACTCCCTCACAAATTACATTTTAGTCACAATCAGTTTCTATTCAATTATTTCAATAACAGTATTATAAGAATGATAGACTAACTACATACTTCATTGTTTACACAGGTGTACAGAAAAAAAAAAAAAACAAGACAGTAAAAATAAATAGTGATGACAATAGTTTGATTAGGAGTGAGAAAAAAATTCCTTCCTCAAGATATTAGAGAATATTTTCTTTGCGACCATCATTATGTGATGAAAGCTGCGATTTACTTTACAGAATGTTGATGAAACGACTTACTAGGTAGGAACAGTGATGGGTACAAAGAAAACTTCGCATTGGCGTCGATTTTTTTTGCACTTGCTAAAACGACAGATCTAAAATATAATATAGATGTATTTTTCTTTACTTTACAAATCTGCAATATTAGGGCTGTCGAATTCTAGCGAATGCAATTGAATCGACGTCACTGGGTATCGTTTTTTGAACTTCGAACGCTTTGAACGTATACGTAACTTTGACAGATTGTATGGAGAATGTCTATGTTGTCTATGGAAGTTGCGAATACTCCATACAAGTTCCGTATACGACCAAGCCTTGCGAAGTTCAAAAAACGATCCCCTGAATATTATATGCTGTTCGTATTACGTTGATAGCAGCAATGACGAGAACAATGCTAATGAGAACCAACACAACCTAAATAGAATATAGAATGTTTTTTTGTCGTATTGATTGTCATTATTTTATTAGCGTCGTTAGTGATATCAGCGCAACCTGGACAGCTTAGATCCTTCAAGGACCCTGAAGTTTTTTTACCAGTGTTGCCAACGTAGGTTCATCGATATTTATTTTGGGCTGTAAAAACCGTCGCGTATATGACTGATCAAACTTGGCAGCTGTAATGTTAGCTACAAGCTGCGCCAAACTCTATTCAGATTGAAGCTCACTTAACATATGCGCGACGATTGGGTTATTCGCAGCTTGAAGCTAACATCACAGCCGCCAAATACATAGTTTGATTCGGCCTATACGCGAGATTACTTAGAGAATTTGGAACTTGAGTTTTTGTTTTTGTTTTGTTTCAAGTTTTTGTCAACTCGAAGCTTGAAAACGTTGGCAACACTATTTGTTACAACATGTGACAACGTTATACAACTCGTTGCACTTCAAAGAACCTCTTGAGATAGTAGACCTGACCGAGGGTCATGATGAGGAGGACTGACGCTTCGAATATAGACCACATTACAACACGAGAGTTGGTGCTTTCGTTGATGGAGCGATGGATGCGGTCGCGCACCTATGGGAGTGAAATAGCATAAGATTAGTAAACTAGTAGTTCTCCGGAGAGTAAACTTTGGGGCACACCTCTTTAACTGAATCTTCTATCTTTCTAATCTCGACTCGCTATTGACCGATTTGGTTCATACTCGCAAATATTGTTAGCCTCTTGCCAAATATTATCGAAATCGACTGATAAAAATAGCGCCACGGCAAATTTCCCTGAAAACAAAGCAAAAATCGCCGACAACATAAAAATCCATTAATATAATTTAAAACCTATGTTATAAATTCAACATCTGGACAGGCGAAAGCAAATTCGTCGAGTTAAAAAAAATTGTTAATATACCACAGATCATGAGATACCTCGACCTAGTAGGACGGAAGTATTGGAGAAAGTATACAAATTGGATTAAAACCCCTGATCGACGCACAAAATAAAACCGCGGTTTTTAAGTTTTCTCTGTGATTAGGTATACTGTGACGGTATAACGATATAACCACAGAGAAAACTTTAAAACCGCGGTTTTATTTTGTACGTCGATCAGAGGCTTAAGATCATTATTATACATAACTTTCACTATGGGGCCAACCAGGAATTAGAGAAACAGAAATCGGCTGTTCCATACAAAATTGCAACTCTGAATCGACATTATGTGGAAAACGTGGGATCGCGCGTTTGCTCTCGCGCGCCCTTTCTGGACACGGTCTACTATAAGTCATAACCCAACAAACATTTAGGCGACGATTAGAGCTTGTTTTGTTACTTAGTGGGCTACAAAGGCATTACAGTAGCAGCACTTATGACTATTGGCGATAAAGTGGCGTAAGCAAGTAACGTATATCACTTCAACTTATAATACAGAGTTACAAGAGAGACAATTAGGCGAGCTTAAAGGTTATGGACGTATTATGGCAAATCTTAACACTGTTGTACATGCACAGCATTTTGTGTTATAGCTTTAAGTGAATCTTAGAACTCTAAGATCTAAATAAGAATAAGAATTAGCTACTACCTCCAAAAGTGCTATGCAGGTGGTATTAAACTCTTTACAAGAACCTAAAGTTGCACAGTAGCGTTAATAAGCGCTACCAGCTTTACAATGGTGTTTATTTAATCTTATATAGCACCAAATGCTTGAAGTTATACAAAACTCTCTTGCATTACCTTAAGTCAAATAGGAGTATAATTTTTCGCTATAACAGATCCTCTAGCGTCTATTGTTACTTCTTTGTGACTAAAGGTAAAGTAATAGTGCTTAAGGTCACTACTGTATTTCTTATATTGACTACTTGTTTTTGACATAATGGCGTCGCCACCAAAAAAAAACAAAAATTGTTGTAAATACTTGGAAAAATCAATGTAGGACTGGTGGAAATAGACAGAAATTGATCAGAGAATATAATCGCATTTTGAACTCCTCTATTCCTATTGAAAATACCTCTATTCCTATTGAAAATACCTCTATTCCTATTGAAAGCAGTGAAGCGCGAGTTTCCTGTGAGCCTGATGGTTCCGTACACGCTTTTCAAAATGATGATTGTGCTATTACTACAAGTGATAATGAAGATCAGAATTCTCTATGCTCCGAAAATTTTGTTGAGACAAAATTTTGATTTTAACACGAAATATACAATGTAAGCTAGTGTGTATCGAGCATGAAAAACAGTTGTATTTTTTTCCTTTACTGCACACACTTTAAAGTTATGGAATTAAACAAAATATAATATAAATCAAAATCTTTTATTTTTATCAAAATACTTATCTCCTATATAAGGAACATAAAACATAATAGCAAATTTTTGGTAGTAATACCTACTGACAATTACCTTATTTTACTTATAACGTTGAAAATATGTCTTCAATAATCACAATCAAAGAATAGGTTATGGTAACCTATATATTATTAACATAATTATCTTGTCTATGTTAGGAAAATTATTTTGTTTCATTATAATATTATGTGACTTGTTTTTATCACTTATAGGATCTTATTTTACTTATAATATTAAAAAATATGTCTTCAGTAATCACGTTGACTAATCTAAGAGTCAAAAACAGTTACAGTTATATAGAAGTATTATAATTTAACTAACTTTTCTATACTAGGAACATAATTTTGTTACATAACAAAATAATACTTAGCAAATTTTTGGTGGTAAAGAATAGGATCTTTTTTTTACTCATATTTTTGACAGATATCTTTAATAATCACGTTTACTAATCTACTAGTCAAATAACAGTTCACAACTAACTTTTTCTTTATAATTAACCAACGCTACGATCTTAAAGTAATGTAATGTTATAAGTTGCTTGAAACAAAAAGTCATCATTTTAGCAACAAAAGTTGAAACTAATCGCAATTGATTATGTATAAAATACAAATCAAAAGTGTTTTTTTTTTACTTTTTAATCGATTGCGATAAGATTTGACTCTTGCCGCCAAAATGAGGTTTTTTTAGCCTTCTAATATAGCGAGCTCTCCGCCTAGAAAGAACACGCCAAACTGTAGATTTATGATAAATTTATAGTATGGCATATTTTAAATAAAAATAAAAAAATAACAAAAACCAATCTAATGATATTCTTCCTATCAACATCAAGTTGATAATCACAATGATAGAGTAAATAATTAGAAAATACAAATAAAGACGGTAGTGGCCAGAAAGTACCTCGATAAACAAAAAGAGACGGGCCTTCCTTCCAAATAATAAATAATTAAACTACAATATTCTAAAGTTCACAAATGGTAACTCTTTCACAATGGACATTATTTTATCTGGAAAGTCACTCCCCAACCTAGCTTTTCTTCAAGTTGGTCGAAGTACTTCCTGAACAACAAAATTTAATAATTGAGCATTATTATGAGAAATACGATATAACATCTTCTGTTACAACTTTCACATTGGTGGAATTGTTCTGAGCCTTATTAGCTGCTGCGGTGGTAATAGTGGAATTGTTCTGGGCGTTATTATTGTTTTCATGGTTACCTTCACCGGAATTGTTCTGGGCCTTAGCTGAGAATATGGCACTTTGGTCTAATCTGTAAACAAACACGATAGGTATTTAATAGTCTTATAGTCAGGTTTATAAACCTAATATTATTTAAATCATAATATAATATTAATTGTTAAAATAATATATAATAATTTATATCTACCTACTTCTTTGTATTCTACTCGTCCAAAACAGTTAACAGGTAAAAAATAACATCAATACATGGTTTAAAGTTTTGAGCACTACGGATCCCTAAATTCGTTTGCTCGCCATGTTGAGATAATAATATATTAGATTATGGTTATAAAAACAAATATTTACAAGGTTTCCATGAAGTATTTTGCTTTAGTATGTATTTATATTACTAGAACAGTATTCTAAGATCAATAAGGCAATTTTTTTGTACTTTTTTACAAGAAAAATGTGTCACTCCATATTAGACAAAACATTTGTTTTCAGTAAATAGACAACATACATCGGGCGCTCGAATTATTTACCAATAAATATGTAACTAATTCACAGTGTACTTACCTTCGCAGCAAAAATACGCTTCCTTTCGCACCATAAAACATATACTAATGGTTCACTTTTTTTGTTTAATATAAACCATCTTGAGGTTACCGACTAATATAGCCATTGAAAATAATATTATTTTGTTAGATCGCAAAATTAGAAAATATATTTTCCGGGTATCAAAAACTCTTGCGGGAAAGACCTATTTTATCGCCTTTGTGGATCTTGAATAGCGTTCAGACCGTTACAAATCACCTATTTACCTCCCTTTTAGCACTTGAAAATGTAATTAACGCCTTTGTATCTCTACTGTATCGCTTAAGGAGTCAGTTGACGCCTACCTGTAGCCCGCTTAGCACCCATAGAGGTAATATAAAACCATTTTTGCCATTTTACCGCTAACAGAGTTAATTTTCGCTTATTTACCCCTCTTGGATCGCTAAGAGATCCTGTTACCGCTATCATAACTCTCTTATAGCATGATTGTACCTCTTAGCCAATTACCATAACTCTTGTATACCGTCATTATACAACCTTAAGTAATATAAAAATTGTGCCTAATTCGGGGGTAAAGTAGGGTTAGAGCGCGCTCTAACACCAATTTGTAACACCCATAAACTACTTTAGAATCTAGTTAGCGCTTTAATAGACTTATTATAACTCTTACTTTAGCGCCTAAATGTTACTTGGGAAGTTATTTATTGATAAAATGGCAATTTACACGTCAAATTATGTACTTATGTATACATAAACATTGAATACAATGATGTATTGAATTTGGAATTACAATAATCGTTAGTTATAACTTCAATAATAATGGAAAATTAAATAATAATAATGCACACAATGTCATAAAAAATTCAATGAAATAAAATTAATAATCAAAATACGAATGTCAAAATAAATGCGGATAAAAAATTCAATTAATAATCATGTCAAACATTTATAAAATTCATCGTATCTGTAAAAAGATTGCTCGACAAGCCATTTTTTAAATTTAATTTTAAAAGACTGTAGGCTTATTGCAGACGTTGTTTCTAGAGGTAAGTTGTTATACACGGTCGGAGCCATGACATGAGATGACTATATTATCAATATCATCTGCAGCTTCTTCTCTCCCACTGCTGTTGAGCATAGGCCCATCTTTTGCGGTGCCATTTACAGCAGTACCTGGACAAGCCATGTCCATATTGTCCATGTGCCATGTCCTGCAGCAAGTTGGGTAAACAATATCGTAAAAATCGCAAGTCTATCCAGCCGGGCTAGGATAAGCACGAAGTAATAATTCTTTCGACGTGTCAGAACGAGATAGTGTTATAGCAAAGCATATGCTGGACTAGCTGGACAGGATTGCCACAGGACTGAGGCAGATCTTTAACCATAACTTCATCTTCATACTTTTTGGTACTCAGCAATACAACAACACAAAGCTAGGGGTGTGTCACTCTAGTTTAGGTACTAGTAAGTTTGGGCGAGCGACACTTACAATATGTTGGTGCACTGATTTTTTTCCATACTAGATAGTGATAGAAAACCCAATTACACCATATTGTTCTGCCACAAGGGTTGCTATTTATGTAAATTGTTGTCTCAGAGCGACTCTTCTGGACTACTATTATATATTCTGTGATAAAGCTAAGCCATTAAGGTGTGCAATATAAGTACCTGCATGTATTCCTGCTCATGTTTGACAGTCTTGAGTGTGGTGGCCAGCTCTTTGATCATGTCCTCGAGCTTGTTGTGGTCCACATCACCTTCTGCTTCCTTAGTTTTAGTTTGCGGGTCTCCTACTTCCAAGTTGAACATAACAACCTGGAAAATGAGAATAAAATAAATTTCTTTACTGTATAAAAACAATGCCAAAAATTGATTGGCAGAAAGTTGTTGTATGCGCTAGTTTTCAGCTCATTTTATTGACATTTTGCATTGTTTCAGATAATATATTCAGGCTAGCTTTTTCAGATGGGAAAATGAGCAAAACTTAAACAAGCATGGGCGAAGACAAGAGAAAATAATCTAGTATGATGGTAATAAAAAATCAATTTCGGAACAATATCCTCACACACAGATAAACAGATAAACTGTGATCTTAATTTATGTTTAAATTGTCAGTATGTTTGTGAATAACATTGCTATGACAAAAACTTCCTGAACTATTTTAAATGGTGGGTCTAAAGGATAGTAAAACTGCAAGGCTATCACAAAAATAATAGCTATACCAGCTCCAGCTGGGTAAACATCACTCAAGGGGGTTTGATTAATAAAGAATTAAAAGAAACAAATCCATACTGCTTAAATAACCACACTTCATACAAGAAATCTGGATATTTCCTATTGGAAAAATTATTTCATTTTCCAGTTGGGTGTATAAGTTATTTGGTATAGCTAATAGTTTTAAAATTCTGATATAGTAGCAGTGGTCAGTTTGTAAATACATTTACATATTTTTATCAAAACAAACCTTTGGTGTCATAGTAGACATTTTGTTACTAAAGCAGTATGTGTATTTTCCTGCCGTGGTTGCAGAGAATGCGTACATGCCAGATGATTCCCTCTGGCCTTGGTGAAGGACCTGGCCGTCTGGGCCAGTGATTGTCACATCAATGTCTAAGAAACCACCTTCTGCTATTTCAAATGTTAGTCCTGAAATAAACAATAGTAATTTAAAATTGTATAAAGAACATGTCGAAACAAATTTATTTATAGTGTTTCCTACACTAGGTTTATCTCGAAAGAGCCCCTTTTGTGTTAATTTAAAAGCATTATCAAAGCACAAGCAAAGCAAATGTCATTGTGCAAGATTTGTATCTGCTTATAACTGATACTCAGGTTTCCGGGGGGATTATTTATCTCAAATAGAACTAGAACTTATTATTAATGGTTCAATATCTTTAAATATTGTTATAAAAATAAGTAAGTTTGGAACATGGAGATAATTTTCTGTACATATACGAAGCATTCATTATACTTTGATTTATTAAAATCATTCATCAGTTTTACAGTAATCAGCAATCACTTTTAGACATTATAATGTCGTGATCTGGTTTACTTTGAAAACAGTGGGGATAGCATTTGTAAAGAAACTGAATTTACAGAAGATGTGTTACATTCGGTAGTTATTTATTCAAAGATTAAATAGATATAGTTATCTACTATGGATAATCAAGAATCTTAGAGAGATTTCTTACCCATTTTCGTGTCGGCTTCTACATTTTCGAAAAAGCATTCTTCAGCGTGAGCGTCAACAGTGATCGTGTAACTGTGCCCCGTGCTAAATAAACAACTAGATAAGATTGTGGCTATACACAGCAGTCTCCAAAAGCAAGTCATCTTGGAATTGTTTTTGCTAAAATTACTAGTAATTATTTCAATATTTTCCAAATAATAAAAGGGCACAGCTTATTTCTTGTTCCAGGCCACGTATTTGACAATTCTCATTTGATTTGACATTTCACTTCAGTGACGTGCCGGTTTTATGTGACATTGACATTTCGGTACTTTGGAGTTGGTATTGGTACCATGTCATAGACAAACAAAATTATTTTTCAATCATTACTTAGTACTGCTACTCGACACAAGATGTCAATATTTCTTTTTTTGTATATTTCGATAGGTGTCGCTTTGTCACTAATTTTAGATTGGAATGAAAACCGGAAGTACCCTCACAAATTAATCGGCGTGAAAATTCCTAAGTAGGTAATTAAAAACTTTAATGTGGTGCGTGTAAGATGATATTTGTTAGTTGCTATGAGCTCTCCCGGTTCTCCCGTGTCTAAAGTTATCTATTAACTAATAAGTAAGCAATCTGATTTGTCCAGATCGAGTTTAGATACGTTGGAAAAGATTAGGCAATTTAAACATATAAAGGTACAAAAAAAATACAAGTCCGCGCGGAAGAAGTGAAACTTCGACAACAGCAATAGTGCTTTCTTACCCCCTCCATGGTAGCGTTAAACGTTTAACGCAACCTTTGTAAGAAGTTGCATTAGAAGTTTCACTTCTAAAACGTCTGATGCGTGAATCCGGATTGCAGTTATCTGCTTCTTATTCAAGCACATGTTTAATTGTATTAAATAAAATACTGGTTCGTTTTCTTCTAAATCAACAATAAATTAACAAAGTTTAGTGGCTAGAAAATCATATATTAGTCAGCTCTGGGCTCTAACACTTATGTGAATAATATTTCAATTCTACACGTGTATCTATCTATCTATCTATAAGCCAAATCAAACTTTATAGCGTCTGCCGTCTGTGAACACGAGGCGAGTCATTGCCCAGTAGCAAATTCGTTGTCAGCTGCGCGAGGTGAGGCGCTCTGCGCAGCTCGTAACTAACTTCACAGACGAAATTGAGCTTGATTCGGCCTTTAGGTAATAATTTTTATAATGTTTTATTATGTTTCCAGATACCGGTGTTGGTCCCATAGTAATAGGTGGTTATTGTACCTACATCATGATACCATATCACATTACCACATGATATCATAGAGTGTATGCGTCGTCTAGAATACACCCTGTACTATGTATAGGTAAGTACACATGTATTGTACCTGTCACTATACTACACGTAGTGTCTTTTTTTTTTTTTTTAATTTCTTGAAAAAAACATTTCAATTCGAGGTCCAAGGAACTAAACTGCCACCTCGAGAGAGCCCCCTAATTCATTACACGGCACTTTGTTTGATTATTATTTATCAATAATTGAATAATAATATTTTTTTGCAGGCCGCTTCCAACCGGCCTTATTGGAAATCCATTGGGGAGGCCTATGTCCAGCAGTGGACGTCTTACAGCTGATGGATGGATGGATTTTTTACGAGGATTCAGTTTCAATTTGAATTAAAATAGAATAACGAAAAAAGTAGACAGACCAAAGTTACCGTAGGTACCAAAGTATAATGTGGAACTGATAGCCAATGGGTCCGCAAAGTTTTCGGAAAGAGACCACAGCGATGCGCAGGGTAAGATACCGATGCTATAAAGCATGCGAAAAGCGACGAAAAGAACTCATTTCGACGTGTGAAAAAGTGACAGTTATATACTTTGCTATAACGCTGTCTCGTTCTGACACTACGAACGAAATAATTCGTGGCGCGCATACAGACAGACGATCTTGAGGAACGCGCTAGATACAATTCGATTCCAATGGTTCTATTGGAAATTTACAGAGGATACCTGTGTTCAGCGGTGGACACCCAACAAGTTCGTCTATGTTGGGTGGCTAGGTGTTTTTAAGCAGCATAAATGCCTCTGACATGGCTAAACGATTGAAACAACCGGGATCTACAATTTTGAGCCCTGAAAGCGAAATGCTCTACAGTAAATATGCCGCGAAAATTTCTTCCCTGTATGCGGTAGTCCTACCGTAGAACTACCGGTTTTTTTCCGGTAGTTCTACTAGTAGAACTTACAGGAACGACCCATAGTAAATGCCACCCGCAGTCGTTCTCCCATCCAAAGATTGGCAGTGCCAAACGTAACTATAGGTACCTCGGTCATCGTTAATAAGAAATATTGTACTTAATATTCTTATATTATGAGAACAATGGCGCACTGAAATAATATAAAAATAATGTGTTCAAATTGCGGAAGTAGGTACCTACGGGCCGTGTCACAAAAGTTGGCGGAAATGAAGCTACAGGTGCGCAATGTCCAATCCTGACTGAAGCTACAATCAATGCGCGGCTTTGTGTGATATTGCGCAGCTTGTAGCTAACTTCATTTCCGCCAATTTATGTGACGCGGCCTATAAGAATAACTTAGTCACTATGAACTACGCTATAAAGTTGATGAAAAAGTAGAGCTCAATGACAAAAGTTCACCGAACCGGATACCTGCTTTCTGCCCTAAAACCAGTTTTCCGTAATTTCCTTATCTACTAAAGAGGACAAAACTTACCTACCCATGGAGTAGCATACCTACATGCTAAATTGTTGTTTCTAGAGTTCCGCAATCAAAAGGAAAAACGGGTAAGTACATGGGCCAGCACAATTCCGATAATAGAATGATTAATACTGTTAAAATCTGAAGTACGCGTAAACTTAACGCCAATAATTACAGAGATATGACTCACAGAGTAGGTAGGTGCAACAAATCGCTTAATCGTTGATATTATTATGCGCTCACGTAATATTGCATTCTGCAATGTGTTGTTACAGGTACAGGTACAGGCACGTAAGTTTAGCGCTGAGGGTAGTATAGACGGGGTAGCGGCGCTATACTAAACTCATGCGCAGCCATCCCCTCCACACTTCGGTCAGAGCTAAACTTACGTGCCGCTACCTTCGAGCAAATATCTATAGAGTCAAAATCGTGTCAAAAAGTGTCCGAGTAAAAATCTTGCCCAAGCTACGAGGTGGGCAGTCTTTTTAGTTAGTCGTAAGGCAATTTTGCAAGCCGACTACAACGCCGTGCGATGCTGAAGTGCTTGGTTATACATTACAAGCACTAATTAGGTGACATATCCTCGAGATTCGAGAAAACGGGTCATTGTGAATTATTTAATGTAAATTTCTATCGGTATGTATGACGGCGCTCACATTTTTTAAACTACTTTCAATTAGGGTCTGTGGCTCTGCAGATATTTGCTCGAAGGCCGCTACCTGCATTGTATGTTGCGTGAGCATTTTGCGGGGTATACAGGGTTATCTGCTAACCCTGTACTAAGCCGAAAGGGGGTGATCACAACCATCACTTTTTAATTTTTACAATTTTTACTATGGGGCCAACCCGGAATACGAGGAAAAAATCTGCTGTTCCATAGTAAAGTTGTTCATACAGATGATCTGAATCAACTCCTTTCGGCTTAGTACACCAGTTTTGGATATCCCTGTACATATGAAAATAACGAAGTCAATGTGTCATTTTTTTGCATAAAACTATTATATGTATCGTATTGCCTAATTTTATCACTGTGATTGACTACGATCTATGCATTTTTTTAAAAATAGTCTTAACTAGGTAGTTAACTAATATATTTACATACAATTGCTAATATTAAAGCAATTGTATGTAAATACATCCAACGCACTTATAGTAAAACTACGAATTTTGTAAAATCTCGCGTGAGATTAGAGGATGGAGAAGGGGTCGAGGAAGATCTCACGATAACTCACCAGGGGGCAAAGGGAGGGAAAAAATACCTATCGTGAAAAATTCTTCAGGTAATTTATTCCCCTTTCAGCAGAGTTTGGTTCAAAATAATTTCCTCGTTATCGTGATTATAAACTAATCAATGATCGATGCGACATGTCCAATATCGCGAGATCTATGTAGGTACGGAACTCTATTTATCGCGAGTCCGTCTCTATATTGGCGGATAGAATAGAATGCCATCACAATTTCAAAATTCCATATAATGTTCAATATATGCTAAATATCGATATAAAAGGTACTACACGCACACGCGCAGAGCAGGTGTCTCAAAACTACGGAAAAATGCCTTAAAAATACCTATCTGATGATCGAGCCGGACAAATACCTACCTACCTTTTGATTGATATCCATAGGTCTCATACAAGTTTTATGGTATTATAATCATAGGCAATTACGTAATAGCTTGGTTAGGTATTTTCTGTGGCCATTTTAGGTTATTTAACAACCACAAAAATCAATGTAGGTAGGTATACTTTTTGGGTAAGTAAGAAATCGTATCTCATCATCATCGTAGATCTAAATTTAGTAAATTTGGATCTTATGATCCAGATTTATTGGTTGGTAAATTTGGATCTACGGATCTCATTTCTTATTTACCCACAAAGTATACATAACGGGGGGCGAGGCACGTGCCAAGACGGTATTTTTGTGTACCTACTGTGGAGGGAGATTCCCTAAGAGTACATACTTAGAAGCAAATCAAATTTTCAGAGTTGTTAAAATGTATGAATAAAAAACAAAAAGAACATGAATAAAAATCTTGTCTATTTCTACTTGTAACTTTTGATTTTTTTGCTGTCCGCCCCTTGTGCCCCTCCCAGAAAAAAATCCAGAATCGCCCTTGTGTATCCGCAAGCGCAGCGTAGAATAGAACTTACTCCTTCCAACTTCTACAAGGTGGACATGTGAACCTCATTAAGACCGCAGGATGTCACTGAATGCAAGCCGCTTTCAACCGGTCTTGTTGTAGGTTTACCTATAGTCTATATACATTGCTTATGCCCAGCAGTGGACGTCTATATATAGGTATGTAAGTATGGCTGAAATGAAAATGACGGTTTTGTGATAAACGAAGAAAGCACGTGTAGATATGTAAATAACATGAAGTCTGTAGATAGTACATTGTACACTTCTCAGTGGGTGTATAGGAACAAGTTTTTCAAGGTTGGATTGATCTTGAAATATGGGTTTACCTATAGAATGTATTAACTCTTGTAGCATACATGAATTCTCCGATAAATTCTTGTGTAAATTTCCTTAGTATTTTTCATTTAGGTATTATACCTCTAGAAACGTTAAACATTATCTAATATAGGTAAATAAGGAAACTCAGATACCTACTTATCAATAATACACAGGGTTAAAAGCGGGCTAAGTTTTACTGCCTCGGTTTTAAGGGGATTTTAGGATAATTTGACCAAATTTTTTTTTTCGCGACTTCAGACTTGGCCCCATAGTAAATAAATGTGATCATAATGACGTGTAGGTGCAATACATACGGTGATTGCCAATTCATAAGCAATACTTGTGACTATTACATATAATATAATACCTATGCCTAATCCCAAAGAAAAAAAAACAGCTAAGTATTCCATACATTTTTGTGGAGATAAGTATGTAAAGTGACCATGTATGCAGTCACCTCTAAATCATAAGTCTGATTTATTTATTTGTGTCAACACACAGCTAAGCCTACGTAACCCTTGGACCCTCTAACTAAAATACAAATAAAAATAGGTATTGTCCTCAAACGGTTTTCCCAGAAACTTGTATGAAAACAAGTTTGATACAAAAAATCCAAAATGTTATCCAAAACCAGTTCAATAAAAACGCTAAACTTCCAAAAAATTATTCACGGGTCCAATGATTTTAGCGCTCGTATTTTTAAGGTGAGTTTTTGTACATCCGTTTGTACAACAATAATTGGCCAATTGCGAGTTGGACTCGCGCACGATGGGTTCCGCACCTTATGGAAGCCCCCCTTAATAAATTTTATTATAATTTACTGTACTAATTATTTTTGTAAGGAATATACACCTTAATATTTCAAGCATTTTCCTGTTGCCGTTATTAATATCGAGCAAATACTTGTATGAGAGCCCCCCTTAAATTTTTATTAAATTTTTATTAATTTATTTATTTTTATAGTTAATATTTAACTAAATATTTTGTGAATATTTCAAGCATCTATCTGTCACCGTTATTAAAATTCGAGCGAAAAACGTCTAAACATTCAGGTTTTTTGTATGGGCTTAAACATTCACTATTTTCTGTTTTTTAGTATTTGTTGTTAAAGCGGCAGAAATATTATCATCAGTGAAAATTTCAACGTTCTAGCTATCACCATTCATGAGATATAGCCTGGTGACAGACAGACAGATGGACGGCGGAGTCTTAGTAATAGGGTCCCGTATTTACCCTTTGGGTACGAAACCCTAAAAATGACTACAGGTATTCGAAGAGATCTAACAGTTATCATGAATAATTGAAACGTTTCAACGATTTTTTAATGAAAGATAAGCAATGATGTTTTAATGTCACTTCAATGAAGATGAGTTAGTTCAGATCCTGCCAAATACCTAAATATAAACTAAGTCGTTGAACGAACTAAACTCTACGCATATCGTCGGGGACAAAGCAATACCGCGTAACCTACACAGGTGAATACAGCGTAACTACGTAGTTATGGCGTGGCCACATTATCGCCCTACGGCGAATCTTCGTCACTGGGGGTTCATTCACTAATTCAAACGGTAGTAATTGGTTGTTCACGATTTGAACTACTACCTGAAGCTGGGCACACACGCTGCGATGATCGCATCTATTCATCAGATCAGTCCAGCGAGGTCCTGATATAGTTGCATTGCCAGTAGGTAGTTATTGAGGAATCAAAATGACACCCCTATTTTAATCGAAAAATATTGATTTAACAAAAAAAAATTGGCATCAAAGTTGTAGAAAATCAAATTTTAAACAACTTTTGTTCCTATAACTTCTGCTGAAAAATTGAAATAACACAAGTTATTGAAGAAATGAAATGGTACAACCAACTATTTAAAAAAATATCGATCCTACAAAAAGTTGATAGGAATCAAAGTTGTTTAAAATTTGATTTTCTATAACTTTGATTCCCATCAACTTTTTGTAGGATCGATATTTTTTTTAAATAGTTGGTTGTGCCATTTTGTTTCTTCAGTAACTTGTGTTATTTTAGTTTTTTAACAGAAGTTATGGGAACAAAAGTTGTTTAAAATTTGATTTTCTACAACTTTTATTCCCATCAACTTTTTGTAGGATCGATATTTTTTTTAAAAAGTTGGTTGTACCATTCCATTTCTTCAATAACTTGTCTTATTTCAATTTTTCAGCAGAAATTATGGGAACAAAAGTTGTTTAAAATTTGATTTTCTACAACTTTGATTCCCATCAACTTTTTGTAGGATCGATATTTTATTTAAAATAGTTGGTTGTACCATTTTGTTTCTTCAATAACTTGTGTTATTTTAGTTTTTTAACAGAAGTTATGGGAACAAAAGTTGTTTAAAATTTGATTTTCTACAACTTTGATTCCCATCAACTTTTTGTAGGATCGATATTTTTTTTAAAAGTTGGTTGTACCATTCCATTTCTTCAATAACTTGTGTTATTTCAGTTTTTCAGCAGAAGTTATAGGAACAAAAGTTGTTTGAAATTAGATTTTCTACAACTTTGATTCCCAACAACTTTTTGTAGGATCGATATTTTTTTTAAATAGTTGGTTGTGCCATTTTGTTTCTTCAATAACTTGTGTTATTTTAGTTTTTTAACAGAAGTTATGGGAACAAAAGTTGTTTAAAATTTGATTTTCTACAACTTTGATTCCCATCAACTTTTTGTAGGATCGATATTTTTTTTAAAAAGTTGGTTGTTCCATTCCATTTCTTCAATAACTTGTGTTATTTCAGTTTTTCAGCAGAAGTTATAGGAACAAAAGTTGTTTAAAATTTGATTTTCTACAACATTGATGCCAATATTTTTGTTGTTAAATCAATATTTTTCGATTAAAATAGGGGTGTCATTTTGATTCCTCAATAACTACCTACTGGCAATGCAACTATATTAGGACCTCGCTGGACTGATCAGATGAATAGATGCGATCATCGCAGCGTGTGTGCCCAGCTTCAGGTAGTAGTTCAAATCGTGAACAACCAATTACTACGTTTGAATTAGATGAATGAGCCCCCAGGGACGATAACTTCGCCGTAGGGCGATAATGTGGCCACGCCATTATTGTAGCCAAACCTATTTTTTTAACCATCCCCCACTGCTCGCACTGATATGCGCAGTTGCTACTCAGTGTTGTTCCATTTAAATTTATAGTGGCCGTATCTTAAAAAAAGCCATATTTTAGTGAAAATTTGATAAAAAGGCCGTAATTTAAAAAAAAATGCAGGTGGAGCCCCCCGCGCGGTAGAAATAAAACTTGGACGCAACAGTGCTTTCATACCCCCTCCATGGTAGCATTAAACTTTTAACGCAACCTTGTTGGAAGTCGCATTAGAAGTTTCACTTCAAATACGTCATTTTTACATAAGAAAACACACTGCTTTTAAAGGGCAGTCGAACCGTATTTGCCTTTTTCCGGGATTTTAAAGAACCTGAAAGCGGTATAATGCGGCAAAAGCCGTATCTATCAGGAACATCACTGTTGCTACTGCGCACTGAAACAATGTGAGCGACACAATGTGGTTTTATAAATTGACTTTCGCGGTAGTTTCACTATTATGGCGCTAATTAAAAATGAATGTGACTATTTAAAGTATAATAAATAATTAATTATGTAGCGCGGATAAAATACACCCGCTGCTGTAGGCAACGGATGTGCGAGGCGAGGGGAGCGGGGCAGTCGCAAAGATACGAGCGCACGGCCAAATAAGGTAAAGAGCGGCGACACACGCACGCCATTGGCTCTCCCCGTCAGACCAGCAGATCTCCCCCCCGCCGTCGCACCCCCGCTAGCTCGCCACGCTTGGGTCCCTGCGTCGGCTCAAACAGATCGCCTGCGCTGCTTCCCGCGAATGCATGCGCGCACGTTGTCAAAACTACGTCTCCGACGCGACATCTTCCGCGGCCCTGTCCGCGAGACTATAAAGTCCTTGTATATACCTTTTGTGTGATTAAAGACAATTTGAAAACAAATACCGGACTTTATAATTATTTAATTAAGATCTAGAAGCATTCACGTTGACAAAAAGTACTCAGACGACGATAAAGAAAAAAATCTTGTAAATGTGATTTTATATAATTTACGCATATGATTTTACTTTCAACTCTGCTTCGTATTCATTATTATAATATTATGTACAATGTATATATATTACGATAATATTATGTACATACCTATGTTTAGACTAGTTAAAATAAGCCTTGATAAAACTTTTCTGGGGTTATTATGTATCGTACCTACACGATTATATTGTTGTTAGCCTTATGCAGTCAAATTAGTTCCTAGTTTATACTAATATTTTAGTGTAGCTGAATGAAAACAGAAAGTATTTGTATTTGTTTAATCAAAAATTTCTTTAGCTATCCTATGTTACAAATTATACACGAAAAATAATTTTAATGCTAAGTATAAAATACAATTTTGTCAAAAAGCTGAGGAGCACAAAATTAGTTTTATGTTTGTAATCAAAATGTTTCGATTAATATAATTTATTTCTATAGTTTGAAACGTTACATAATATGAACTTAATTATTATATATTTCATGTAGCTACATCACAATCATCATTATAAGAGCTCCTTAGCTTATTAAAAAGTAGGTACCTACCTAGTTCCTCTTAAAACGCAAGTAGGTGATATGATGTATCCGCCATATAAATAATAATTATTAATATTGAGCGAAAATTATAAATATTATAAATATATAGCTTTGATATTTTGCAGCTAAATTCCTATTTATCACAATGTAGAAACTAATTTTCATAAATTTATTATTATCTTAGATATGTAAACAGCACAGAGAAACTTGGTAAGTACAATATTAGGTAGGTATACCTATTAGGAATTAGGTACAGTTAGCGTGAATTAGTAATGGCGTGGCCACATTATCGCCCTACGGCGAATCTTCGTCACTGGGGGCTCATTCACTAATTCAAACGGTAGTAATTGGTTGTTCACGATTTGAACTACTACCTGAAGCTGGGCACACACGCTGCGATGATCGCATCTATTCATCAGATCAGTCCAGCGAGGTCCTGATATAGTTGCATTGCCAGTAGGTAGTTATTGAGGAATCCAAATGAAACCCTTATTTTAATCGAAAAATATTGATTTAACAACAAAAATATTGGCATCAATGTTGTAGAAAATCAAATTTTAAACAACTTTTGTTCCTAAAACTTCTGCTGTAAAATTGAAATAACACAAGTTATTGAAGAAATGAAATGGTACAACCAACTATTTAAAAAAAATATCGATCCTACAAAAAGTTGATGGGAATCAAAGTTATAGAAAATCAAATTTTAAACAACTTTGATTCCCATCAACTTTTTGTAGCATCGATTTTTTTTTAAAATAGTTGGTTGTGCCATTTTGTTTCTTCAATAACTTGTGTGATTTTAGATTTTTAACAGAAGTTATGGGAACAAAAGTTGTTTAAAATTTGATTTTCTACAACTTTGATTCCCATCAACTTTTTGTAGGATCGATATTTTTTTTTAAAAGTTGGTTGTACCATTCCATTTCTTCAATAACTTGTCTTATTTCAATTTTTCAGCAGAAATTATGGGAACAAAAGTTGTTTAAAATTTGATTTTCTACAACTTTGATTCCCATCAACTTTTTGTAGGATCGATGTTTTATTTAAAATAGTTGGTTGTACCATTTTGTTTCTTCAATAACTTGTGTTATTTCAGTTTTTCAGCAGAAGTTATAGGAACAAAAGTTGTTTAAAATTTAATTTTCTACAACTTTGATTCCTATCAACTTTTTGTTGGATCGATATTTTTTTTTAAAAGTTGGTTGTACCGTTTTGTTTCTTCAATAACTTGTGTTATTTCAATTTTTCAGCAGAAATCGATCGATCCTACAAAAAGTTGATGGGAATCAAAGTTGTTTAAAATTTGATTTTCTATAACTTTGATTCCCATCAACTTTTTGTAGGATCGATATTTTTTTTAAATAGTTGGTTGTACCATTTCATTTCTTCAATAACTTGTTATTTCAATTTTACAGCAGAAGTTTTAGGAACAAAAGTTGTTTAAAATTTGATTTTCTACAATATTGATGCCAATATTTTTGTTGTTAAATCAATATTTTTCGATTAAAATAAGGGTTTCATTTTGATTCCTCAATAACTACCTACTGGCAATGCAACTATATTAGGACCTCGCTGGACTGATCTGATGAATAGATGCGATCATCGCAGCGTGTGTGCCCAGCTTCAGGTAGTAGTTCAAATCGTGAACAACCAATTACTACAGTTTGAATTAGTGAATGAGCCTCCAGTGACGATAACTTCGCCGTAGGGCGCAGATGTGGCCATAGCATAATAAATATCGCCTTTTGGAAAGTGATAAATAATTTGTATTGTTTCGGTTTCGTCGAGTAGGTATTTTGTGTCTCACGAACCACCTTTTTTGTCATTGTCGCTGGTTTATTCATAATTGGTGATGATTTGTGTGATAGAAACAACACTCTACAAAACCGTAACCAGCCGATTATCTCTTTTCAAAAGCCGATCTTAATTCCTTATTCGCTATTACTGTATGTATGTATGTATTACTCTGACTCACTGGCTCTACCATACATCAATTTCTTTGGTGAACAAGGATCAGTGTACACACTATTCATTAAGCTAGTACTTCCTTATTTCACGTTGTCGTTAACCAATCACAGGCCTTTGAAATACCCGCGCTTATCTGTGATTGGCTGGATGTAGCCATAGTGTTGTATCCAGCGATTTAACGCCTAAATTACTGACATAATTATTTATTGAGACATGTCAACAAATTACTAAATAATTAATCTAACTTATAAATGCCATTCATTCTACACAGCTTTACAACATTGCTGCGTTCTGTATAGCTCTTCATAGCTTCTTAAAGCGTTATGATAAGTTTTCTAAAACTTACGGAACTAGATACAAATTAACAATAACATCTACCGAGTAGGTAGTAGGAAGTCAGCATCTAAAAACAACTTAATAATGAGAATGTGTCTAATACCATTTTAATTAATTCATATTGGCTATTGTACGACAACGTACCTACTTATAGACAGAAAAGATATACACACTTCTCTTTACTGAAACTGCAACATGTTTGGATGCTTTTCGACGGTTTTTGAGTGTACATTGTGTTCCATCTACGTATAATAAGGCTAGTTGCTTAGGCCAACATTCAACAAATATTGTACACGTATTTTTTCTTTTGTCAATTATACAATTATGAAAATATGGCCCGGTAAAGGTCCGCGTGACGTCGCACTATGCTACACTCTTGACACGGACCTCTACTCCCGAACTTTTTCACGCTTTAGCTACCTATGTCATTTTTGTTTGATTGACAGAATAAATAAAAACGCATGTCGCATATTTTTTGATATTCCAATTGACGGACTAATTTTGTATTTTTTTTTTACACAGGCATCACGCCATTCATATTTCATTATGCACATTCATTCTTCCGTGACAGCAAGTCACAGCCACCGCAATCTTCGATCACTCGGAATAAATAAACACTAAAGAAAAAGGTCAACAAATTAGTCGATGTCGAGTTTTCTGAAGGCACCCACGGTGCCATAGATGTCAACGTCGGAGATCTTGGCGGGGGTTCTCTGGCAGGCTTCGTTGAGGTTGCGGAGGAATTCTCTGCTCTCGTCGATTCTGGTCCTCCATTTTTTGGCGATGGTGTCGATGGAGGCCTCCTCGCCGCCCCACTCGGCTGGCAGCACGCGCGCTGGGATGTGCTCGAGAAGGTCTTCTACTTTTGGGTGGATGAGGTACTGTAATAACAAATTATTTTTCGTTATTCCTTCGTTGTAAGTAAAGGTACTATATTTCGGATTCCTGTCCATTGCAGGGGTTGGAAGTAAAAGATCATCACCACTTGCTAATTTAACATAGTTACTAATGTAGGTTAACAGTGTCCACATATTAAAATAATCGGCCAAGTACGAGTCGGACTCGCGCACGGAGGGTTCCGTACTGTATGGGAGCCCCCCTTAAATATTTATTTTATTATTTATTATTGAAGTGAAAAAAAAAATTGATGTGAATATAAAACTAAATATTCTGTGAAAATTTCAAGAACCTACCTGTTACCATTATTAATATAGAGCGAAAAACGTCTAAAATTCAGGTTTGTTGTATGGGAGCCCTTCTTAAATATTTATTTTATTTTGTTTTTAGTATTAGTTGTAGCGGCAACAGAAATACATCATCTGTGAAAATTTCAGCTGCCTAGCTATCATGGTTCATGAGATACAGCCCGGTGACAGAAAGACAGACAGACAGACGGACAGATTATTTAAATTTCAATAAGAAATAATAAAATTAAAATTAAATAAATTTTTAAGGGGGGCTCCCATACAGTACGGAACCCTCCGTGCGCGAGTCCGATTCGTACTTGGCCGATTATTACTTTTCTGATCTCTAATATGTATAAATGCTCGTATCATATTGTTTATTGTAAAACTCCGTACCTATAGTCTGAGAATAGTTTTTATGCAAATTTTTATACCTCCAGGTGATACGAGACGGATACGGATGGCCCTCTATATGGCAAAACAACGTTTACCGGGTCAATTACATACATAAATGCCTTAAACTGATCTAACTAATAGACAAAATACACAACAAAGAAATGCCAACTTTGTTTCTACCTCAGACCAAGCCAGCTGATTGTCTTTTCTGTCTACGGTTTTTTTTACTAACTTGATTTTACGCAAGTAAGTAATTGCAGTTTTTGTCATTTTGTTTGAACTTCAGCGTATGAGAAAGGTACTCGTATCAAGCCGTAACTCCCGCAACGGCAATCAATGATGCCATTTGAGGTTTAATGGCTCTGATATTTTTTAATATCCACAACAAATTACACTGGATTCAATGCCACTGCCAGGGCCCTCTTGATATGACTCATAAAGTAGAATTTTTATTCTTCGATTCAATCCAAAGTGAAGAAGTGAAATTTTAAAATCGTAAAATAAATGTTTTTTTCATACCACCTGCTCGAAAATTACCCATTATATGTCATAGAATCTTAACGTAAAGCTATGGCAGGTCAATAATGTTCTATGAAACTCCCTACAACTGATTTAAATTTTGGAACGTCTATTTGTTATGAAAATCTCTTAACTTAGAACATTTAAGGACATCGTAAAGAGGTTTCATTTTGCAAAATCAAATATAACCTCTTTACATTGTACGGCAACTGGCATTGTAAGGAGGTTCTACTCGACTTCACAGAATAAAACATCTTAGGTGAAATTATCAGTTCAATTTTATGGAATAAAACCTCTTTGCGATGCCCGTGTAAAAGGCTTGGATAGTCGAGCTCGCCATGGTCATATTTTTCATGTAGTATTTCCAATCTCTTTTTTATTATAAATTGTGTGCGATTCTATGAAAACTCGTAGGTATATTCTAATTTGTTTTATTTTTTGTGAAAAATACCGAGTTGCCTAATGAGTACCTACCTAAACTTAGTGAATATATGACGTAAGTATTACTCATATTCTTGGGGTTATATTTTCTCGCAGGATGTATGAAAAGTAGAGTATGAACCTCTAGAACCAAGTCTGTCTTTGTCTTGGGCGACTTGAACCCCTCGCTTCACTCAGGATTCCAAATAATTCCCTCTCTTCGCTCGGGAATTAACTTAAAACACCCTCGCTCGGGAGTTAATATAGAGTCCAACTGTCGCCCGTGACATAAGACACCACTTGGTTCTCTTGGTACATTATTGTCTACAAGTGGTATTAAATCGAATTTAATCTTGACGCTGTACATGGGTGACAATCTCGTGCCATACAGCTTTTTTATTTTTTAGACACTAAATTTTGCGACCCAGGCCAGCCTAGTGCAAAATCAACGATAAGTACATTCAACATGCATTGATTGATTGAGCATAAGTACACTTTGTTTCAGCTTAAGTTCCCTTGTTTTGCTAAACTGTTTAAAAGTATTTTTCTGTACAATAAATAAATAAAAATAAATAAATCAACATAATTATTATGAACAGAGGATAATATCAGAGGTAGGCTAGTAATAGGGTAGGGAGCGCGGTGGCACATGGCGGCGTGGTGCTGGCGTGGTGGGGACGTGGTGGAAGCGTAGTGCGGTCGTGGTGCGGGTATGGTACGGGCGTCATGGGGGCTTGGCGGGAGGGATACGGTGAAGACTCAGTGGGGCCGCGGTGGGGGCGCAGTGGGGGCTTGATGGGGGCTCGGTGGGAACTCAGTGGGAGTGCGGTGGGGGCATGGTGGGCACTCAGTGGAGCTACAGTGGGAGCGTGATGGGGGCGCAGTGAGGGCGTGGTAGGGGCACAACGGGGGCTTTATGGAGGCTCGGTGGGGAATCAGTAGGGCTGCGGTAGGGGCGCCGTAGAGGGCAGGGTAGGGGCAGGGTAGAGCAACCTCACGGTTTTAGTGATAAACCATCACTAACAAAAAGAAGTGAGGTCCCAACAAAAACATGGCATGTAAAAGTACAACAAGTCGAGCAACAATTCTTCAGTAAAAAGTAGTGAGATCAAAATGTAAGCACTATTCGGTTTATTCATTCAATACTTGTCTATGGGGGCAGAATCTGGGCGCATCTTTACAACTTTGATGCTCAGATAGATAAGTACTGAATGAATAAACCGACTTGTGCTTACATTTTGATCTCACTACTTTTTACTGAAGAATTGTTGTTCGACTTGTTGTATTTTTTACATGCCATGTTTTGTTGGGATTTATGTTTACTGGCAGTAGGTATATTATTGATGATGTAGGTATTGTTATTTCTCTACGGTATATGTAGTAGGAAATAGGAAAAAAATAAATGATTCATAGCAAATCCCGTTTCAAATCTTTTGTACCTTATGACACGAGCACCAAAATCTTATACTTTACATGCTGATTTTTTTCTGATTTATGTACCTAAGCTACTTTATCATAGTGAACACGGTGAGATCATCACAATAATATTGTAGTGCTTACGTAGTAGAGTAGGCATGTATGAAAGTAGGTAACAATAAATATTTGTTTGTAATACAGCGTGTTAGGTTGTGAGGACGTTTTGATTTAGTAGCAGAAAAAGTGAGACACAGTGATAATTCATTATTGCATTATTATTAGCCTAATATACTATATGCTCAAATAAAATAGTATAGGTAGAGATAGCAAATGACCCAAGGGGCTGGTGCTTACCTACCTCGGTCAAAGACTTAGCCATGCAATCCAAAATGTCACCTGCCTCCTGCCACATAAGTACATTGCCCGCGGACACAACCACGAAGCAGTTTTTTATTTGTAATGTAAATTTAATATATCTTAAAAAAGTAATTAATTATTTTAGATAAAAGCTGTTCTTTAAGTTTTGTTGCCAGGTAATTAAATATTTTGTTACTTAAATAAAAGTGCTAAAAACTCAAATATAATATTAATATAGGTATTTGTTATTAACAAAAAAACCGCTATAACGAACTTTAAATGATCGAGCCCAAGTATACTCCCCAGAGTGACACACCCAATCAAAACAATATTAATGAAACTGGTTTTAAAAAAGGTCCAAATATAATATATTTTTGGGTCGTTTTGCTCAGCTGATTCGATATCTAAACAGCAGATACCATAATCAAAGGCCGCCAGCTGGAATCTAGACACGCGGCAGCGTGTCCGGCCAAAGTGTTCAAAGAAAACTGGCGACGCAGCGGCCGTGTGTAATATTACACGAACCATTTGGAGCTACTTTTGACCCCCTCACAACGCAAAAACTATCTACTCTTTTAGCTTATCAAGAATCCAAAATTTCATAAATTTTGCTCAATCAGTTATTGATACATTAACGTTTAAAAACTCGTGTTTCATTGACTGATTCACTCACTGACTTATAGATCAAAAACCTAACCCACTTCCAGATGACCTAGAATCTTGATATTTGGCACCAAGGTAGACTATCGGGCATAAATAAAGGAAAAAATCTAAAAACTGAAAATTATTGATAATTAGTACTATTAACAAAGTCATTGTAAAATTTACCTAACCAATACTCCAATAAATGGCGGTAGCGTCGCGAGGCACTGAGATTTTCGATAGATGAACCATGCCATTTGTGATAGTAATATAATAAATACTAGATAACTTTTTCAGAGATAAGTGTACTATGATAATCATGATGTAACTAATAATTATTTCTGAACAAAAGTTATGATATCTCATCAAAAACATAAATGTGAAATGGGAGCCAAAGTGTCGCCACCAAAAGAATTGAGATCTAACACGGGGGCCAAGTGTTCTGTAGAAAATCCTAAAGTTTAAGCTACAAGAATATACCTACAACATTTAAAAGAAATTTACTTATGTAATTGAAGCTCAAGATTTGATTTGGCTAGTTTACACGTACAGACAAATGCTTATTTGCACTGTACTTATTCTTAAACTAGCCAAGTCAAATCACGAGCTTGAATTACATAAGTAAATCCCTTTAGAATGTTGTAGGTATGATCTTGTAGCTTAAACTTTAGGATTTTCTACAGAACACTTGGCCCCCGTGTTAGATCTCAATCCTTTTGGTGGCGACACTTTGGCTACCATTTCACATTTATGTTTTTGATGAGATCCTATTAAATTTGTCATTCGTATTGTTTTGTTCTTATCTGTTTTATTTTTTATTTAATGTGGTTGTCTAAATAAATATTATTGTTCGTTTGCGCGTCGCAGCTTTTGCGTTAAACACAGATGCACAACAAACTTATTAAATATAACTTTCTTTTTTTTAGCAGTTGGGTGAAAATCTAGAAGCAGGATTTTAGCGTTATAGTATGTTTCTTGGGTGGGAAAACAAACACCATCCAAGCAGTTGTTATTAACACTTCCATAGATATCGATAAAGTGATAGTCACAAAATATGAATGGTATTCTGAGCGTCTAATAAGTAATATAAATCCACAGATACACCATTTTGACGCATATGCGCATAAATACGTGACGTTTTATCTTTGTTGAAATACTTTTGATATATGTGATAATAGGCAAATTATGGTAAGTTACTGAGTGTGGAGTATTTAAATCCAGTAAACTACGACTCAGGTGACTTCAACTGATGACTCAGCATGTTATTTCCAGACTAGTAATTATTTATTGTATCTACCTGTAACTATTTATCTTATTGACATCATAGGGTATACTTAGCATCATTATTTTGACATCAATAATAACGTACCTACTTACTAAAGTTTATTTTTTACCGTAAATATTCTTAAGTAGTATGATAAAGATTTTTCTGTTTTCGGGCTTTTTTGTTATTAATTCTGTACAAAAACTTTATTAATGTGTAGTGGCGTCGGAAAAATACGGATGCACAAAAAATAAATTAATTGACATAATATGATTTGTGTTGTAAATTAATTGACATAGTATGGATTAAAAAAAATCTTTTTCTATTTATATCTGTTTATTTATACAGGTGATCTGTCTCTATCATAGACAACGTTTTGCTAAAGGTGCCTTATGTCTTAATAGGGACCATTAGATTTAGTTAATAAAAAGTATTAGGTACGCGAAAGCAGCCGAGCGGGTGCGAAGATATAACGATATTTTTATTATTAGGGGGGCAAGAAATAACGATAAGAAATTAGCAATTTACTGAATGCGAGCGCAGCGAGCGCGATAAATTTAAAATGTTTTTGATAATTTGGTGTATAGATTTTATTGATTGAGATTGTTTTGGGCGGCTGAGTTTGATCCCATGGCATGGTTATTGTTCTTGAAATATGATTATTTTACCCGTTTCTTAACTTTTTCGAAGACGCAGCTGCAGCGAAGACATAATGAAGGGTGGCGCGGCGACCACGTGGATCCGCTTGAGGCGCTGAGAGTAAGCCACCTGCGCCAGCTGAATCCCGCGTCTCATCGCGCTTACTTTATATGTACTGATAGTCAATAACGGGCGTCAAGCATTTGATGTTGACTGCTCGAAGCTTTTTGTGTAATGATCATGGGAAAACTGCTCCAGCTATCCGTATAAAGCCGTCCTTACATGTCAGAATGTCAAATCTTACCCGCTTCTTGACTTTTTCATTGACGAAGCTCCTCATAAGCTGCAGCGAAGACATGATGAAGGGCGGCGCAGCGACGACGTGGATCCGCTTGAGGCGCTGCGGGTAGGCCACCTGCGCCAGTTGGATACCACGTCGCACCGCACTCACTGCGCCCGCTACTCGCGCCACCAGCGAGCTGCGCGCTTGAGACAGCTGAGAAACAGTTAAGTTGGTGAAACTTTTTGCTGTAAATCGCGTCTATAAGTATACAAAACACTTTTGACAAGCGAAATATACCTACAGGGTTATCTGTTTGCCCTGTACGAAGCCGAAAGGAGGTGATTAAGACTATTATTATGAACAAGTATTACTATGGGATCAGCCCGAAATTCGAAAAAATATATCAGCTGTTCCATACAAAATTGCAATTCGGTATCGAGGAAATGTGCGAAACAATTGTTTTTTTTTTTAATTCTGGGTTTACACCGTAGTAAAAAAAAATCATAATGATGGTTAAAAAAGGTGGTGGCGAAAGGATCGCCCCAGGGTGTGATGATTCACACCTCCTTTCAGCTTAGTACACCATTTCTGGATAACCCTGTGTAAATACAATTAAACTAATATAAAATTAGTACCTACGAGCATGAAGAAAAGAACTTTCAAAGGTTTTCTTTATTGACGCAAGTTATACTTAAATTATAAATTACATATGATTTTCATCTTTAGCTGTTTGTACGAAACATCATTCAAAACATGACTTATTATAGTAGAAAAGATCATTTTTAGGAATATATATATTGTCACATATATTCGTGATCAGGTAAGAAAACGTAGGTAAATAAGTAAGATTTTCGTGCACACAAGGAGTTCCTTTTCAAAGTAGGTACATAACACAACTCTAAAATTCAGCACTACGTTCAACAGGGTACGTGTCCTTTATTAAATAAAGTTTTACAATATCGAGACTTACAAGACTGATAAAATTAACTTAAAAAAAAGTACCTAAGCAAGAACTCTTCTTTGTCGTATTTGAAAATCTAAGAGAGCAAAATGTTTAGTAGTAAGTACCTAGATGCTAAATGTGGACGATTAGAATTATCTAGAACGTTTGACATTTTTATTCGGTCAGAAGGCGAATATATTATTATACTAGTTTATTGATTCTATAAAAGGATTATCAATAGTAGTGATCTGCCTCCTTTTGAGAAATAGTGGTTCACTAGTGATGAATTAACACATGCAGAGATGAACCGGTTAACCACGCTATACAGGGTGCGGTGCGGTGATATTTGCCACTCCTATGATTGAGGTTGAAATACTAATAATATCTTTAAAAACGTAGCAAACATACTAATAACTATTTTTACGATGTATCAAGTTGTTTATATATAAAGTAACTAGTTTTGACGCTCCCGTAAAAACCTAGTTATTGGTTTTTTTTTTCCAAAAACTTGTTTCATTAATCATTAGGTTTAGTTTATTACGACAGCTTAATTTTAATCTGTTAAGTTAGGTGTTAAACATTACAAAATTAGATCTCATATATCCATACAAAGGCCACAGTGAATGCCATATATCATAATAAAGAAAATTAGTTTACCTAAAGTAATGTTGCAGTTTATTGAAGCATGGTCATAAAAATTACAAGTCGATGCGTACATTACAGATTTTTTTTTTTATCGGGCAAGAGTGCCTTTATTAACTACAACAAAATACAATAGGTACTATATGCTAAAACTACCTACACTACTACTACCTATACATAAAAAGCATTGGATCATCCAAAAACCCTTGAAGGTCAGAAATACAGAATTTACTTATTATATCGGATAACATTTGAAAGTAATTGCAAAACATAAATAAGTATTCTTTTATCTATTAGTATAGTATGTATTAATTTATTTGTATATGTACCAACAGATAAAAATCTTTTTGTGTCCAAAAACAACAGCTAGCAATATTCACCCTGTATGAACAATATGTCAACTATAAGTAAAGCGGAACATTGACCCCATTATTAATAACGGATTTTTAACGATAAAATATTGTTAAAATTTAAATATATATACAAAACTATGTTTTAACAATTCCAAAGCCCCACTAATGCACATTTGTGGTCAAAAATAAATAAACGGAATGGCAGCAAATAAAAAATCAAATTAAATTCAACAGACTGAAAAATAACTTAATTAATTGGGTCCGAATATTAGTAGTTAAAATGAATTGAATTAAAATACATATTTCCCAAGCTCTATTGTTATTAGTTGGAAATACCCGTATAATCCTCAGGAATTTCCTATGTGAAAATTACTAACTGAATAGTATTATTGAAATATTAAATTAAAATGCAACATTTTGCTCAAGCTCAAGGATTAACGGAAAAGTTTTCTCAGTGTTTAATTATAGAACTAACGAGAATATAACATAAACAACTATTAAACTACTGGTTTATTTTAGTCCACATACGTCGTTGTATAATTATAATAATATGCGTTACGCAATAGAGGTATCAAAACAAATGTATCTACGTATATAAGTACCCTACTTGTATGGCGCGGTTTTGCTAACTCGAACAGCTGATTTTTCCATATCCTGCAAACTTCAAGGCAAACTAGTTCAGCCACTACGACTTTATTGAATTTTATGGAGCAGAAAAGACTGTGAGCGCACCTACAGTTAAATTAAGAGCAACATGCAAAGTACTTATTTGTAAAAAATTGAAGAAAATGTAATTCTAGAATAATGTAATTTTCTTAGTATATTGTTTATTGTTGTTTTTAAACTTTCGCAATTTGAACACATTATTTATTACATACTACGGGACTAATCGCGCACTCAAATTACGAGATAAAGTAAGTAAGTTCGTATAGGCCGGGTGGCTAGCCCTGGTGTCAGAGTTTTTAGGCCGCCTGAAGGCCTCTGACATGGCTTAACGGTTGAAACAACCGGGGCCTACAATTTAACGTGTCATCCGAGCCACGGTAGCGCTCAGTTGAAAAATGCCACCCGCGGTCACCCATCCAAGTACTGACCGTGCGGAACGTTGCTTAATTTAGGTGATCGCTGACAATCACCTAGTCAAACTACGCTACGAGCGCTACGAGATAAATAAATACCTCATTATCCCGACGTTTCGACCGAGTTGCATCGGTCGAAACGTCTACCGGTTACCACGACCGATGCAACTCGGTCGAAACGTCGGGATGATGAGGTATTTATTTATCTCGTAATTTGAGTGCGCGATTAGTCCCGTATTACATAATAATAATTTCTTAGTATTATTTTACAAAATTGTATTAAAAGACAAAAATGCATGCTGTTCTTCCTTAAAAAATAGTTTATTAGGTTAAGTCAGATTGTGTTTATTTACAACTAGATTTTGCCCGATAATATTTCGAGGCCCTACCTTACCACCCAATAAAGGAGGTGGAAAAAAAAATCGATTTGACATTTGTTTGATTTGACAGTTCTTTTTTGACATTTCTTGGAGCGCACGCGCGCACGCTAGAATAGCTATTCTAGCGTGCGCTAATATCTGTCGCAGATGACAGATTTTTCCTACTTACTTAACACTTATTGTTATAATATGGAAAATTTACGCAATATCATTATAATTTATAGCCTATGTGTTATTCTGATGTATAAGCTATTTAATTGGAAAGTTTCATCTCAATCCGTTCAGTAGTTTTTGCGTGAAAGAGTAACAAACATCCATCAATCCATCTATCCATCCATCCTTACAAACTTTCACGTTTATAAAATAATATTAGTAGGATACTAGTAGGATAAATGTACTAATGTAGTTATTTATGTGAAACTTTCATAAATAAAAATATTTACTAGGCTCGATGTTTAACGTTAAGAATAGGTATTAGGCAAAAATAATGATAATTTCTAAAGCAACAGCTTTACAAAGAGAACTTGCATAGTACATATTATTTTGACCAAAGTTCTTGTGAGACCCACCACGATATCACGAAAAAAAAAAACCGGCCAAGTGCGAGTCGGACTCGCGCACCGAGGGTTCCGTACAAACCTGCAAGGTTTACAAAGTTCGTTCATTACGACAAAAAAATTAATAAGTAAGTTTATATTTATTAAAAAATATATATTTTGTAATGTAACTAAAAATTTAAGGTTTTCGGAATTTTTCCTTTATGTGTGCTATAAAACGTTGCTTCATGCCAAATTTCAAGATTCTAGGTCGACTGGAAGTACCCTTTAGGTTTTGATTCCCTTGCGAGTACTTGCGAGTTTCAAAATTTGCGGCATAAACGGCTGTATCTTTTGATTGCGTTGGCTTAGAAGTTTGATTTTTTCACAGCTTCAAGGGACAGTAGACCTGAATAATTGATATAAATTTCAGCTTCATACCTCCACGCGTTCCTGAGAAAAAGGGTCTTGACAGACGGACGGACGGACAGACGGACAACAAAGTGATCCTATAAGGGTTCCGTTTTTTCCTTTTGAGGTACGGAACCCTAAAAACAGCTTTTTCATACAAAAAGCTCGTTACCTCTCGACAAAATGTGATTTTTTTCGCGATTTCGATGTGGACCCCATAGTAAAAGTTATTGATAATGATATGTAATATATGAAGTACCGGGACTTAGCAAAGCATCACCTTGTATATCTGCTGCCTAGATTAAAAATTAAGCGCAACACTTAGGTTTATATGCCGTATATGCGCAATGACATAATGAAGAGATTTTATTGATTAAACAACATTCTATATGAATCATAATATATTACTATAAGCAATAACATTGTACACCTGATTGGTTTAATAGCTTTACTGTAAGATGAATCGGAAACAAAGAAAGAAATGTTACAAGGTAACCACCTACAAAATGTACATGGCCATGGCCCTTAAATGCGTGAAATTACATTAAAGTATTGTAAAAAAGGCAGGTGTTGTTTTAAAAAGTACAGGAACTTTCTGAAGTACATTGTGCTCATCATTATGAACAAGTTTTACTACGGGTCCAACTTCGGGATGGCAATAAGAAATTCAGCTGTCCCATATGTTTCGTCAAGAGTCAATAAACTTTTTGGATGTATATTAATGCTTTTCTTTTCTGTATTTCAGCTGTGACTGCCTCGGTGGCTCAGTAGTTAGTGCCCTGACTTCTGGATCAAAAAGGCGCGGGTTCGATCCCCACCCAGGGCAAGCATTTATGTGATGAACATTATTGCTCTGTGTCTGTGGGTTATTTAGGTACTATCTATATCAGTATAATGTATTTAAAATATGTATATGTAGTATATCAGTCTCTGGCAGCCATATCACAGGCTATGCTTAGTTTGGGGTCAGAGACCGTGTGTAAGATGTCCCCTAATATTTATTTATTTTATGTTTTATTTTGTTTTTTTTTTCTTAATTTCATCGTTGATCTCATAGTACCTATAGGTTGTATATAATGATGAGCATAATTATACACCTCTAAAAGTCCCCAAATCAACAGCCTGTGGTTATAGGTATAATGGGTACTTATTAGTATTCTTTGATGGTAACCCACCTCATAGATGAAGACGTCTCCAGCGATTCTATGTTCGTCCCTCATTCTCGCCTCGCAAAGAAGCAGGACGGCGCGAACGGCAGCTGTCACGTCGGCGGCACTTTCAGGGTACGCCGTCTTCAGTCTGAAGATTGTCACTCGGAACCCCTCGTCCGTCAGTTTTGGAAGAGATATTATGTCACTGGGGACAATACATTATGTCATTCGTTATAAGAAAATTCTATGAATCAAACTTCTTGTGATGAAGACTTGTAGACTACAAGCAGCGAATTACCCAATCCGGACTAAAGCTCTCTTAACAGCTGCGCGAGGATTGGGTTTCGCGCAGCTTGTAGCTAACTTCACAGCCGCCAATAAGTTTGATTCGGGCTAATTACTAATAACAATTAACGCCAAAATTTGCCTATCAACTTCACATTTGGCTGAATTGACCCCAAGTAGGTACCAGTAAAGAACTCCACATAATTTGTGGTATGTAAATTATAAAAATTATAATTTACCGTACTAAAGGTGACTGTAATGTTCTAGTGAGAGCAGCGCTCGCCTTGCAATAGTAACGTCATGGCCATAAAACCCGAACCCATACTAATAAGTGTTAAGATTCTCACACCACTACCGGTGAAGGAAAAAATGGTGAGGTAATGTCCGTAATAGTAGTAGATATGTGAATCTACCAACCCGCATGCCTGCTATTTCACCATGAATTATCTAATAGGTAGGCTAATAACTCATCGTCTCAAAACTCTAATGTTACCAAAACTGGAAACAGACTATTTTGGTATGAATTAACATAGCTATCCTTTTAAAGTAATAATTAGAATGTCTACAGTCTAAAGTCGAGTTTTTGACCTATCGATATAGGTACGTACTCTGACACAAGAATTACAATACATATAATTATATTGGCTAAACAGGTAAACACATTTTATAAGGACTAGAAATGGTTCTGAAAACCATCGAATTAGAACTAAAGTAAGTTCTATCATTATGTCAATATGGCTTCGTGTAGCTGCTTTTTGACACAACGTATTTATACTCGTAGGTACTTACGACGCTAGATACTTATGTACCTATGTATGACCATCTGATATCATTTTAGGGTTCCGTACCCATAGGGTAAAAACGGGACCCTATTACTAAGACTCCGCTGTCCGTCCGTCTGTCCGTCTGTCTGTTTGTCTGTCACCAGGCTGTATCTCATGAACCGTGATAGCTAGACAGTTGAAATTTTCACAGATGCTGTATTTCTGTTGTTGCTATAACTATAAATACTAAAAACAACATAAAATAAATATTTAAGGGCAGCTCCCATACAACAAACCTAATTTTTTAACCGTTTTGCGCTCGATTTTAATAACGGTAACAGGTCGACGCTTGAAATATTCACAGAATATTTAATTGTATATTTATTTTATACTAGTTGACCCGGCGAACTTCGTTTCACTTCTCGCCTTTTAAACCTTCCCTAGACCTCCACGAACATTTCAAGACTAAGATAAGATAAATCCGTTCAGCCGTTCTCGAGTTTTAATCAGACTAACGAACAACAATTCATTTTTATTTATAGAGATTTGTTCGTTTATTTTTTCAATACTTAATTATTAAATTAAGATAAAATAAAAAGATTTAAGGGGGGCTCCAATACAGTACGGAACCCTTCGTGAGCGAGTTCGATCCGCACTCGGCCGATTATTACGTATCTTACGTAGGTATTTTAAATTTCATAAGATTAAATTATATTGGTTCATAGATTAAATAGATACAGAAAAGTTTAAATAACTTATACAAAATATAATTATTTAATTACAGAGTTGGCATTTCAATTGATGTATCATTAGGTTTAAGCTTTTGGTTTTCCACAAAGTATTGAAAAAAAATATGATCATAATAAATTGTTGAGGTAAATAAAATTACTTTATTCTTTTTCGTAAACAGGATTTATCCGCTAAACAGGATATTACAATTGTATTTTAAGAATTGACAACAAAATATTACCTGCAAAAAAGCTCACATAAAATGCAAACATGGGTACCTATTATTGAGGGTGGCGACTGGCGTCTCGTTGAGCGAGCGGTACATGTAGTCGAGTACCGATAGCGTACGCGCGTAAATGCATATTTTCTACTTACTATACGTGTATACATGAACCTAGTCGTATATCGATTAAAATCCCATATTTGAGCTTTTTTAGATATTTACACAAAATTGCAGAAGCATTTAAGTGCGTGAGGTGTACATTTACAGATTTTTTATTTGTCACTGACATTAGGCATGCTCTATTTGATTATCAAGTTAACCTTATCTAACTTGGTACACGCACGCTGTATATCTCTATATCAAAGTTTTCCACATTTACTTACTTTACTATTCTAGAAACTCACACAAAATTGCAGACGTCGTTGAGCGGCAGCTCAGTGAGCGAGCAGTACTCATACGATACAAGCTCAGAAAGACGTACGCACGCGAGGCAGAAATTCTTGAAAAAACTTTCGCAACCACGAAAATGCTTGCATCTACTCGTGTTATTTACCGAGCTTTTTTAGTATACTCACATAAAATTGCAGACGTCATTTAGCGGCGGCTCGGTGAGCGAGCGGTACTCGTACAAGTCCCGGTGCCGTACGCGCGCTAGACAGAAGTTCTCCAGTTTGCTCCGCGCGCGCTCCATGTCCATCCGGCATCCAACCACGAACAACTCCAAAAACCGTGTGTCTGGAACAACGAGATGCTTTGTTTTATTTTTCTACTCCGCAGACTCCAGGGTCTGTGTCATTTGTTACATCTAGTTTTACAATTGTTAATTGAAGACTATAGAAGAAGAGAGTTAATTTTTATTTTAACCTAAGTTAGTACTAGGTAATAGTTTCGGTGCATAGCGTGAATGCCGCGAGCAAAACGGAGCGCGGTGACCTGCAAGCAGCACCAGATCACGAGTTTGACGCATTTGCCAGCCATGTCCGTGTCAGGCCATGATAATCGAGCTGGCCATGGTCTTATGTTTTTCACGTAGTATTTACATTCATTTATTTTATTACGAATTTGTGTGTGATTCTATGAAAATTCGTAGGTAGGTACTTACATTCTAATTTGTTTTATTTTATTGTGAACAATACCGAGTTGCCTAGTCAGTACCTACACTTAGTGAGTTTATGACGTAAGTATTACTTATATTCCTGGGGTTTTATTTTCTCGCAGGAGGTATGAAAAGTAGAGTATGCACCACTAGAACCAAGTCTGTCTTCGTCTTGGGCGACTTGAACCCCTCGCTTCACTCAGGACTAAATAATTCTCTCTCCTCAACCATATTTCAGGGAAGAGAACGACTCGACACATGACGCCGCCAGAAAAAGGAGCCTTCGATGGAGAACACGAATGCTCGGAGCAGGCACGCAATTTGAAATGCTTTGATAAAATACTAAAAGCTATCTTAGGTACATAAAGGTGCACTTACTAGTGCTTTAAACGTATAGGTGAAATCAGACATTCGAATTTTACCGAGTTCCGATTTTGTATGGGGCACTTTTCTGACTTTTTTTCACAGTCAAAGTGGGCTTTTACTAAAAAGTTATTCATAATGATGGTCTTAAGCACCTCCTTTCGGTTTAGTACAGGACATACAGATGATCTTGTTTTTAAAATAAATAATAAACAAGAAATTCTTGTTTATAGAGGTTCCGAAGCATGTTATAAATAGTCCTAGGAAACGTCGTCGTCCTTGTCAGCGTTAACTAAGTAGCTATTTGTATATTTTATATTTTCTCCCTATAATTCATTTTTGTTTGTCAAGTTGAAGTTGTTCATAAAAAAAAATTCACTTGTCAAAACAATAAATATACACGGGGTCTCGAAAGCATCGCAAATTTCACAAAGCTTCCTAGTCAAAGGACACGCCATATAATATATATAAATATAATAAAATTTACCCGTAAGTCAATTGGTGAGTTTATACAATTTCAAGATAATTTTCGAAATAATCTTATTTATTTTATAGATTAATTTCCATGACTCTGATTCTGTAGTGTTGTAGCAGCTCCGAAAGAGATTTTTAGTACCTACCTGTAAACTCGAAGAGATAATCTGTAAAACCTACAAAAATGAATAATTATGTACCTACAATACTAGTAAAAAAAATTACTTACGACGTTTTAAATATTTTTTTAAGATTCTGTCGAAAAATCTATTTGTTACCAAGTTATAAACGAACCATCATTTATTATTGCTGTTTGTTTAAGTACAAAATTCAGATCTCGGAAATAGATCCACCAATTTTGATGAAATTTGGTATTTAGATAGAGATTTTCTATAAAAGGTAATATTTTTTTCGCTGAGTTAAGCTCGATTTTAGTTACCTATATCACCTATATGGTCACAAAGAAATCTAGGGCCCGCGCGTTGAAGTCTTTTGTTGGGGTCTCAAAACAAAAGACTTCAACGCGCTTACTTCATGCTCGTTCAGTGGTTTTACAGGGTAGTTGGTAACATCTCAGAATAAGGACTAAAATAATAGAAACCTTACTAAAATAGCAAGAGATATACATCACTTTGTCCCATTTTAAATATGAAATTTAAAAGGTGTTAAAAAAAGATGCACATAGGTACACCCGAACTTACGTCATTTCGAAGGGTTTCACAAAATAGCATTGAGCTATCTCGGCTGTCCAAATTAAACTTTTTTCGAATAATCTAAATGTACAACATTTAGATTTTTCGACAAAAGCTTAAATGTAATACTATTTTAACGAACAATTATTATTATTGCTGTTTGTTAAAGTACAAAATTCCGATCATGGAAATGGATCCAACAATTTAAGTATAATTTGGTATTTAGGTAGAGTTTTATTATAAAAGATGATATTTTTTTCGCTGTCTAAACTCAATTTAGTTACCTACGAGTATGGACAAAGAAATCTAGGGCCCGCGCGTTGAAGTCTTTTGTTGGGGTCTTCAACGCGCTCAATATTTTATGCTTGTTCAGTGGTTTTTTGTAAGTCTCATCTTTCAAATTTTACTATGGGACCGAACCCCAAAATTTGTTAAATTTGACAAAATGATTTTATTCGAGATTTCGGACTTGGTTCTTAATTAAAAGTTGTACATAAATCTTGATGTGCTAAAGCTACCCTTAAGAGTTTGTGTCTATTACTGGTAACTTGGTATATTGTTTAGCGATTTAAGCTACCATCTCTAGTAGCTGAATTACTATCTGCTTTCAAGTAACGTTTCAGTTACAGTTAATGACGTAAAAGCATAATTATTATGATGTTTTGACATGTGCCAAGGCGGAAAAACGGATTTGTCTGGTCTTAGTGGAATTAACCCGCTGCGCTGGTCTATGTTTGTCGGTGCAAATGCAAATGAAGTTAGAAACAGGTAATTATATAATCGATGCAGTTGTGAAGGTCTAGAGACGATACGAACTTGACATTAATGTTTCGAATAAAGATTTCAAGTTGCAGTTTGTAGGGATGCCAGGAGACAGATAAAATGAAAAAATAATCTAAACCAACTCTTTTATACACTCATTAATGCTATGATTGATAAATAAAAATTCAATTCTTCCATAATTAAAATTTTGAATGTGCGAGAGAGACAGCTATTACCGGTTGAAAAGCCACTAACTAGCCTTTAAAATATTACCAAATTCAGAAAACAAGAAGATAATATGTTTGTATTTCTTTAACTTAGCCCTTTCAAGACTATCCAATCCTAATCGTATAAGAAGTAACATAAAAATAAATAAAAACATACAAAAATATTAACAATAAATATTAAAAACTAGGTACTGGAACAAACGTACAACGTATGACTCATAATTATGAGCCACACGTATGTATGAGTGTAAGGAAGCTGAACATTGTGTATTTATTTAAAGATGAACATAGGAATATTTACATTGTAAGATCTTTTGTTTAGGTATATATTTTTGGAAAAACTAAATTGTTATTGTATCAATTTTTTCTAACCGACTTCCAAAAAGGAGGAGGTTCTATGTTCGTGTGTATGTATTTTTTTTTGTGTATGTTCATCGATAATTTCGCCAATTGTGAACCGAATCGAAAAATTATTTTTTAGTTCGAAAGGATACTCCCGAAGTGGTCCCATTTAAATTTTACAGATATCCGCTGAGCCGTTTTTGAAAAAACCAACAATAATGTAAGCAATTCGAGCGAAATTTTGTACACGATGAACATCGATATTTTCCCCAATTGTGAAACGAATCGAAATTTTTTTTTTTAGTTCGAAAGGGTATACTCCCGAGATAGTCCCATTTAAATTTTACAGAAATCGGCAGAGCCGTTTTTGATAAATCAGGAATAATGTAAACAATTCGAGCGAAATATTCGAATTTTGTACACGATGGACGGCGGTTTTGCCATTTTTTGTGAAAAATAATTATTAATTGTATTGTCGTATTGTAAAAGTAACAATAGTGTTTGGGTAAAAATCAAGTTTACACTAAAAATACATCAGATTAAATCCGAGGGATAAGGGATTTAAAAAAATCCTGATCGTGGTCTTAACTGCGACGCATTTTTTTATTTGTCGGATATTTCATAAATTAAATAAAAAAGTGGAACTTGACAGCCCTAGCATTGTGTAGATCCAACAGACAGGTTATCGACATGGTTATGTAATAAAATCAAGTTTGAGTGGTTTATTTCTTTGATATATTATATTTTTATCGAAATTGTTTTATTTTATGTTGTGAATATTGTATACCTAATTACTATAATATTGACGATATCTTTAAAGTAATTTGGTTTTTTAAATTAACTTTAAGATTGAAGTCGGTCGTTAAGTTTTTGTTAAGGAATAATCACACATATTTTTAATTCTTTATTAAATCTTTTAAAATTTTAAGCTATAATGTAGAGGTATATTTTGTTATGTAGGTATTCAAAATCTGACTTTAATTCTAGAAAACGACTTGGCAACTAAATAACACTGAAGAATAACAGGTTTGCGGATTCTTCCCGTTTGGAAAAGCAAACCGGTATATTATGTAATTTATATTTTTATTGAAACGGCCGGCTGATGATGCGACTTATTGACTGTTATTTTTATGAGATGGTATTATTTCTTTTATTTTTTTTTCATTTTGTGCTTTTTATTTCAGTTTAAGATTTAGTGTTTTTTTTTTACTTTATTTTAGTCAATTTTAATAATTGCAGGCTTAGTAAGGAATGTTATTTAAGTTTTGTGTAAATAAATCTACAATACTACTAAACTAATCTGAGTAATGTTTCGTATGCTATGTAACCTGGATCCCACGACACAGGTCGCCCTAGTGTGGGGTTCGGTGTTCATCTTATATTAATTAGCATGTAACCTTTATTTAAGCGTTTTATTTATTTATAATAACTAACTGTTAGGCGTGAATTTGTAATCTTGAAAAAAATTTGCTCTTTTGTTTTAGAGTTTTGTTCGCTAGGGCATGATTATGTATCTTTTATTTGAGTAACTTTACTACTATATTTGGAGGGCTTTATTCAAGACCGAGTAAGATCTTAGTAAAAAAAACTTCGCACTCTAATTTTTTTTGTAATTTAGGAGTCTTTCTAAATTTCGAAGGGTGTAATTTTCGTAAAATAAAAATTATAATTTCAGTCATACCTACGAAAATGCACAACTTGCCAATCAAATAATACTGTGGCAATCTAACATTTGTTGTTTTATTTTATTGTTTAGTGTTCACATTTAATACTGAAGAATCACAATACATCTACTTGCGAAGTCAGTAATTTTAGTATATTTACATAGAGGTATGTTTTCGTATACAATCCTAAATAGATGGTTGGCATATTTTTAAATGTAAACAAAAGGAAGCGCAATAAGGAACTAACTAGGTATTATGACAACGTATACTGCCGCCAAATTACCCGACGGAGTTTTGGACAATAGCAGTTCTTCACATGATAGTTTCTTCACTGTACGCTTTACGCATGATAATAAGACACTAGTTTCAAGTGACATGTCTAAAATTACTCACGTTTACGTTACATGCCTTGACCAAGTTAAAGGAATAATTGACTAATGTGATTGTGAAATGTATCTTGATTTATAAGCTTCTAGAGTGGCTCCAGATTTCCTAAGCAATGGTTTGGTCTATACTGTACCGTATCTCAAAAGAAAAAACGGATCTTACGAGTACATTACATAAGGGAAAACGGATGATAACTCGTACGTTTGCACTTGTAACGAAATATTACATAATTGAGCAATTTAAAAATAGAAATTAAACATCTAGATAGGCTGTATAATATTTTGATAAAAGATTTCAGAATAATTAATTATAGTTTATAACTAAACAACAATCATCATCACTACATAGTATAAAACAAAGTCGATTCCCGCTGTCTGTCCCCATGTATGCTTATATCTTTAAAACTACGCCACGGATTTTGATGCGGTTTTTTTAAATAGATAGATTGATTCAAGAGGAAGGTTTTTAGGTATGAATACACCTGTGCTAAGCCGGGGCGGGTCGCTAATTAATTAATATAATAAAATCGCATGGCTTTGTGGCGAGCCGTCGGTAAATGGCGATATCGCGAATCGCGATCCTCGAATCAATTCCCAGGGACTAAATGATGATACCTAGCTCCTGGCTTTCCTCAACCGGCCGGCTGGGAGTGGAAGAGCTAAGAAAAGGCCGCTGTAAGTACAATATTTCATTTTATATCTACTATTTATCACATGATCCGTGATTTATGAAGAAGAACTCTACAGTTCGAATCAATTCATTGTTAGTCCTATAAGGAAAATTTCATTTGATTAAGAATCAGTAATAGATATTTAAGTATATGAATCAAATATGTACTCGTTTTAGAACCAGTCAGTTTTGGCCAAACCATGAAGTTATAGTGCACTCACTATATATCATGGGAGTTGAGACTTTAAATCCTCAAATATACGAGTAGCATTAAATTGACCACAAAATTGATAGAGAGCTGAGGTAAATTAGAACTGAATTACTTCCTCATGTCCATTTCATCATGTAATTGTCGTAGATTTCATCACTATGCTTAGACATCACTTTGTTGCAAACATAGCTAGAGATCTATAGCTTTATAGAAGAAAAAAAACCTTTTTTGAATGCCACCACGGATAAAATTAATTATTTATACGATAAAACTCAACCGAACATAATCTATACCAATGTTATAAAGAAGATAGATTTGATTGTTTGTTTGCATCGAATAGGCTCCGAAACTATTGAACCGATTTGAAAAAAAAATCTGTTGAAAAGCTACACCATCTTCGATCAACATAAGATATATTATATTTTCAAAAAAATTAGGGATCTTTACTATATTTCTTTTTTAGCCAATCGTACCCGGGCGAAGCCGGGACGGTCAGCTAGTCCATAATATTTGTAGTACGACATTCAAATAAAATAAAATTTCAATGCTTATATGATTGGTCACTGCGGTCAAGCGCAGCGAGACCGTTCGTGTAAGTTTCAATGAGCATATTTTTTTGTTTTCATGATTTTACTAAGGTAGAGCAATAGAGCAGAAGATTTTGGAGGATTTTCACATTGATAAAAAACAAACTTCTAGTTTAATATTTTTATACCGCGAATTTGATTTCATCATTTTAATACGGTATTTTAATTTGACATGGTTTTATAAAAGCATTCAACAGATTTTTTTCTATGAAATTAACATATTTATTACGTTCCGAAAATGTCACTTTTGTTATTGTGTAGTTTTATTGTAACATTAATGATTACTTTTGCGATTGTTACAGAAAATAGAAAAATCGTGCAACGTCGCATGCCCCAGCTGCCCGGTAAATAAAATGCTATTTTAACACGTCCCTAATAGTGATTTAAATCAGAAACGAATTAGACGTAACTTTTTTGTTAAAAGGCGTCCAGAAACTTGATTTGAGATTTCATCATGAGTAAATTATTATAAAAAAAAAAAACAATTTATTATTATTACATTAAATGATATTATTTTATTGAGCATAATATTTATAGTAGGTAAATGATATTTATTACCTAGGATTAATTTAATATGCAGAATATATAATTAGTACTACATTTATCATTAAGTTTATTTATCTTTTCGTAGAGTGCGAAATGCAAGTAGGTAATTTAATCTAACATAATAGGTAGGTACCTAGTTTATATAAAACGTAGACTATTGTGTAGGTAGACTATTGTGTTTCCTGTTTCCTAAGAGATGTTATAATCTAAAGTTTTTCAAGGTCAGATTGAATAGGTATCTTCTAGGTCTGCGTGCTTCATCTTCGACCACAACGTCGCTAACTGGCATTAGGCAAGTTGATGGTCAAGCGCGGACTTTTTCGTGATAAAAAAGGGTAATCGAGTTTTTGAATTAAGATACTCGTAATTTTTTGTTTTAGGCATTTTTACCTTTTGTATGGTAACGTGCACATTGCACAACAAAGTCTTGTCTACAGTTTAGTGTAGTCTCTATAAAAATGGAAAATAAATAAAATGTGGTGTTGTTTTTTGAAAATCCATGGACTTTTAGATGTATATTTATGTTCATCGTTATGAAAAACTTTTCCTATGGAATCAACTCCGAAATTGACAGTAATGAACATTTTGTATGAAACAGTTGAAATTTTTTAGTTTATCTAAAATAGTGAACATTTTTTCAGGTTCATAATGACAAGCATATAGATACTTCGGAAAGTTTCTGAACTAAGCAAAGCAGCACCTACTGGAGGCACCCTAGAAATCTTATAGCAACTGTACTGTAGGTACTAGCCTTTTTGGTAGTCCACTACTGAACAAAGGCCTACCCACCACGAAGGGCGATTGCGCCACCACGCCAGCCCAATGCGAGTTGGTGGATTTACACACGCCATCGAATGTCTTCTACGGTTATGCAGGTTGCCTCACAATGTTTTCCGTCACCGAAAAGCCAGTGGTGTGAAAATCCGTACATAAGTCCTAAAAGACTCATTGGTACGGGACCGGGATTTGAACCTACGACTTCACAAATTAATAGGCGGGTGTTACTACCACTATAACACCACAGCTTATTATTCAAATACGAAGAAGAATCTAGACGCCAAATATCCCATCTCGTTTGACGAGTAAAATGTTGCTAACAAAATTCAGGGCGTTATTGGCCAGGTTTGAACAGATGTGATTTGTGTTAGACCGTTAAACATTCCATGATAGAGTTTCTAGAACTTTACTAATGTAAAAACTTGATTTCTGTTCCAATTTTATAAGGTTTTAGAACTATGAAGTTTGTGAGTTAGCGTGAAACATATTTAGAGCCTATGGATTTTTACCTATGCATAAACCGCAACCTCTATTTATAGGCACCAAGGCGGAAGATTTTTCGATAGGCAGGTAAACCTTTTAAATGTACATAAGTACTGAACTTTTGTGAAAGCGAAAAGTTTTTTTTTAAATTTTAGGTAGGTTCTTAAGTATGTGTAGGTGGAGTTTGTGCAAAAAGAGAAGCGTCGTAGGTGAGGTCGCCCGTGTGTCATTTACTAATTTTGTCAAGTTGACAACAATGCTTTCATTGTTAGTACAACTAAAAGTGTTTGATACTTGGTAGACAGCAATTGGGTTTTCATCAGTACTCGCGTCTACCAAGTATAGTCGGTACCTTGTTAGTTCACCGTGACGCCACGACGGTTCTCTTTTGACACATACTTAAAATGGGAACTTGTTCTATGTGTTTAAAAAACTTGTTAAATTGTGCTGAAATCCTGAAAATCTCTCCCTTTCGAAAATTGATAAAAAAGTTGAATTATAAAAGAAAGTAGGTACACGAAGTAGGTATTCTATTAGAATGTGTTGCTTGTAAAGTAAGATTTAAGCTCCTGGTTTCGAGACAGATAAGCAAAAGTGCTACACCTTGATCGCAACGCTACTATTGGACTTTAGTTAGCGTGGTATCAAACTCTAGAAAAAAATAGCTAATTCAAACATCAAAAACCAAATCTGTATTTATAAATAGCTAAGCCCAATCTGGTAAAATCAGATCTAAAGGTACATCCCTATTGTTAAATCATTAATAAATAAAAAATATTTAAATAAACGTTGTTTCTCCGTGATGAACTCCTCAACTACTGAACCGAATTTAACCAAATGTACACAGTGTGCAGTTTGATCCAATTTGAGAGACAGGATAGTGTTGACAGAGACAGGAATAAGTCTCAATTTATAATCGCAATTTTTTTTTGGTGATATTTTTTAATACTTACTATTATGCGAAAACAACGCTTGGCGGGTCAGCTAGCTGTACATCATTTTATTATTAGATTTAGCTTATTCTTTTGCAATGCCCTAACAAGGTCAATGTACTTCAATTAGTTTATTATTTATTATAAGACTTTCTATTTGTACACTACACTCTGCAAATAAATAAAGAAATAATTTAAATAAAAACTTACCAAAACTACCCGGTTCCGGCAAATAGGGCGATGCAGCGAGCATGTTCTGAAGGTCCCTAATGCACCTCTGCATATCCCCGGGCCCTTCACCCAGCTCCTGCTTCATCATTTCCGCCTGTTTCAGCGAAGGTCCTTGAAGGAACGCCATTGCCACTCACTAAACTCTATAATTATTTTAAAACGTGTTAAAAATTACGATATATGTCCCACTTCGGAATGCGCGTTACGCTGAGTCAGGAATTATACTGCGCGCGGAACGATAATAAGCACGTTTATAAACAATCTTGGCTCAGGAAAATGTTAAGGCGTGCGCACACATGATTGTCATGTACCTATACCTACAGAAAAAAAATCTGTCTTTGTTCTTCTGTTTCTCACCGTTAATAATCGTCTACTGTCGAAATAGGGTTGTTGTATTATAATATTGTATCAATTGACGTAGTTGGCCATATATTTCCTTCGAGGGCTGCCAACTTTTGCGCATTGAAGAATAGAATGGTGGGCAAAGAAAAACGTCTTTAGGGCAGATACGGCAAAAAAAAAGTGCCGGTACGACATTTTTCGACATTTTATATGCGTTTTTTTCACCATCTTTCGTACTTCTTTCGTCTTAAAAAAATATAACAGTTATGTTTAGTGTGTAAAACATTTTGATAGGTATAACTTCTGCGTGGTTTAGGTTTTTGCGTACATAATAAGTATAACTAATTGCTCATTCATTTATCTCGATTGGACCCTAAAGCTGTTGCAAGAACAAAAGGTCACTCTATAACAATCACAAGATCGCTAAAAAGTATTCGACATCGACCATAGATCTCGTGAGATGGGACATGTTGGTTGGTCTAGCGGGGACCTAATTTCGCACGAAAATCACAATTACGGTTAAGGACAACAATTGTATTACTAACAAAACACAACAAATTACTAATTCACATGCGTTCATACAACTGCGCACTCATACAACTCTGCGTTCTCATAACACCGTATTCTGCAAAGTAAGTAGGTACTTAAGTAATTATTTATTTTTTTTGCTTGTGGGATGCTGCCACGTGCTGGTCTACCCGTGGCATTTACGCAGTGCACCGACTAACTAACTTAGGCTAAGATTTCAACTCTCTTTGTACAGAACAATCAAATACATTTTCGTTAATATAGTGCACAGACTCAGGAGTCAGTGGTAAAAATGCATTTTTCGATGTGACGTGTAGGACTCATTCAAGTTGCTCGGCGGCACTGGCTAAAGAGAAGGCCTCTCTATGGATCTCCTGAGTTACCTACTGTAACTAAATATGGTTTTATTACATTACAATTATTTCAAGTATAATATACATATTTCGTAGCAACAATTATTATTAAAAAAAGGTTTTGCGGTTACTTTAAGTACCTACCTACTACCTAGGTACCTTGTACAATCACCACAAATTAGGTATTAATAACCTTTAGTTTGTAAAATATTCAGGTACCTATTACCTATAGTATTAAACGTTGAATCTATTAAACGTTTTTATTAATCATATGATTTATTGTTTAGATTTATTATAGGTACCTATTATGGGACGAACCTACCTACCTGACTAAAATTATGTAGCGAAGGTAAGTTATGTAGACATTTAAATAATTATGTAGCCATCTAATTATTCTTTTCATGATCATCATCATAATATTACTGTGGACGTATGAGACCAATCCAATTTACTTCTATAATTATTTATGTTTAAAAATTAAATTAAAAAAAAAAAGTGTGTGTGTGCATACAGGCTAACTTAATTTTACGCCTAGTAGGTACTGAATTAATTTATTTACATAAGTAGTGTACTTGTTGATTGACACTTTTACCTTAACTTAGAATCTTGGAACCTGCTAACATCATGACTTGTAATTATTATTAAATTCTGATGAAATGATATATGTTGTCATCATTTTATTTTGGATTCGTTGAAGTTTGAATCCAGCGCATTATCGATTAGAACGGTTCACTTTGCTGATGGACTTCCTACGCTGCGCTTGGAGGTAGGTAGTACTCCTATGTGATGTCTACTATTGAACTTCTCTAAGTCTCCACTGGTCATCAGCCGCAAAGGCAGGATTGGTTGATTGGATGCAAGCCGCTTCCAACCGATCTTTTCTACAATCTATAGGGCCTAGGTATCTATCCAGTCATAGACACCTTACGGCTGATTTAGTGATGATGATGTTCACACAACTGAATAGGTAAGTCATCACTTACCTCCATAAAGTAAGTTGACACCTACTCTAGGATTGGAACTAGACGTTCTCGTCATTTTGAACTACTTTTGTTGGTCCGCACAAAAAGATTGAATCTAATGAATTTCATTGATTTTTCTGCTATCCGCTCGCTTCACCATCTTCATTTTTTTTTATTTTTTTACAATTTGCTTCATCTGGTGCTAAGTGGCTATAAAAATACAATTTACTGGTCTAATATTTAACTGTACGAGACTTTTTAATAGTCCACTGCAGAATGTAGGCCTACCCACGAAGGGCAATTGGGCCATATCCACCACGCTGGCCCAGTGCGTTTTGGTGGATTCACATGCGCCATCTAATTTCTTCTAAGGACGTATGCAGGTTGCCTCACGATATTTTCCTTCACCGAAAAGCCAGTGGATAAATTCCATAGAACTCATTGATTTGAACCCATTACCTCACGATTGTAAGGCTAGTGTCAGTACCACTAGACCACCACGGCTTTTGTACTGGTTTAATGCTACTCCTCAATAGATGGCGCTACAAATAAGGGACTAAAGGGGCATCCAAAACTTCCATAACCATAGATAATAGACAAATGTTTATTTATTTATGGTAACACTAAAATCACAGCTGTCATCATCAAATCAAATGTCAAGTTTAGAAACTTCGTTTTTCAAAATAACGGCAAAAATGTACCCGGCCATGATTTACATTATTATTTCCAAATAATAAACAAAAGGAAGCATGAAACAACCAAGAATATAGTGAATAATTTTATTACGATAGCTGGTAAACAGCTCTTAATCAAATGGAGCCATCCAAAGAAGCTATAGCAGTGCGTATCTCGCGATTGAACCGCCAGATCTTAGGGAAGGTCACAAGTGGTTCCACAAAGTTTATCAAGAAGACAATTGATCGCGAAGCTCTTTTGGATGCACTTACAGCCTTGTACGATGAATGTAACGATGACCCCGTCAAAAAGACGGACGAATTGGTTCGTGTTTTTGTGGATAAATGTAAGTAACAAACAATAGCGCTCGGTCACCTGCCGGTGGCTACAATGTAAACTTACATTGCTTCTTTTGTCAACTTCTGAAGTCCTCTGCTACGTATTCCTAGAATGTGAATTGACAATAGAGGCTGCACTTAAAGATAAGCGATAAGTCATCTAACTTTTATGTTGCAACCTATTTTATTTAAGTCATCTAACGTTTATTTTGAAACAACCAGTGACTATGTATGCCCTATAGCCTCCAGAGTACTATTCCGCTGGTAGATAAATCCACGAATTTTATTGAAATGGGATAAACATCACATTTAACATGGTATGGGTATAAAATATGTCAGTGTACCCAGCCTTCAACATGTGTTGTCATACCTAATAGAAGGTTCCAAACTATAAGCCGAATCAAAGCATTCTTTTTAGCTGTGATGTTAGCTACAATCTATGCTAAACCAAATCCTAAATGATGCTTGCAGCTGCACAAGGATTGGGCTCCGCCCAGTTTGTGGTAACATCACATCCGCCAAGAAACTTGATCGGGCCTAAACGGCTAGTTAAAATATTGTTTTCTGTAGTAAAAAACTTTTATTCTTCTTTCTCTAGATCGCAGTACACTGGCTGAACTTCGGAGGACTCGTGTGTGCTACTCTGACTTTGAAGTGCTGCAGACTATTGGCCGAGGATACTTTGGAGAAGTTCATGTAAGGGGGCGTCCATAAATTACGTGAGGTATTTAAGGGGGGGAGGGGGTCGAGTCAAATCTCATCTAATCTTACGTTGGAGAGAGGGGGGGTCTCGGCAAATATCACGCAATTTTTTTTCTGATTGAAACAAAAAAAAATATACTATTTTGGTCCATTTAATCCAGATTGTACATGCTTAAGATTTAATCTTAAGCGTAATCGTAACATTTACTGACTGTCAAACCACCATATTTGTTTTATACCAAATAGCTCAATTTAATCTGAATTTACGGTACAGTGTAACCCGTCCTTTGTTTTCGCGCCACTGTCAGCCGAACGCGCGACTCGATGAACGAGAGCGTATTGATAGCACGCGAGTTGAATGCAGTCGGGGTCTGAGGTAAAAAGCGGGAGCATCTCCCCCCGCTATCCGCACGCCCCACCTCACGCGCCTGGGCGGGTTGGGCGTGCGGATAGCGGGGGGAGACATTCGCATTCCTATTTAAGCTCAAAATCTTGTGGACATGTTGGTTCCAATAATCTCTCTTGAGACCGTGCATGATTCTCCATGGACTGAATTAGAGTAGATATTCTTTTTTTAATCACAGTAGTTACGATTTAAGTATTCTATTGTTAAATTTTTATTACACTTATAATTAAACTCTCAGCAATTTCGATTACTAGTCTTAACTAGTCGTAAATAAAAGCACGAAGCAAATTTGTTTTTTTCTTTTTACAATAACAATCCAACGCGTTTACGTAAGAAACTCACATTTTGAAAAATCTCACGTGAGATTGGGGGATGGGGGAGGGGGTTGAATAAAATCTCACGACATCTCACCAGGGGGGGAGGGAGGGGCAGAAAATTAAAAAAAACACCTCACGTAATTTATGGACGCCCCCTAAGATTTTTTTATAAAGAAGATTTTGCAAAGTGGGACCAGACTGTGTACAGTAGCTCAAAAAATCTATTAAAATATAAATGCTAAGAGTAACAATCGCATTGAATGAAATTCCTTTCAAAAGGAATGGAATTTAATATTTTCTAATTAGATTTTTGTTCAAGGCTGCCATCACACCATCAGTATTAAATGTGAACACTAAACAATAAAATAAAACAACAAATGTTAGATTTCCACAATATTATTTTAGGCAAGTTGTGCACATATCAAGCAATGTCAAAAGATAATAAGATCTGAAAATATGAAATTCCTTTCAATGGAGATTGTTAAGAAAAAATAAAGCAAATAATTGAATACTGAACAAGGGTCTAAGCTCAATTTATTTTTGCATTATCTCTTTTTATACCAAATATGTTGGATTATACCCATACAATGAGAGAAATTGGCTTATTTAGATTGTTTATTAATGCTTTATTCTCACCAACTGTTTACCTTTTAAACTTGAAAAGTAAAACAATCATGATTCATTTTATAGAAAATTTAATAAGGCTTTAGCCTTTTTTTATTACTTTTGTCATACTATTAGTTTTTCTGTTATTAAAAACTTGTAATTCATATTTTTTAGTTTTTAAGTAGTTTTGAATGTTGTTAGGTTCTGACATTAATGAAATGAAATATACTAGAAAAATAATATTTTCACACTACATCATAATGAATTTGATTTGAGTAAACTTAAATGTGCTTTACTCGTATGTACTTAGATTAACTCCTTACTATTTATAGCTGGTGAGAGAGAAACAAACAAGTGATGTTTACGCCCTGAAAAGTGTAAAAAAGGAACTGGCAAGGAAAAGAGTGGCCGGGGCTGAAGACGAGAGAGATGTACTCGCCACTGCTACCAGCCCGTGGATGCCCAAGCTTCAGTATGCATTTCAGGTAAGCATGTATAAAATTCCACCAATCCGCACAATGCCAGCGTGGTGGATATGGCCCAATTACCCTTTGTGGGTAAGCCTACGTTCTGCAGTGGACTATTAAAAAGGCTGGTACAGTACAATACATGGATAAAACGGTTGTAAACTCAGCAAGGAGTAACACATTTGGACCTTTGGATAAATAAGGAAATAAATTCCTTCACAGATAAATATTAATTTTATTCGACTCTGCTTGTTATGGGCACATGAGTGTACACTCATATCGCCTTTAAACAAATAAAAACCATGATTTATAAGCCGAATGGGGAATGGGGTCGAAAAGTTCTCGAGTGGAGACCACGAACCGGCAAGCGCAGCGTAGGACGTCTACCCACAAGGTGGGCGGACAACCTAAGACCGCAGGATCGCGCTGGATGCAAGCCGCTACCAACCGGTCTTATTGGAGATCTTTAGGGGAGGCCTATGTCCAGCAGTGGACTTCCTATAGCTGAAAAGAAGAAGAAGAAGATAAGCCGAATCACACTTCTTGGCAGCTTTGAAGTTAGGTTAGGTTAGCAAGCTGCACAGATCCCATCTTGCGTAGCTGACATGACGAGTATGCTACTGAGCCATGGCTTGCCTGATTCCTGATCCTGATCGCCTGGATTTTGCTCAGCTTATAGCTAACTTCATATCCTTTGACTTGTATGATTCGGCCTCTACAGATGATGAAGACCATCATTATGAACAACTTATATGGAGCCAACCCAAAATTAAGGCTGTTCTGGGTCAACCCCATAGGAAAAGTTGCTTACTCATGGTCTGAATCACCTTTCAGCTTAGTACACCAGTTCTTAGTACTAAAGGCTCAATTTTAATGGCGCCATCGGAAATTTAATAGAAACGTAAAATAGTGTTCTCTCTATCAAATGCATATAGTGTAAAAGAAACAGGGCTACTGTAAATTGCTATTATAATTACGATGGCGCTTCTAATCTTGGGCCTTATAGCCCTGTATCGTAAGCCTGATAAAGTTTTTGTGTACAGGATTCAAGCAGCCTCTACCTGGTGATGGAGCTATGTTCAGGCGGAGACCTCGCCGGGCTGCTGTCGCGCCGCAACCACCCGATATCGGAGCGAGATGCCGCCTTCTATGTGTGCGAAGTCGCTCACGCGCTGAAGGCGCTGCATGCCATGGGCTATGTGCACAGAGATGTCAAGCCACACAATATATTGCTGGATAGGTAACTTTCTTTTTTCATTCTGGTTGGAACAGTGTCAAAAGATTTTTATTGGGGGAGTATTTCCCTCAAAAAAGTAGGGGGAAATAGTAGCGCTGTTTATCAGCCGATTTCGATAATGTTTAGCAGAATAGTTTAGTATGTAAATCCTAACAAAATTTGCGAGTAATGTGTATGAACTAAATCAATGTTTACATTTACATAAAAATAATTTGTTCAATTCGTTAAAGTAAAAAAATAACATCAGTTGTCAAAAATAATGAATGTTGGTTGGCACAGATGCGGTCACGTGAAGCTGGGCGACTTCGGTTCGTGCGCGCGTCTCTCGGAAGGCAACTCCATCCTAGTTCCGTGCGGGACGGCAGACTACGTGGCGCCCGAGCTGCTGGCGGCCGCGCACTGCGCCTCCACGCACGCCGTGTGTTCTCAGTACTGCCGCGGGATTGACACGCAGGCCATTGTGGGTGATTAACGCTTCGCTTCCCGCTAACATTGTACTATATACTGCACTGTAGCAAACAACCTATGATTTGAGTGTCTCCATTTTGCTTCCTCCACATGTTATAGGCCGCGCCAAACAAGTTAGCAGATGTGAAGTTAGCTACAAGCTGCGCAATAGCCAATCAACGTGCGGCTTTATGTGAGCTTCATTCAGGATTGGATATTGCGCAGCTTGTAGCTAACTTCACATCCGCCAACTTGTGTGGCGCGGCCTATAATACAGAAACACAGAAAAGAAGATCTTGTAAGGTCGGCCCAGACTTTGTACAGTAACCCAAAAAAGCGTTAATGTAAACAAATTCACAGAAAAAAAACAACGTAATTGAATACTTAATTATTTTAGAATTTCATATCTTCTAATTTGATTCTTGTTCAAGGCCGCTATTACGCCGCCATATTTTACAAGCCAGATAATAAGATCCGAAAATCTGAAATTCCTTTAAATGGAGATTGTTATTAAAGAAAATAATAGGAAAATCATTTTCTAAAACAAATAATTAAATACTTTACAAGGTAATGGTCAAGCTCTATATATTTTTGCATTACATCTTTTATTTAATTCGCTCAAACCATGGGTTCTTAAAATTACACACTGACATAGTGTGTAAGTAATAATTTGTATTATTGAGTAGAGTTGAACATAATATGCACTTGAACCTTGAATAGTATTGATAGGCAAAAAGTTAAATCGAAATAGTATTTTTCTTTGTTCAATTCCTTCATGAAGAGATAAGAGAGAGACAGAGATAATCAAATTAATGAAATATTCTGATTTCCGTAAAAAAAAGTATTTAAATAGTTGAATAGTAGGTATTTTATTTCTTTGTTGAATTTCAGTCAATCTGATAGTGAGGAAAAATCAAATTAGAATGATATTTTTGCTGAATTTTAAATAATCTGTTTGTTTTGTAAAATTCTTTATTAATATCATAAATCTTAACTACTAACAATACAAACACAGTCTAATACTAGTAGTAACATTAAAATATAATTTGACACTCAGGCTAAATACGCCTATATGAGGCCCAATTCCAAAGTCACCACGTTAAAATTCTCTAAAGTTAGTGACTGCTTAAATTAAAGTTAATTAGTCAGAAACTGCTATTATAAAGGCACCACTTAGTTAAAAATTGAACGATGGCTAACTCTGTTTAGGTTCATCTAAAGGAAGTTCACAGATAAAAAAATGTACTTAAAAATATAATGTAATGCCGTCTACACACCATCAAGTGACCGGCTTGACAGCGATTTAGTTCAATTTTTTAATATTATCTGTGGCTTCGTCGATTTAAAAATTAAGAAAGAGGTAGTCAGTGTTACAAGTTAATTACCACTTCCACATATTATTGCTTAAACAATTTTTATAATAGTATTTCGGGCTTCATAAATAAAAACATTTAAGCAAGTGACCTGGGGCTCTATTTTGAACTTCGAACGACTTCAACGTATACGGAACTTTCATAGATTTTATGAAGAATCCGTAGTAAAGTTCATTCTCCCTCCATACAAGCTCCCTACACGTCTGAACCGTACGAAAGTCAAAAGGGATGCCCCAGGGGCATGATTTTTAAGTTTCGTACAGGACCGTATATGGAACTTGTATGAAAATGGCTAGGACGAATACGCAACTTTACGGATTCTCCATACAATCTGTCAAAGTTCTGATGCGTTCGAAATTCAAAAATCGTGCCCCCGGGGCATTGTTTTTGACTTTCGTATTGGCTCGGCCGTATACGGAATTTGTATGAAGACAGCAAGGACGTAAACGTAACTTTACGGATTCTTTACACAATCTGTCGAAGTGCCGTAAGCGTACAAACCGTTCAAAGTTCAGAAATAGAGTCCCAGAAACATTATTTTTGACGTAGGTAAGTATTAAACTTGTATGAAGACGGCTAGGTCATATACGCAACTTTGCGGATCTTTCGTACTATCTATCAAAGTTAATACGTATACGTTTGAAAATCAGAAAAAGAGCCACAGACCACAGAACGCATTCAGTGCAAGTGCACATATGCAGCGCAAATGGTTCTTTTAGTAGAACAATTACTATCCGTCAATAGGATTTTAGTTTTGAGTAAAGTTTAGAGTTAATGTTGTTGTTAATCATAAGCGTATAAAATGCATACATTAATTTAAAAAAAATATTCATTTCCGCAATATAAAACTTTACCAAGATCGTTTGTATAACGTATTTCATCACATTAAAAACAAAACAACAACGTAAGACACCGGGACGAAAGTAAAGCCGGGTGTTTTTTAATTCATATTGTGGCAACACTCCCACCATTCTTATATTTTACAAAACAAAATTGTTTGGTTTTTATTTCGTTTTGCTTTGCTACTTAGGGTAAATAATAGTCCCAGCCAGCGTAAAACATAAATATAAAGGATCCAAAGGCGTTATCACACACAATAGGTATTGCTGCGGCGGACAAGAAATATGCTTAAACGAATTGATCGTAATAAGATAACAAGGCTTTTTGAGCAGTTAATAAGCTAAACAGGCTGTAAATAGGTAGGTATTCGCTAATTACAGGAAAATACAGACTTCTATTGTCATCTTGTTTCCAGGAAAATAAACTTTTCTTAAAACTAAAAAAGTTGTAAGTATATAAATGTTGTTATTATTTTCAGATCAGCAGCGGCTAAAATTTCGTCTGCAGGTGGTCTACAGCACTTTCCAAGCTTACTACTAAAGATTACTACATTGAAAACACCAATGACGGTACTAAGACAAACCATGAGAAGGCAAACTCCCTAAAACTGTGAAATTGTGTAAAATATCAGTGTTTGTTAGCTACAAGCTGCGGACAACCCAACCCTAGCGCAGATGTGAAGTGAGCTTCAGTCAGGATCGGGCTATCTGCAGTTTGTAGCTAACATCACAGCTGACAAGATGTATGATTCGGTCTGTAAAATATTTATGTTCTAAATTAGCTACAAGCTGCACAAAACTCAAACCTTTCGCAGCTGTTATGTGAGATTGTCAGGATTGGGTTTTGCACAGCTCGTAGCTAACTTCAAAGCAGCCAAAAAGTTAGATATAGCCTATAAAAGTCCTTAAATATTGTATTAATAGACCGAGACATACAACTAGGTAGCTATTATGTTCGGCTGGTATACTTATCCTAACCTAACCCAACCCTAAGCGCAGATGTGAAGTGAGCTTCAGTCAGGATCGGGCTATCCGCAGTTTGTAGCTAACATCACAGCCGACAAGTTGTATGATTCGGTCTGTAAATTGATTCGGTCTGTAAGTTGATTTAGCCTATAAAAGTCCTTAAATATTGTATAAATAGACCGAGACATACCACTAGGTAGCTGTTATGTTCGGCTGGTACACTTATCCCTACCAAGCTATGTTAGATAGAGTTGTGGATAACCAAAATCCTCACACAGATGCTATGTGAGCTTCAGTAAGGATTGGGAGCCTGTAGCTAACATCACTGCCGCCAAGTTGTATGATTCTACTTAAGTGATGCTATAGTTTACATTTTAAGTTTTCTTACATAAATATATTATCCATGATTAGTCATTACTACTATTTTTAACACAAGTTCTAAATTATTAATTGTAAATAAGTGGTTGTTTTGTTACATTCTACTTATTGATATAAATATTGTAACCTGACTTGTACATAAATAAGACACAAAATAAATGAATTTGAATACCTATTATAGAAGAAAGCATTTCATATTATAATTGATGTGGTGTTCTTGTGATCTTTTATTGGACTGTTATTTGTTAAGCTGAAGCTTACCTACTGAATACTAATATATTTTTAGTAATTAACTACCTTTATCAAGTGATAGGTAAAATAAAGCTGATGGGTAATAAAAAGTGATTGATATTAAAAACTGCCTGGTAATTGAATGACTGTATCGAATAATTATTTTTGTATTGAATTAAATCTTTTCTTATTTCTTTCTGTAGTTTTGCTTTGCCCTGCCAAGGAAAATACAAACCACAATATAATCAACAGTCTATCATTTATTTAGCCGATATAACAATCTGTATCTTCCTCATCTTGTTATGGCTCCTGGTTGAAGTCTTGACACGATGATCAATTTAGGATGATGATTACATATTAGGGCCATTACTATACATCGAACTGGTTCACAACTTCCTAGTCTTGTTTCTAAAGTTGGTCATCGAGAGGTATCTGGAAATTAATTTAATCGATAAAAATGTGTATAACTACTACATAATTATTTGAAACGTAGAGTCAGTAACAAAAATACCAAAATGTACAAAACCTGATAGCGTTCTCTACATATATGTAGAACAAACAAGCAACCAGAACATGGGTACTGAATAACAACTTATAAAATGTAAGCAATAAATAATTATCAAATTACAACTATTACCCTAGTGCAATATTTCACTATTCTCGCTGGTATAGGTCGAATCAAACTTGTTAGCGACTGTGGATGTAGCTGCGAGCTGTGTGAACCCAGTCCTCATGCTGCTTGTAGGCTGACTGAAGTCAGGATTGGGTTTTGCGCTCCTTGTAGCATATTTCACAGCGGCCAAGAAGTTTGAGATCCGCCCATAATGCCGGGTCCTATGTATGTTTTAGCAAATAGGGTTTTAAGTTTGTTTAAAGCACAATTCTACTGTCATAGGCAAGCTCACATAAGAATTATTAATGACATAGGCCTCCGCTAGAGATATCTAATAAGACTATATGGAAGCGGCTTACATTTAGTACAATCATGCAGTCTTGATAACATCTGTATACTTTGACATCCTACTTTGCACTTGCCGATTGTTGTGATCTTCATTTGAGAACTTGATTCTGTCAGTTGCCCAACTATGGGCCCTGCCGAGCCGACAGCTAATTCAACTTGTCAATCCGCGGAGCTATATTAATTACTTTGCTTCTTCTATGCATATCCTCATTTCTAATTGGATGTAATGGATAGCTTATTATAATTAGATAGCTACTATTAATACATTCCATCAGACATATGACGTCCACTGCTGGACATAGGTCTCCCCTATGGATCTCCAATAAGATCGGTTGGAAGCGGCTTGCATCTAGTGTGATCCTACGGATTAATAAATTGCATGGACAGAAATGTAACTAGGTAAATTACTTACCTAGTTACATTTCTGTGTGTACAAATGTACTTCTTATCTTTGCTTTCCACAAAATGGTAATCCTTTCTTTGTTTCAACAAAAATGTGGTCGGTATGATGAGGTGGATTAATTTGACTCGTTAAGTCCAGCTGTTTCATTCTAGTTTTTGCTGAAAATCATTGTAAGACAGTTTCGTCAACATTTTTGTCATCGCGAATTCACATGAAATATAACTAAAATCAATATTTATAGGAACACCATCAGCTATGTTAAATGTAACTAAGTACATTTAATTGGAGAAAAACACAGCATTTCTTCTTTATAACTTACTTTTGAGCTTAATTATTTTTAACCACCATCTAATTCGGTACTGGTTAAAAACATAACCTCAATTCATTAAAATTCTTAAAGATGACGTCAGACAGCTCTAAAAGTGTGTCTCCAGAATACCAAATTCGCCTAAATCTCTAAATGTAGTTAGATTTAGTTGGTTTTCATTCATTCGATTTAAAATTTGAATGTGACAGTGACAGTGACATTTCTAAATGGTGACTCCGTAATACGATTAGGATTTTTAGCAAATTTGAGGCCTTTAGGTCGGTTAGCTAGTTAGATGGTACCGCCATAATTGGCCCTATGGTCATTTTAAAGAACAATTGTTAAAAAGTTACATAAATTTTAATAACATGATGGTCTAAAAAGTATGATTATATCTACCCACAATTGAATTTAATTTATGAGCATTTTGTTCACGGTGGTAGGTTAATATTTATGATGACATGGTTTCTTTTATTTAATCTATATCTTTGTAAAAATTAGTATTGGTAGTTGTTAATTGTATACTGCTTGTTCAAAAGAGCATGATGATTGTATGACTAAAATAATTTGAGTATGTAAATTAAATAGAAATAGTAATGTTAACATTGCACTGTCATGTATTGCACTAGTAGATACTGTTGATGTAGGGCTGTAGATGAATTGTAATATAATATTATGCTTGATATATTGCAATCTTAATGTAAGTTTTCACAGAAACAGATGTTGATACAGGTATTGTTGAAATTTTATAGAGGTCTTATTCTGTTACATTAGGCTAAGCTAAAAAGCCCTAATACAGGCGAAAAGAAAAGCTTACGGTTTTTAAGTGAAGGAAAAGATCGTGAGACATCCTGCATACGTCCATAGAAGAAATTCGATGGCGCATGTGAATCCACCAGCCCGCACTGGGCCGGCGTGGTGGATATGACCCAAGTACTCTTAGGTCTACGTCCAGCGGTATACAATTAAAAAAGACTGGTACAGGTATAGACTTAAAGATGACTATTGACTATAAAGATCAATTTTAACCTCCCCAGTTCAAATAAACACTATAATAACTAAACTAAGTGTTCTGTTAACTTTTTGCCAACGTTAAACTAACGATCTCTGATTCTATTAGCGAAGATTTTTCCACTAAGCTGGCTCTGTTCCATAGGTTTTATCTGAGCTTCAGTCAGGATCGGGTTTTGCGTGTAGCTAGCTTCTCAGCCTCCAAGAAGTTTAACCGTTAAGAAGTTCAAGCCAAAACATGTCTTTAACTTTGCCCGCGGCTCCGCCCGCATATATTTTGATATTTGTGCTATCCCATAGGAACCTTTTATTTTTCCGGTATAAAAAGTAGCTAATGCCACTTTCCGTCTTTCAAACTATGCCCATTCCAAAAATTGAGTCAATCCGTTGCTGTGTGAAACAGGAACGAACCAAAAACCAACAGAAGCACTTTTTGTAATATTAGGAAGGATAATGTTGTATTAGTACAGGCCGCGCCACACAAGTTGGCGGATGTGAAGTTAGCTACGAGCTGCGCAATAGCCAATCAACGCGCAGCTTTATGTGAGCTTCAGTCAGGTTTGGATATTGCGCAGCTTGTAGCTAACTTCACATCAGTCGCATCCGCCAACTTGAGTGGCGCAGCCTATAATTAAGATATTATGTTTGTTTAGTCTGCGTGCGACTACTGGTCCCTGGGCGTCGTAGCGTTCGAGCTGGTCACTCTGCGAAGGCCCTTCTCTTCGGAGGACGACGAGGATTCCGTGCCTAAGATCCTGAGCAACATTCAGAGGTAAGTCATAGGCCGATTCAAACTTCTCGGCGGATGTGAAGTTAGCTACAAGCTGCGCAAACCCAATGCTCGCGCAGCTGTTAAGTCAGCTTTATTCAAGATTGTGTTTCGCACATCTTGTAGCTAACTTCACAGCCGACAAGATGTTTGATTCGGGCTATTAATAGCATCATCACACATGCATCCTAATATATCTTAAATCCAATACATATTCAACGTTACAGATATGCATATCATACAAGGTTTGTTTGCATGCTTCATTTGTAATTATAATAATAATGGCCGATGCGAAAAGCTTTAGTTTTTTTTAATCGACCGGCTCCGCAAAACAGTATAGGTGTTTTTAGAAAAGCTAAACTTACACACAAAAATCTTAAACTTATACAGAAAAGCCTTATTTGAATATTATTAGGTCCCAATCGTTAGAATTGTTTTCGAAATTGAAAATATCAATGTAATTGGGGTTTTAAGGGTAACTGGTTTGGTGCTAGATAAAATACAAACTGACACTCGTTTCGAGATGATGTTTGAGAATCGTCGAACAGGACTAATCGTTACAAGCTGTTTTCGAAATTAAAAATATTATTAACTAGCTTTACCACACAGGCACAGGATCTATGATACCTATTTCCCTGGATAAAAGTATACTCATGCATTTCCACGCCAAAAATCAAGTCGATTTGTTGCTCTGTTGCTACTTGAAAAATAAACCAACACACTTTCGGATTTGGTGGTGATGGTCGTCTAGTAAGCCGTGGTGGTCTAGTGGTAGTGACACCCGCCTTACAATCGTGAGGTCGTGGGTTCAAATCCCGGTCCCTTACCAAAGAGTTCGGAATTTATGTACGGAATTTAATACCGCTGGCTTTTCGGTAAATGAAAACATCGTGAGGCAACTTGCGTAGGTCGATAGAAGAAATTCGATGGCGTATGTGAAGCCACCAAACCGTACTGTGCCAGCGAGGTGGATATGGTCCAATCACCCTTCGTGGGTACGCCTACGCCCTGCAGTGGACTATTAAAAAGGCTGATACAGTACAGTACAGTACTTTCGGATTGGATATATTAGTAAGCATTGCTTGTTTATGGGTAACACAAAATCTATTGATTTGGTGGTAGGTACGAGCGCGACCCAGACCCTCAGCCGCCGTTCGAGCCGAGCCCTAACGGTCCTTCGAGCGACTGGCGCGCGCTCGTCGCCGGCTTGTTGCGCGTGCAGCCCAGTCGGCGGTACAACTACCTGGATACTCTACAGCACCCGGCGTTGGCACATATCGCCGTGCATTCTATACGGAACCAGGTACTATAAACACGAAGCATGCTTCGTTTGAGACATCCCAATAGTCTTTCAAACGACCGGCGCTCGTCGCTGGTCTATTGCAAGTACAGCCGAGTTGACGGTACAACCATCTGGATACTCTACAGCACCCCGCGCTGGCACATATTACCCTTATCAATGGTTTTGCAAGCAAAAGGCGTGCTCTCGTCGCCGTTTTATTGCGAGTACAGCCGAGTCGACGGTATAACTACCTGGATACTCTACAGCATCTCGCGTTGGCACATATCGCCGTTCATTCTATAAGGAACCAGGTATTATTATACTATACACTAACCGTTTTAGTCTCACTAGTTGGATTATAAAATTAGAACTAAAGTAATAGAATAATTACTACATTTTTCTCAAATAAAAGTTACAGCTTACTTACAGTCTTATTCGTATCTGGTTATACAGCATACGCATACGCGAGAGTGAGTGGAACAAGAAAAACGCATTGTCTGTCGGCATACGTCAAAATAACAAGTTGGAATGTCAAAATGGTCAAAAGTGGTTCCACTTTGTTTTTTACGATATGATCGGAAAGTTTGAACCTTCTTACTGGAACTAGAGGGTTCAAATTTCCGATTTAATCCAATCTCTCTAATAATTTTCCTTCCTACCTTTACCTTTTTGAATTTGGACAGTCGAGATAGCTCAATGCTAGTTTGTGAAACCCTTTGAAATTACGTAAGTTTGGGTGTATGCGCATCTTTTTGTACACGATACAAGTGTAAAAACCGCCTTCAGTTAGTATTTATTTGTATCCGTCCCAGGCGCCGCCGTGGGTGCCGTGCGTGCGCGGTCCCGAAGATGCGTCATTCTTCTCGGAGCCCCCGCGCGTGACGCCGCCGCCCTCCGCCGCGCCCTTCCGCACGCGCCCGCCCTTCGCCGGACAACTGCCCTTCGTCGGTAAGACATAACGGTCAAAATCCCTTGCATCTACGTGTCCACTAGATATTATTATAGACGTAGTTTGTAAGGAAGTCACGTCGATCTCTACCGCTGCGTGTCCACTAGATAAATGTATATATATATATATATATAGTGGTCAGGAAGACGTGTCGTTCTTCTCGGAGCCTCCGCGCGTGACGGCGCCGCCCTCCGCCGCGCCCTTTCGCCGGACAACTGGCATTTGTCGTGCTGTGTATCCACTAGATATTTACTTAGTGGTATACTAAGCGCCAGGCGGAGGGCTCCCCGCCGCTGCCATATAAAATGTATGGTAGAGGCCGAATCATACAAGTCGGCGGATGCGAAGTTAGCTACAAGATGCCCAATTTCCAATCCTGAATGAAACATACATAAAGCTTTTTAAACGATATATAACGGGACTCACTCACGTGTTCGTATAGTCATAACACGACTATAGTTTCGGTCGCGTTCGGCGACCCTTCTCAAGTTGGCGAGTGCTAGCACGCGGAGCCGTCTCGCAATGCACTGCGGGCTGCGGCGCGTAGCGCTCGCGATGACAGCGGTTGCGGTGGCGGGCGGGTCTATACGCATAGAGGATTGTTGTGTCGGCGCGCACTGAATATCCTCTTCATCGATATCACGGTATCCGTCGGGGATACTCCAGCACACTGAGCTCACTATGTCTCCACCAGTCCCACGGTCAAGTCCTCTGGTTCCCTTAAGACACGGTCTCCACGTCGGTGGCAGAGTCCATCCCCCGTCTCTATTGAAGTTAGGGCGTCTGCTAATCTCAATAGCCTCCCTAACTTTACGGGGAACGAAAAACTTCTCTCGTGCTAGCACCTTCGCTCTATCAAATCTGATGAAGTGCTGTGCATCGGTGTTATATATCGTTTAAAATGTGTGAAAACCACGTAAATTTCCATAGTAAAATACATAAAGCTGCGCGTCGATTGAATATGGTGCGTGTAGCTAACTTCACGTCCGCCGATTTCTTTGATTCGGCCTATATGTGGTATTTATCTCGTTATTTCAGGGAAAATCTCATAGTAAGAATAAGTTTTACCAGATGTACAATGATAACTAATATATCCGTCGTCTAGGAAAACACTATATATTCTTTACTATATATTTCTACCTGTTTCTCCGTACATTTCCCAGGTTACTCGTACGTGGCTCCGGACGATAATGAAGATAGCACGGGCGGGTTCAACGCTTCCCACGATTGCACAGCCATCGATCTCGCTACTTTCAAGTTAGTCGTGTTCTCAATCCTTTTAGATATACTCGTATTAGCTTCAATTGCAATGTCTAATTATTAAAACTACATTTAGCTGTCAACGTCCTTTAGAATTTCTTTTTTGAATTTAGAATTAGACGCATTCGCGTCCTCATGGCTCCAATATGGAATTATACTATGGGGGAATAGTGTAAACTCACAAGAAATATTTATAATACAGAAATAATGTATTCGTATTCTAGCAAATATTAAAATTTCCGACATTACCAAAAAGAACTTCCATAAACCGTATTTTATAAAACTTGAAATGATGTCCCTGGTGTCTATCTATAAATTAGAAATATTTAAATTTGTCAAAAAGCACCCTGACTATTTTAACAAAGCGTCTGATAAATCGCTCAAAATTAGATCACAATACAGACATAAACTCGTGGGATCAAAGTCCAACTTAGCAATGCATAGTTCCAGCCCGCATTCTATGGCTATAAAAATATTTAATAAACTGCCAAATAATCTAAAAGATAACGAAAAGGGTCATATGTATAACTATACAAAACATGTTAATTAAGAACCGCATGTAAAATTCATATGTTGCAATAAATGATTTGACTTTGACTTTGAATCACAAGAAGATAATGATACCTGGAATTACAGTGCTTTTCGGCAAGAAAAATTATTTGAGAACCAATTTAATATTGAGGTTGGCTTAATTCTAATACAAGTTGGTTTGGTACTGTTAAGCTGAACTGTGCTATGAACATAAATGTGAATAACCGAACCTGATTATTGGATATCAGGCACATCCTACTCCTGTGGTAATCTGTGTAGCTAGACAGCTTACAACATCCGTAGTGAAAAAGCAATCTAATGTAGTGATCTTGATACAGGTCGGCGGAAAAGCTAGCGGCGATGCGAAGCCGCGAGATCGCATCGCTGCAGGACAAGCTCGCGGCGGCCGAGGCGGCGGCGGGCGCGGCCGCGGACCGAGTGAGGCGCGACGCTGACGCTGACGCCGAGCGAGCTCGCGTGCGCCTGCAGGCTGACATCACCGCGCTGACGCTGCAGAACAAGTCAGTGATCATCTGTTATATACGAGTATTAGTATTATTAAGGGAAATTCGCGGCAGCCGAGGTGTCGGCGGGAGCGATCGCGAAGCGGGGGAGACAAAAAACCGACGTGGATAGTGCCACAGGTCGATTACTAGCTAATATTACACGCTTACGTTCCATAACAAGTGAGTATTGAATATCAAAATGAGCTAGCGGCTTAGGTGGGTGCAGTGGTGGACCACAGCAGCGTCTTCTTGCAGGCTGACATTACGCTTACACTGCAGAACAAATCAGTGCTAATCTTTCAAACATGCTACTTATCATTCCAAAGCAAAGGAGGTGAAGTAATCAAAATCGCGATCGCTGACGTGTGATCGCTAGCATTGCAGCCTGAAATTGACCAAGTAATTCTGCAAAATAATGGTTGATATAATAGTAGATTATGTACCAAGAGAACCAAGTGGTGTCATATGTAACGGGCGAAATTGGACCCTGAGCGTAGCGAGGGACTCTACAGTTAACTCCCGAGCGCAGCGAGCGTGTTTTAAGCTAATTAAGAATTATTTAGAGTCCTGAGTGAATCGAAGGGTTCAAGTCGCAAGTCGCAAAGGGTAGAGGTCCATACTCTACTTTTCATATATCCTGTGAGAAAATATAACCCCAATAATATGAGTAATACTTACGTCATAAATTCACTAAGTGTAGGTTGGTACTCATCCTCCTACCTTCCGACATTGTACGGCAACTGGCATTATAAGGAGGTTCTACTTGACTTCATAGAATAAAACCTCTTTGGTGCCCGTATCAGTTCGATTTTATAGAATAAAAAACCTCTTTGCAATGCCCGTTTAATAGGCGATGATCGAGCTAGCCATGGTCTTATTTTTTTTTATGTAGTATTTCCATTCTCTTTTTTATCATAAATTGTGTGCGATTCTGTGAAAATTAGTAGGTACATTCTAATTTGTTTTAATTTATTGTAAAAAATACCGAGTTGCCTAATGAGTACCTACCTACACTAAGTGCATGCATGCAATCTATTAATTTAATTTTAAACACAAGAATGCACTTAATTATGTTATTTAGATTTAGCTTAAGAAGCAATGTATTAATCTCGAAATACATAATTATCTTATATTCTTGGGGTTATATTTTCTCGCAGGATGTATGAAAAGTAGATTATGGACCTCTAGAACCAAGTTTGTCTTCGTCTTGGGCGACTTGAAGCCCTCTCTTCACTCAGGACTCCAAATAATTCCTTCGCTTCGCTCGGGAATTAACTTAAAACACCCTCGCTGCGCTCGGGAGTTATCTATAGAGTCCCTCGCTACGCTCAGGGTCCAATTGTCGCCCGTGACATAAGACACCACTTGGTTCTCTTGGTACGCGTAATCTACTATTTCAATTGTATTAAATAACAACTAATTATGTAAATAGTGTGTCGATCTAGATATCTGAAATACATTTTTAAAACCTGCATAACCCGTATTTAAATTTTAAGCTCACGCTTACATAATAATACAACGAATACCATCATGTATAGGATATAAATTAAATCCTTTAATATCTAATTTGTAGATTTCGGCGTAGATATTTAGTAAATAAATTCATACTTCAATTATTTAATTTGTGCTTTTTGGCGTAGACGGCTCGAGCGTCAAATCGAAGTGGAGAAAGAGGAGCGGATGGCGCTCCAGCGAACAAATCAAGAGCTAACAATGGGCATAGCTGAGCGGAATGGAGCGGAAGCGAGAAATGCGCGGGCGGAAGCGGAGCGAGCCGTGGCGGAGCGAGACGCGGTCAGGGGAGACTTGACAAGACTGGAGACCAGGGTCGGCGAGCTGCAAGGAGAGCTCAGTCGTGCCTTGGCTGCTGCCGACGCACAGAGAGCGCAGCATCAGCATTATAAGGTAACAGTCACAGGCTAATAATCAGTGCCGGATTAACCTTATCAGGTGTAATAGGGGCCCTAGAATTGTACTGCCTAGGGGGCGGGGGTATTACAGAACCTTTGGTAGACGAGCCTGACTCGCACTTGTCCAGCTTTTTTCTATAAGTGTTCACGGGGCTCCGTGCCTAGGAGTCACTAGTTATGCGGGGCCCCTAGGCATTTGCCTAATTTGCCTTAGGGATAATATGGCACTGCTAATAATAGTTGGAGGTGGAAGACGTAGTCAGGGGAGACCTGACGTAACTAGAGACTAGAGTTGGACAACTACAGGCTGAGTTGAGCCAGTGCCTTAGCGGCTGCTGATGCGCAGAGGGTGCAGGATCTGTACTTTCTCTCAGGATCAGATCAGGAACATTCTCTGACAGGTGGCAACTTTTCCCCAACGAAGCGTAGTCGACGTAGTCGACGTAGTCGGAAGTAGTGATATTTGGACTTGAACTTGAAACATTAAATCGTGTATAAGTATTTGTACTGTTTTGTCAACAATCAAAGAGTCTCGCAGGAAAACAAGCCAAAGCACTTGCCAGTTTAGTGCTTTGTCTTGGATTGTGTGTGCAGTTCATACACTGAGCCCTATAGAAAAGGATTCGACTCGATATCTACAGACTAGACTTTCGTTTCGTTAGTAGGTAGGTCGCAGAAGGAAAGTGTAGTTTTCGAATAGGCAACATTACTCATACTAATATAGGCCGAATCATACAAGTTGGCGGATGTGAAGTTAGCTACTAGCGGAATATCCAATCCTGACTGAAGCTCACATAAAGCTGCGCGTTGATTGGATATTGCGCAGCTTGTAGCATACTTCACATCCGCCGACTTGTATGATTCGGCCTATACCTACGAGTACGTTTCTTACAATCTCGTTTGATGAGAATAGTCGATTCAGGGAACGTTTAATCCTGACTGAAGCTCACTTAACAGCTGTACGAGGATTGGAATTCGCGCAGCTTGTAATAGGCATCGCCACACAAGTCGGCGGATGAGAAGTTAGCCGCAGATGACACTTCGCCGTGATTTGCTAATCATTGCGCATGTGTGCACAATGCCGACGCCGCGTAGCGCAGTGGTGAGCACGGGCGTAGGGAGCGCGCGGGAAGCATGAGGTTGGCGGGCGGGTGTGCCCCGGCGCCAGTCTGGCTCCCGCGCATACCTATATTTTGCATTTTGCGCAGCGTTCTGCGCATAACTTCCAATCCGCCGACTTGTGTGGCGCGAATTATAACTGACTCTTCGGCCTATACTTAATTTCATTTTTTTTTTGAAAATTACCTACTAAATATTTATCTATTTTGTGTCATATTTGAACCCCAACTGGAAAGTCCAATCGAATGCCGTACTCATACTGGACTACTATTAGTATTATCGAGTATCATTTATGATATGAGTATGATAATGATTCAATTTTGGTCCTACATTCAAAACCAGTCTTTCCACAACACAAACAACCTGTACAGTCTAATTATAGGAGCAGTAGTATTCTGAACCAGACTTTATTACTCAGATCTAGTAGATTAAAGATTTCATTTGAATTCTCTGTATTGATTGCAATATCTAGACTTGTACTGATTGGTTTCTTTTGAATTATTTGTATTGATTGAAACATTTCACAACAGGATATAATTGAACAAGTTCAACATTTGCGTCACAGAAGGATCTCTGAAATCAACGTGCGCGCTATCGTAAGTCGAGTCTACGTATCAACAGATATTAGAATAGTGTTTATACCACACCCACTCGGAAAGTGTCTTATTACTCGTTCATAAACGGGTTACAAAGTTCGTAATTTCTCCCTTAAAAATGTGCGGCGGGAAAAGTTATATGGAATTTCATTACTGCCCTCCGTAGCAGGGCAGGAATGTTGTATGAAAATCAATTTCTGCCCGGCTAGCTTTCTTTTGTTTTTTTAGCAGCGAACACAAAAAAATACAAACTTCAAACCTCAAAAAGTTTTTGTATGAAATAATTAGAAAAAAAGGCGGGAAACATATAAACCTCAAATCTCAAAAAGGTTTTATATCAAATAATTAGAGAAAAGCGGCGGATTTTTTTTGTTTTCTATTTTTAATGAAATGAGGATGGCAACCTTACTCTGCAATGCGAAAAAAAAGCGCAGCAATTTATTTCATTGCGTTAAATTGTCGTCATGGCTATCGTTTTCGAGGTTTTTGGGGGTATAGATTTCAAAAATGACGTCCATTTTGAAATTAAAGATGGCGGATGTCACTTTTTTGAAAAAGTTCATGGGTATCGTTTTCGAGTTTTTTGGGGGTGTAGATTTCAAAAATGGCGTCCATTTTTAAATTAAAGATGGCGGACGTCACTTTTCTATAAGTTTAAGCCATTGTGACAATTTTAATATAAACTTTAATTAAAGAAATATTGTATTTTATTTTCCTCGTAGGTGTAGTATAAAGCACTATGTATCACTCGGGAGAAAGTTCTATTTCTGTTCTCGAGTTTCCATAAAGCCCTCCGCTGCGCGTCGGGCCTAAACATACTCTCGAACAGAAATAGATCGTTTTCTCCCCTCGATGTACAATGTACTACATATTTAGTAGTCGTTTTAGAACTTTTCTATTAGACGTAGGTAGAGCTTTTTTAGTAGTAGCTAAAGCAATCTAATTTGTGTCTCTTTTTAATTTAATTTATTTAAAGTGTAAGAAAGAGATGGGGACGATGGGGAGATTATTTTAGAATATTGATATGGGAACTAACGTGGTTTTCGCACAGTTTACTTTAAATATACAGGGTCATAGGTCCTAAACCCAAACCCTTTTAAAGGCGGGCTTAGTAAATCTAGACAAACAACTTTTGTACTACGACTTATGAAAATTCGAAAAAAAATATTCGCTTCTCCATACATTTTCCCGTGCGTTGACGAAATTTTTGTATGAAAATGCTGTTTTTTTCTTCGTGATTTTCCAAAAGTCCTAGAACAAAAGCTGTTGTTCTAGATGTGCTAGACCCGTCCTTAAAAGGTTTTGATTTAAATACCTATGACCCTGTATAAATCGGAAAAATCACTAGATAACGTATTTTTAGACTGTACTTTGATACGACTGTAGTTTCGATCGCATGGGTGAGACTGCGAATTCATTACAACTTACAACTCTTAATCAATTATAACTTACAACTCTAGGATGTAGTTGTGATCAACTATTACCATGAGGCCAACTCCGAAATCGCTAAAAAATCTGCTGCTCCATAGATATTTGGCCCAATTTTAGAGGCGCCATTGTAAATTTAATAGCAACGTGTTCTCTCTATCAAATGCATATAGTGAAAAAGAAACAGGGCTACTCTAAATTGCTATTATAATTACGATGGCGCCTTTAAAATAGGACCTATTGTCCTTGTAGGTTCTACGATTTTTTAAATGAAATAGCTGTTTTTTTTTTTGGTTTCGGGTGGGACTAAAGACAGAGTATTGCTATAAATTCGAAGCCATCTCGTCTATTAGTAGTAGTTAGTATTAACTGACGATAGTAATGTATCAGACGGAGATATTATTGATTATTTCGTTATATATAATTTCTTGACATTGAACGTAGCATTGGCCTTCTTATGTCCTTACTTAGAATATTCATATGCACACAGAATCAAAACAGTACTAAGAATCTGGTTTTAATGTTTAAATGTCGTTTTCCGCATTATTATTATGCATTATACAAATTAATTAGCACTAAATGTTACATAAATTACATATCCTTTCAGTTTGTATTTTAAAACTGGCCAAGTATGAGTCAGACTTGTACGCTAAGTATTCCTTATAAAATTACTTGTATTTCATCGTAGTTACGTTGAGTTTGGCTTTTTGTACAAAACGTTTTATTAAATTACTGTTTTTTATTTTATCTTTTATTATACTTCAGAACTTGCCTTGACATTACAAAGTTTTTATTGGTTTTAATTTTGGCCATTGCTATTTTCTATTATGTTTTGAAAGACAAGTCTGTCTAATGTAAAAGAGATAGTTAGACATGTACAGTATAGGCCGCGCCACACAAGTTGGCGGAAATGAAGTTAGCTACAAGCTGCGCAATATCCAATTCAGGATTCAGGATTGGATATTGCGCAGCTTGTAGCTAACTTCATTTTCGCAAACTTGTCTGGCGCGGCCTAAACAATTAATAGTTTTTTTTTATAGGATTTTATTTTTTATCTTTTAGTCGGGGAACTCTAATAATACAAAAATATTCACTAGTTATTTTGTGCGGTCCAAAATCGCATTTTTTATATCATGTGCATTAGATTTATTAAATTTTTTGACCTAGTAAATTTAATTTCAATAATGTATCGAGTATTACGTTGCGGAATTTTGTTTTACATTTAAGTTTAGAATATTCACTAGTCGAAATCCGCTTTAATAATTAATTTTATATCGTTTTATGCGATTCTTTTTATTTTTGATGCCAAAAGTTTCAATGATTTCTTCTGTATTAAGTTTGCTAAAAAGACTAGTATTCTATTATATCATAGCATGAATTTATGTTTCAATTGACGGCATCGAAGTGATAAGACGTAAGTATATCGAATAACAATGTAGTTGGTACGGAGTTCAAAAAATTTAATTTGTCAACGAATTTGATAAACTCTTATACTACTATGTCATCACCACCATCATTATCAGTCGTTGGACATCCACTGCTGAACATAGATAGACCCCTCCTGTGGATTTCCATTAAGATCGGTTGGAAGCAGCTTGTATACAGCGTATTCCTGCAGTCTTGATTAGATCGTCGGTCTACGTTAGTGGACGTCCTACGCTGCGCTTGCTGGTACATGGTCTCCATTCGACATACAATGTAGCATGTTCTTAGTAGCTAAGCATACTGTAGCTAGTTATACCGTAGTTAGTTATACTTATACCACGTATTTAGTAACTAATACCTTTCAACAGGAGTTTAATTGTAGCACTCATAGCGTAATTTAAGGAGTCTTATCGATCACCGAAGTAATGCAACTTCGGCACGGTCAGCCTTCGGATGGGCGACCGCGGGTAGCATTGATATCTAAGCGCTGCCGTGGTTTGGATGACTCGTTAAATTGTAGATCACCGTTGTTTTAACCGTTTAGTCATATCAGAGGTCTTCAATACTCTGACGCCAGAATTAGCTACAACATATGTGATTTTACTTTTGATTATTTTAGCCACAGCTCATCCGCTGCAAGTCATAGGCCTACCCTTTTAATCTGCAATAAAACAGATTGGATAAGACTTGCATCCAGCGCGATCCTGCTGTTTTAATGAAGTCATCTGCCAACCTTGTAGAGTGTATCACTCTACCCACGCTGTGCTTGCAGGTACATGATCTCCACTCGAGAATCTATCCGAGGTCTATACCAAAATACTTCACAAGATTCCGTAGCAAAGGAACTTGCTATACGTCGTCTCGACTCACCCTGGGTTTGCTTATATGTGGTCTCCACTCGTTTGGGTCAAGGGACAGATACAAAAACCAGTAATCCTAGCATTGTCAGCAGGTTCCTCTCGCTGTAGCCCCAACCACCGGTAGCTTGGGCCTAGTTTTTAAGGTTTTTATAATATATATATTTTTATAATTGTAAATTGTAAAAAAAAACTTTAAAACTAAGATGATAAATAAATACCTGTGATAATAATAGTAATAAATTCTTTTATTACACAAAAGCGTATGCACTATACTAAAAAAATATATAAAGTGCTCGGTTACAAGCACCAATTAGGGAAAATAACATCGAGATTCGAGAAAATGGATCATTGTGAATTATTTAATGTATATATCTAAGTAGGTATGTATGACGGCGCTCGGACATTTTTTTTCTACTTTCACTTAGGGACTGTGGCTATGTAGATATTTGCTCGAAGATATTCCTTACGATATATTTACAAACTTTCTTCCCTACAGGATTCGGTAGCAAAGGAACGTGCTATACGTCGTCAAACACTAAGCGGCGGCGAGGCAGAAAATCGCGAAACGGCCGCGCGACTAGCAACTGCCGAAGCTAACCTCGCCAGAGAAACTAGAAGCAGAGAAGCGATGGAGAAGCGACTCGCTTCGCTGCACGACGAATATGACAAGATACTGGCGCAGAATAAGTCGCTGCAAGCTGAACTGGATGACGCGAGAAGACAGCTGTCGTCTACTCAGGTATGTTCACAGGGGCAGTGTTTGATTTGACATGGCATTATTTCTATGATTTTAAGGGTTCAAAATAAAAGCTCCGCCCAAGAGACGTTTGAAGTCTGTCCACCATTATTGTGAAATCGAATTTGACATTTGATCACTAGTTCAAGTGTCATTTGTGTCAAGATTACATAACAGTTTCTATGCGTTCTCGACGCCATGTTTCTAAGATCATGCTTCATAACTTTTTTACTTTATGTCACTCCTACTGTTTTTCATTATTCTGAGGGTATGTTATTGAATTTGATGTCACGAGAAGACAGCTGTCGTCTACTCAGGTATGTTATTGGTCAAATCATACTTAATGGCTTCTGTGAAGTTGCATCTACAAGCTGCGGATAACCCAAACCTGACTAAGCTCACTTAACAGCAGAGCGCGAGGATTGGGTTATAGCTAACATCACAGCCGCCAAGTTGTGTGATTCGGCCTATACCAGTCGTGTTGCCAATAATTATTTGCCAAAAATGGCACAACCTACTTCAATCGTTGCAACGATTGAAGAAGGTTGTGAAGTAGTATTTACGTTCAAAATTTCAAATTTCGCTCAAATATGCTCGATTTGCTCGAGTATGCGATTTATAGATTATTATTGATTTTTCATAACTACTCGACCGATTTCTATAAAATTAAATGAGGCCAACAGGCTGAATTATAATCACTAAACAAATAAAGATCATCAAAATCGGTTTATAACTGGCGGAATAATCGCGTAACATACATACAAAATAAACAGGTACTGTAGTATAATATTGAGAACCTCCTTTTTTAAAGTCAGTTAAAATAATTTGTAAAGATGAAATAATAAAGCATTTCTTACAATAATATTCAAAACAAAAGTAGAGATTAATAAGTACTGATGTATACATTCTTAGTTATTATTATGTATCTTAGAAATTTAAATTAATGTTACTTCTAATAGTATTTTGATAATTATAATGTGGCAAGATTCTAATTTTTAAGTCATTCTTTCTTTTAGTATGTGTTTCTGGAACAAAACGACAAATAAAATCTTAGAGTTCTCAGTTGATATTCATGAAGCATTTCATTGCAGCTCCTGGTGAATCAAAAGCAACGCACGGCGGACGCGGTCGATGAACAACTGAACGAGGTTCAGATGCAACTCGCGCAGGAGAGGGTGCGCGTCTCCACGCTTCAGGCTCAAGTGCAGGTAACACAATACAATTTTTTATTCATAACTTGAGTTACATGTCAAAAATATTCAATCGTAATTAACAAATTTTATAGTTCACAATATAGGTTGTGAAATTAATAAGTTCTACGAATAATTTAATTTGTTATCAATATTTATATACAATTTAATAATAGTTCTAGTTCTAAATCTAGAAAGCTGATCTAGCTATACGTAATTATACCACAAAATATACAGGGTTTTCTGCTTACCCTGTACTAAGCCAAAAAGAGGTGATTAAGGCAATGATTATGTATGAACAACTTTTGCTATGGGGCCAACCTAAACTCGAGAAAAAAAATCAGCTGTGCCTTACAAAACTCCTTTTGGCTTATTACATCAGTTCTGGATAACCTAGTACTTTTCTCTCTAACGCGTAATAATTATATCGCTGTCTAGCACGGAATATCGATGCTCCGTCGTATCGTAGGTGTCGCTCGCCCTTAGGTACCTAAACTGCTGAGTGAGACGCCCTGATTATACGCCAAGACATCGTCCTATTAGAAAGGTTTAAACACTAGCTCAAAAATGTAAAGTTAAAGTTCTTTTCATGTTGTAGATATTAAAAGTTTGACAATTTTGAACCTATCTTTTACCTGAAAAAAGGCGATTTTTGCAGTTTCCGTCTTTTATCTGTCTTGTACGTTATCTCTACATATCAACTTTATTATGTCAGGAGTTGGAGCGAGGAGTGGAGGAGTCAGTTCGTCGCGAAACGGCCATGGAGGAGCAATGTGCCCGGACTGAGGCCAGACTGAACGAACGTGTTGAGGCCGCTGAAACTCGCGCCTCAAACGCTATAAGGGAAGACGCACGACATCGGGAGAAGGTAACTAGTCTTAGAACATGGAGTGAAATAGTAGAGTTGTTGCTAAACTGTAATGAAGGAGTAATGTGCCAGGACTGAGGCCAGACTGAACAAACTCAAACGCTGTAAGGCAAGCGATGTGTAAACCGCGTCTATCAGTTTTTTTTAAATTAAAAGCAAGCCTATTTTTAGTAGAGAGTACCTATTTTAAACAGGGTTATCTGTTTGCCCTGAACTAAGTTGATTAAGACCATCATTATGAGCAACTTTTACTATGGAACCAACTCGAAATTCAAATGAAAAAAAATCTGTTGTTCCGTACAAAATTGTAACTCAGAATCGACAAAATGTATCAAACAGCTGATTTGTTTTTCATTATAATGGCCTGTATCACCTCCTTTTAGTACACCAGTTCTTGACAACCCTGTATGATGATGAAAGAGTATTTACTTTAGAAGTCCTATAACATTCAATTTTTCTGACCCACAGGTTAACACATTAGAGCAACTAGTCCGTCAATTAGAGCGAGAAGTGAGCGCTTTAGAAGCGCGCGGGTGCGTGCGTTGCGCCGCTAGAGAGAGCGAGATAGACAACATCGGCGACGGAGACGGGCACAATACGTCCAGGAGTAAGAGGGAAAGAGACGCACAGAGTGACACTGAAAGCGTGGGAGAGGCGATCGTACACGTGAATGAGGCGGTCAATGCTCAAGTGGCACTACTGAAAGAGCAGTTGGAAAAAGCTGAAGCTCAGTTACAGGTATGTAAATTAGCTATCATAAGGGTCGTCCACTAATCACTTCTTATGTTGTAGACACTTGTCAACCTCCTTCCCCATAAGTGATATAGGCCGAATCATACAAGTCGGTGGATGTGAAGTTAGCTACAAGCTGCGCAATATCCAATCCTGACTGAAGCTCACATAAAGCTGCACGTTGATTGGATATTGTAGCTAACAACTTGAACTTATATAATTCGGCCTATACGTAGTGAAGCTTTTGACAAACCCCAAGATGACGAGTATTTTGTTGATACAAATTCGGCCGTCAAAATCCAAACCTAGCAAGTTTATTGTCCCTCCTATGATAAACAGCGTATGTTTGTTGCGTGCACCATGACTAATTTTATATTTAATGTGCTTTTTTCTGGAAACTAAAGGAGAATGGGTAAACTGGTCCAAAAAAAATATAAGTCTGCCCGCAGGGATGGCACATGGCGCATTTGGTAGATTATTTTATGCATTAAAAAATAGTATGACAGTGATAAAATTCAACCTACAGAAACCGATATATGTTACTTTTAAGAATGGTAAAATATGTATGTATGATATTTCCACTGTAAATGCGATCTTGAAAACTGACACATTTGTTTTTGTTTGGGATAAATAAATGTTTATTATACCTGTAAACGAAAAAAAGTCTAGTTGTGCAAAAAAGAAGGCGATAGATTCGATTCAAAATATCTCCAAAACTGTGGGTTCGAATTTAACGAAATTTACTATCCGATATACCTCAGTGCCTCAAGTCGAAAGTGTTCGATCAGTGTGTGTTGCCAGTGATGACTTATGGCACTGAAACGTGGTCTCTTACTATGGGCCTTATTAATAAGCTCCAAGTAGCCCAACGAGCTATGGAGAGGGCTATGCTCGGAGTCTCTCTGCGAGATCGAATCAGGAATGAGGAGATTCGCAGAAGAACCAAAGTTACCGACATAGCCCAGCGGATTGGCAAGTTGAAATGGCAGTGGGCAGGGCACATAGCGCGGAGGACTGATGACCGATGGGGTCGAAAAGTTATTGAGTGGAGACCACGTACCGGCAAGTGCAGCGTAGGACGTCCACCCACAAGGTGGACGGATGACCTCATTAAGACCGCAGGATCACGCTGGATGCAAGTCGCTACCAACCGGTCTTATTGGAGATTCATGGGGGAGGCCTATGTCCAGCAGTGGACGTCCTATGGCTGATGGATGGATGGATGGACTATGCGAAAACCTATAAACCATACCTACAAATTGGCAATAGAGTCAACCCTGCGGGCGTTTGGACCAACGTCCATATATTTTTGCCCATTCTCCTTTTATAAGTAAAGTTTTTTGGTAAATAAATATAATGATGTAATCGTTTTCAGGCGCGCGCTGAAGAAATGGCATTGCTACGACAAGAGGCCCGTGCTTCTAACTTAGCGAGATGGCGAAAGGTAAACCATTCGCTTACTTGTATAATGGTGGCAATTCGGCGACACGCATTATAGTTAAGTTCTCTCTAAAATAGGTTTAGTCCTGTCAAACTAGGCTTTGGTATTCGGATGTCTACACGATTAAACTAGTTTTAGGTCGAGTCGACTAAATCGATTTTAGTTACTCAATTTGGTCGAAATGCATTCGGCGGCCCACATTTTAGAGTGATTTACGTCTAAAATTTAGTTGTCAAATGTCAAACTAGTCGTCAAGAAAAACATGGCGATTAAAACTAGTTTGGAGAATTTGATGTGTTATATCGAGGTTTTATTGTCGAATGAATCCTGAAATATGGAATATTTCATTGTGGCAGCAACTGTTGATCTATTGGAAGGGTAAGTAAAAAGCCAAAAATCTGTTTTTGCTTGATTCACTAAACAAGTGAGAGTTCATGTGTGGTTTATCTAGTTCCAAATTATTGCAGCGTTTGAATTCGAATTATAATATTAGGGACGTTTCAGACCCTTTTCAGATAGAAGAGGAAAAATTTAGAAATCTGTAGGTATCTATAGAGTTCCAAAGTCTGGAGCTCAACAGTTAATAAATGATCTTAGGTAATTTGAGAAAGCACATCTCTATCAGATATCCCAAAACATATAGAGGTTGTATGCTATGGTCTTCCATTCAGCATGTGGCCAAAACAATTTCTTGGGCTTAAGCCAGCCAACCGTCAGCAGATGTCTTGACGCCACAGTCAAGTCTCACAACTGGGCCCTAAAATCATCAAATTCCCAATAACGCCAGCTGACAAACAAACCGCATTGACAGAGAACTTTAATTATTCAAAGCAATTAAACTCCTTAATTAATTATCCAACAGTTAGATACTTACAATAAGAAACTCATAGATTGGTCTTCGCTCCGCTAGCAGAGCCATCCTTCATCTATGAGAAAAGATAAGAGACCTATAAAGATTGATATCTGTTTAATTATATTATTCTACATCACATTGCAGATAACAATGAGGTACTGAAGACAAACTGCAACAATTAATTCTTGATGCGATAGAAGTGTGACTGATATGATGAAGATAAAGATTTCCGGTCAGAAGCGAGATTGATATGCCAAAATTGAAGTAAGTTCTAGATTTTTTTATTAATAAAAACATCAAAATAAAATAATCGGCCAAGTACGAGTTGGACTCACGCACAGAGGGTTCCGTACTGTATGGGAGCCCATATCCCCCTTATTAAGGGCCCCCCTTAATATTTATTTATTTTTAATTTATCATTTAATTGTGTATACAACTAAACATTCTGTGATTATTTAAGCATCTATCTGTTACCATTATTAATATCGAGCGAAAAAATGGCTAAATTATTAATTTTATTCTGTTTTTAGTATTTGTTGTTATAGCGGCGACAGAAATACATCATCTGTGAAAATTTCAGCTTTCTAGCATAATGGTTCATGAGATACAGCCTGGAGACAGACGGACAGCGGAGCCTTAGTAATAGGGTCCCGTTTTTACCCTTTGGGTACGAAACACTAAAAATGTACTTACATGGTTTGTTATTTGTTCCAACAAAAATTAATAAAATAAAATAAAAATAGCCTTTATTCTCTAGTATATTAAATCCTTATGAAACATTTTTCTTATTTCTACATATTTCACTAGGTTGTCCACCCTGGACATAGGCCTCTAGAAGTTGCCAGTGCTCCCTATCTCTGGCTTTCCTATGCGTTTTCCTACAAACAAACAGTAATTATTGTTTATATTATCATGTTGCAGATAACAATGTGGTACTGAAAACTGCAAGAAGCTGCAGCAAATTCAACCAAGTCTTGGTGCAACAGAAGAGACAGAATAGAATGAAGATCAAGATTTCCCATCGCAAGCGAAATACGCCCAAATTTAATTACTAGATTTTTTTAATAATAAAATCATAAAAATATACATAAATCGTTTATTATTTGTGTCAACAAAAATTAATCAGTAATATTATTCTAAATAAAAATAATTTGGCGAATTCCACTCTGCTTAACCAGCCCTTTCATTTGATTGAGGCTGCATTTGTTCTTGGCCAACTGGATCTATGACGACGAGGCAGAGGCTGCCTTCCACTTGGTTGAGGCAGATCAGAATGCAGGCACGCTGTGGGCTGGCTTTGTGCAGGCTGGTACGCTGTGGGCTGGCTTTGTGCGGACTGGCATGCTATAGGCTGGCTTGTTGAATGCGGAAGTGCAAGTTGGCTTGCTGATGGAGGTTGTATGGGTACCTCTATATAATATATTTCTGGGAGATCATCCTACTAGAAAGATCCCACAATCCCTGCTTTGTCTGCTCAGATGGTAATGGCAGTATACCCTGTAAAACAAAATATTTTATTACAAAATTAAATTTAAATAGTAGTATATTTTAATAGTAGTCATTGGTCTTTGGCCACGACATATGCTGTCGTGGCCAAAGACCAATGAAGACCCGATTTCTTCCAAAATCTTTGTTTCTGTATCGTCTAGGTCTGCGTCTCTTCCAGTAGTATGTATAGACCGTCTGATCTTTCTCGCTTTCATTTTTGTCTAGGTCCATACATTCCAAACCTATTGGACATTTTTTATCAAATTAAAACCTTATCATGATATTCATTTAGTTGGTACCTACACAAGAGTTACAAGAATTGTTTTTGTTATCAAAAAGAGACCTACTTACAAGACAATTAGAATTGCTTACCTTTCACATAATGTACTTTTATGTCTCAGTATCGTGATGTTGGCGTGGAGAGGACATCTCCCTTTGCTTTTTATTGGCATTATTCATTGTAAAAGTCTAGTGATAGTCGTAGTGATATTACAATTCAATTCAATTCTTGTTTATGGCTTCTGTGAAGGTGTTTCACAATTTTGCCAATGTCTTGTATTTCACTGCCACCAAACGTAGAGAATTTGAACGGTTCCAATATGATGTACTGTATTCATTACTCTAGTTTTTGGATTTTATACCTTTCACATCTGAATATTGCAAAGATTTACGAAGTTTTTGTGAAATGTGAACTGACTGAAAAAAATGTAAACAAAAGTGTTGCCAAAGTAATTTAGCTAAAGTTACGATAAAAGCCAACGAGTTGTATTTGTATTTTACCTCCAACCTTTTAATCAAATCATAGATATAAAAGCTAGTGCATTCCACGGAAATAAAATAATGTAAAAGTCTTTCCAAAATAAAGCGTGTTGCACCGTTTTTGGATTAAAATCGATTGTGATAATCCGTAACAGATATAGTAAGTATTTCTTGAGACTTAAAATAGAAAAGAACATAATTGTAACTTTGTTATTGATATGGTAACAAATTGGGAACAGCCTCAGGATTTTCTATGTTTACGTAATATATCCATGGATCAGCCACAGATAAAATAACAACCATAATTAATATTTTGTGCCATCTAGTGAACTTTTTCGAACTAATTTGCTACTCACCACTAGATGGCGTAAGTGGCGTTACTCAATTTAATTCTTCATGGCGGACGACTAAAATCAATTTAAATTTAGTTCGAAGGAAACACCGAATAGCTTTTCGCTAGTTTTGCACTAAACTAAAATTTTTAGTGCGACTAGTTATAGTTTAATGCGAATGTCGCCGAATCGCTACCATTGTATACATTCTTTAGTTTTTTTTGTGTTATAGCATTTTTATAATAAATTAAAGGTGTAAAAATAGATAAATAAATAAAATATGATTAGAAAATATTAAAAATTAATTAAAATATCTTCTAGGTAAGCGTGCTATAACCTAGACCGCTTATCTGCTCAACATCAGGCAGTATGTAGTCAAACGCAAACCTATTCAGAGTTAAAAAAAAAATAGAAACTGTAGTACCTATATAACAAAAATTTGTTGCCGCGCTATTTATCAGCCGATTTCAATAATATTTGGCTAGATTGTATGATATTTAAATCTTAACAAGATTTGCGAGTATGAACCACATTGGTTAAGAGCGGGACTTATGAGGATTCAGTTGAATAGATGTGCCGCGATGTCTACTGTTCGGAGAACTACTAGTTGTAAATTGTTAAATAAATAAATTAACCTTAAATCTCAGGAACGGGAATTCAACGAGCTATCAGTTGAAAACAAATCCGCGGCGCGCGACCTCAAACGTCTCGAAGAAAGATTAACCTCTGCTATAGAAGCGAGAAAAACCTCCGAACAAAAGGCCACAACGCTGCAGAGCGAGATGGCTACATTGAAGCCGCAGTATGAGAAAGCGAGCAAGGACGTCGAACAACTGAAGGAGCAATTGGAAAGGCTGAAAAAGACTTATGAAACCGCACAAGCTGAAGTGGACAGGTAACATGATTAATCTCAAAAATATCGACTTTGAGGATGACTTTGAGTAAGTAAGTCCATATAGGCCGGGTGGCTAGCCCTGGTGTCAGAGTTTTCAGGCCACCTGAAAGCTTCTGACACAGCAAACGGTTAAAACAACCGGGACCTACAATTTAACGTGTCATCCGAGCCACGGTAGCGCTCATTTGGCGACCGCGGTCACCCATTCAAATACTGATCGTGCGGAACTTTGCCTAATTTCAGTGATCGCTGACAAACATCTAGTCAAACTACGCTATGAGCTCTACTTTGAGGATCACTTTGCATATTCAAACGAGTACTATTATAGTTTTCGTGTGGTTCCGTACTTTTTTGTTAGTTCTTCCTCGTTTCCACCAGGGGCGCTGTACTAAAATTAATGGAGCCATACGGAAACTACTGTAGTTTCCATATAACTATTTTTTTTACAATGCAATACCAAGCAATGCATTCTTTTGTTTAATCACATACTAACCCTTTTAAACCTTGTGGAGTAACCGTATGCTCCTAAAAACTCCAACATAGTTGCGCTAATGATTATTGTTTATCAACAGATCTAGAAACGACATCCGCAAGTTGAAAAGCGAGCTGCAATACAGCGAAAAACGTCGCTTGCACGCTGAAGAACAAGAGGAGCTGTCGGCCAGAGAACGCGCGCATCTCCGGGACGAAACGCACGCGCTCAGGAACGAAAACACGCAACTGGTGCAGGTAACGTGCCACTTTCTATTCAGGGTGTCAAAAGGTTGATGCAATAACGGCAAGTTGAAGAGCGAGCAACAATATAGCGAAGCGTTGGTTGCACGTTAAGGAATAGCGTTATAGGGAATAACGCAGGCAAGAGAACGGGCAGAACGAAACGCACGCGCTGAGTAAACAAAACACGAAACTAGTGCAGGTAACGTGCCACTTTCTAATCAGAGTGCCAAAGGGACAAGTTGAAAAGCTAACTACAATGCAGGAAAAAGCGACGCTTGCCCCTTAAACACTAAATTTATCGGCAAGAGAGGGGGGCAACGCACGCGCTAAGGAACGAAAACATGCAACAAGTGCAAGTAACAAATTGTGTTGTGGTCAAATGCTCCACTGCACGCGAGCTGGTTGAACTTTTTGCTTCGTATATACGGCTAATTTAAGCTGGAGTTGGGCTAATGGGTGTGAGAGATATGAAATCCTTAATCCTGTCTGTAGATTTGTACGAGATGTGAGATGGAATGCAAAGACAACATATTTATAGTAACGTTAGAACGTTGATTTAAAAAAAAACAGGAGAAAGATTTTGTCATTAATCACAAATTTTAGTTAAAAATGTTTTCAAAGAGGTAGAATAATAATAGTAAATATTGTATCCAATTCAATTAAATTAATATTAATAACGTGCCATTTTCTAATCAGGATACCGAATGGTCAATAGGTACTATGGTCTTGACATGGTTAACATGTCTTATGTCTACTGCTGAACAAAGGCTTCCCCTATTTCCAAAAAAACAGTTTGAAGAGCGAAAAATCTATAACACAAGACGCTGTTAGATAATGATGCGAATGCGCGTGACCCTTTCTTTTGTTTCTAATCCAATAAACTTCCCATAGATACAATAAGATTATTATCATTTGTTTATCTCGGATCATAATAGAGTGCGCAATGTTTTTATTGTGACTAAATCTGTTTGGAATCTCTTGAATGTTTTAATGAATGCCGCATTTACACTGGCGTGTTTTTATAGTCGTAAGTCAACGTACATATTATGTATTTGCATCGCTATTTACGTTACGAGCGTAACGTTACGCTCAAGCGAGACATAAATTGAGTTAGAATAATTTAGCCGACGATTCCAAAAATGTGGTGTTGTCTCGTTTCATTGCACTGCTATTAAAATAGATATCAATATTAAATGGCTATAGTTAAGAACAGAAGTGATCCAAGTTGCATATTTGGATTATCGAGTTCGACTAGTTTTTCGGTCTTCATACCTTCGAGCAAATATCTACAGAGCCACAGTCTCTAAGTGAAAGTAGTAAAAAAAATGTCCGAGCGCTGTCATACATACTGACTTCGATTCTCGAATCTCGACGTTATGTCACTTAATTAGTGCTTGTAACCGAGAACTTTGTAGATTAACTTAAAAGCCTGCCCACTACATAGCTTGAGCAGGGTTTTGGCTCGGACACTTTTTGCACGATTGTGACTATAGATATTTGCTCGAAGCTTCATACACATCAACCTAAAGTATACATTAGAAATCTAAGTCCTATTAAAAAAATCTACTGGGTCACTTCTGTTCTTAACTAGCTGAATATTGACCGAAGCCGTATTTTATCCAAGCCTGGTGGTACGAAATAGTCAATAGTTTTATAGTTTATTTGTTCCAAAAAGACGCTTAGGCTAAATTAAGTACTCTGCACTAGTTCACCGAGGAGCCTGTGTTGCAAAGTACAGTTTCTTTTAACACTTATTCATACATTTTACAAGAAATACCTTTGGTTTGACATCTGCTTTAGAATCTAGCTTTCAATGCAAGTGCCACGAGCAACGAAGCGAACATTCGGTTTCACTTCTTGTTCTTCTCGTCGTCCCGCAATTACTCGAACGTGTAAATGCAGCACTTTGTAAACAATATTGACTCCTACAGACATTCGTCACGCGACTCGCCAGTCTGTTATTGACCGTCGATCGTCACCCTTTGCCTCACAAAAACCTTTATCTTTGTAATACGGGACTTATCGCGCAATAAATCTTGAGATACTTATATAATTAAGTACCTACCTCTTTTTCCAGACGTTTCGGCCAAGTTATAAAAACCTTATTGACAATTTGTTTGCTGACGTACCTGCACTGTGGTGTTATAATGTTTTTTTGAAAACGAAGCTACCGTTAGTCATGAAGAGACATGACAAGAGTTCCATCTCTCTGTAATAGCTGTATAGGAAAGAGCGTATAAATCAACAGATCAACGCGCTTATAAACATACGTGAAAAAGCGTTATATCGCTATTGAATAGATGTATTTGAAGTAGCAATTGGGATAGATTGTCGCATCTTTAAAATCAATTAAAAAACAAGTGAGAAGCCACCGACCTATCGTTCTGTGTTAAACTGTAGTGTACATTTTTCATTTCGTGTCAAAAACGTATTGGTCCACAGATATATCGTACTTACGCGAAAAAAATGATAGGCATACGTGAAAAGTGTTATATCGCTAAACGATAGTAGTTTTGGAAAGAGCATATCAATAAGTAGACAAGAGGATAATATCGTCGCGTCTATGGAACCCAATAAGCGAAGGAGTGAGAAGCCACCGACGCTGCCGAAGCCGGCGTACCTAGGCCTTGCCTGCGGCGGCCCGCGCATGCGCGTCGGTTCGTGGGCGTGGCGCGTGCGCCTCTCTTTAGCCGCTGACATCGTGCAGGGCCGCTGCCGCGCCGCTGAGACCTCCATCTCTCTCATCGATACATACTTTTACGTGGTATACACTTCGAGCAAATATCTACAGAGCCACGGTGAAAGTAGTAAAAAAATGTCCGAGCGCCATCATATATTACATATCAACTTAGATATTTACATTAAATAATTCACAATGACCCGTTTACTCGAATCTCGACGTTATGCCACCTAATTAGTGCTTGCGAGCACTTTGGCATCGCACGGCTTTTTAGTCAGCTTGCAAACGCCTTACGACTAACTAAAAAGCTTGCACTACGTAGCTTGGGCAGGGTTTTGACTCGGACACTTTTTTTGCACGATTGTGACTCTATAGATATTTGCTCGAAGGGTATACACCGAATCAAATTTCTTGGCGGCTGTGAAGTTAGCTACAATCTGGGCGAATCTGAAACCTTATCCTCGCACAGCTGTTAAGTGAGCTTCAGTCGGGACTAGGATTTGAATTTGAATTGAATTTGAATTTGAATTCTAGAATAACAGTAAGTAATGTTAATGAGCAACATTCATTAAATTCATTCAACGCTTGTGTTTACAGAATAACAAGGCGCTTCAAGAAGCCTGCAGCGTGCTCGAGGAGCAACTAACTGACTTCGAGAAGCTGGCCGACATTCATGAGCTCAAAAACAAAGACCTAGAGGTGAGATTTTTGAATTGACTAACTCCAACATTATAAACTTACATATTATTATATGTATGCATATGGGGTGTACTCTTGACGATAGTCTTGACGATAAGATACGATTGTAATCATCATTATGATCAGCTTTTAAAGTGGTAACAGCCCCCGCAATAGCGTAAAAAATTAGCTATTCCATACATTTCATTAAAAGTAATTGATTTTTCAATTATGTATTCCCCATTATTGCCCCCCACCCCATATGCATACGAGTAAATTTTCCCACCCTTCGTGGGCAAGCCGGCGTAGTGGTGAACACGGGCGTAGGGAGCGCGCGGGAGGCATGAGGTTGGCGGGCGGGTGTAACGCGGCGTCTCGTCAGAGAGGCTCCCGCGCATACCTATATTTTGCCTTTTGCGCAGCGTTCTGCGCATAACTTCCCATCCGCCGACATGTGTGGCGTGGACTATACAGTACAGTACATTTTTGACTAACCTCATTTTATTTTTATCTTAATATTTCCTTGATATTGCAGACTGAAATATCCCGCATGCGTCACGAGCTAGACACGTGTCGGTCGAAATTGGAGCGAGTGCAACGACAAGCGAACGAATCGAGCGCCGCCGCCTCTCTCGCTCACACACAGCACGAGCAAGCGAGAGAAGAGGCTTCGCACGCGCTCTGCCAGTTGAAGCTGCTTCAAGTACGTACTCTTATGTACCTATCATGATATTATGTTTGTTAAAGATAATTTTTAAAAGTCTGTCCAATAAGTCGAGCCCAGCGTACATCATTTTCTCGAAGCCATTCAGGCAATTTTCAAACCACCTTTAATTTTAACCAACTTTAATTTTAGTAACCAAGAGAGCAACACATACTTGTCTATGAGGTCATCTTCTAACCACATTTATTAAACTTTGAATAAAAGTGGGCTTAGAGATATAAAGAGTAAATAATAAAGTAACCGACTTGAGTTTAGATAAAAATTTGATCTCACAATTTTTTTACAGTATAAGAACTTGTAGCCCGATTTTTTACATGCTATATTTTAATGCTATCATTATTTTCCGAGACAAACTTTGTTCAAGCAACCATACGTCCTGCTTAGATAGAATATAACATCACTTCTGTTTATTGTTACAGGAAAAGCTAGAAAACCGCGAAACCCGCGTAGTTGAGCTCGAGTCGCGCGTGGTGACGCTAGAGGGCTCTCAGAGCGCCAGCGATGCGGCACTAGCCAGTACTGCTCGCAGGATTAGGGATTTGCAGGAAGAATGTGCCACGCTCAGGACTAGAGCTCACGAACACCACTCTAACGCCTTGCAGCTGCAGGCGGCTTTGGCTGATGCTCAGGTATGTTATTTGTTAGTTTGTTAGCCAGCACCGAGAGGCCGCACTAGCCAGCGAGGCGGCACTAGTCAGTACTGCTCGAAGGATCAGTGATATGCAGGAAGAATGTTCCACCCACAGGACTAGGGCACACGAACATCGCTCCTACGCCTTACAGCTGCAGACGGCTTTAGTATTTTAACTGCGTACTTCATCTGAATGTTAGTTTGTAACCGACTCACTCGATTTTGACCCGCATTAAACAGTCAGATTTCTACTTCGTAGTCTTATTAGGGACCGATGCCAATACAATAATTAGGCTAAGATTAAAGCGCGTCTGTTAGCGCGTCCACCAAGTATTATGGCGGATCGCGCGGGACACAAATAGGTGCTGGAAGACGACGACTAACCTGAATACTCCGGGTCGGTGAGCACAGCTGCAGAACCTTGATCCTGGCTCCCTTCTTCAGGCAGCCGCCGCGCGGCGTATAATACGAGTTGGTTGTGGACTGTAACTAGGCGGAATGATACGACGTATCGTATGCGATAGAGGAATGGTGTGCGAGAGCACACGTCAAAGCGGTGGTCGAAAGATGCGGTGATTGGAGCATTTGGAGCGGTAATGTGTCCACTCTGTCCGGCGGTCAAGGGCAGACTGCTTGCCAAGAGCAAACAGCGCGTCTCACCTATCCGCGAACGTACCTAGGCGGTCGTCGTCTAGGAAAAGATGAGGGTAGGACATAGGAGTCGGTAAATGCGGGTAGAAAGAAAAGGTAGGCAGCACTAAGGCGCCGTAACACACTCAAAGTTTTTTTTTTTTTATCGAAAAATAACATGTACATGTACAGTTATACACATGACTCTATGAGGGAATGACAATATTATTATTTTTATTGGAACTGTTTAGTTTTTAAACTATAATTGTCTACAGGAAGAGTTATCGGCAGCTCGCGAGGCGGCCGAGGCGGCGACCGCGTGGTGGCGCACCCGCGAGACCAAGACCGACGCTACGCTGCGGCAGCAAGCCAAGCTCATAGACTTCCTGCAAGCCAAGGTGGAGGAGGCGGGCCGCAAGAAATGCTCGCTCAGCCACAAGCTGTTCGGACGCTCGGGCCGCAGGAACGCCACGTCGCCGCCGCTGCGACGTCTCAATATGTACGTTCTTTGTATTCATCTCGACGGAACGCTAAGATAATAGTACATTATGATATAAGTGCGGTAAGTTGAAAATTACAGCCGAGGCGATATTGCTAGCCCGAGCCGTAGGCGAGGGCTATAAGGAAGCAGAAGCTGTAATTTTCAAAGCGCATGTATGTCATACGACGTTTTATAACATATTTGCGAGGAAATTAATAAAACTCTGACTTTGAATGAAAGTCGTGCATCAGTCGAAGCATCGTGCGTTTTACATTACCATAACGCACAAGTGCCGTAATGTCTCTCACTCTCTTGAGTGAAAGTAGGAGAAACGAGACCACAGAGTTCTGCAGTCGGTGGCGGCGTGCGTTTTACATTACAATAATGCACAAGTGCGTAAAGAAATACATTACGATATTGAAATTGGTGTAATTACAGCCACTTTACGAGCAAATATGTTATAAATTAATTTACTTCCCATAAGTCTAAGAGGCAGGAACAAATGCTTGGCTCAGTCTCAAGCTCTTCGAGCACTCGGGCCGGAGGGATGCCCGACGTGTCTATATGTATGTTTTTTTAATACTTATAGGTTGGGAGATAGGTTCGGACTTGAAGCCAAAATTGACTCTAATCATTATTATCGCATCGATTCCCCAGATTCGAACTACAAAAATTAAATTAAAATTAACTCTGATATCGCATCGGCTCCACAACACAGAAAACAAAAGACATTTGAGCTAGGTACGTGGCATTTGAACTATTTCGAAATGTCACAATAGTCTTCCTCAAAATAGCAAATAGTTTCCTAAAACACAGAACAGAGCTTTTTTGAAGAAGAGTCGCTGCCGATCCATTGTATTCATCCATGGTAGCTTCCGTGCAATTAATTCGTAGGTGTCTGTTATAGAGACTCATATTCCTGGTTATTCTGTAACATTTATTTCATACCATCAAATTCCTTTCAATTTGTTCTAACCTTTGTTGTTATTTTCAAATAGGTACTAACTCTCTTTGTACAGTATAATCAAACAATTGTAAATTTTAGTTAACAAAGGGCACAGACCCTGAATTCTGTCGTTAGTTATTTTTCAATTAAAAAAACCATTGTTGCTATTGTGTAATGTTTTAATTATTTTAATTAATCAATAGGGAGCTGCGCGAAGAAGTCGACAGACTCAGAGCAAAGTTGGCAGCGAGCAACTCAAGCTTGGAGATAAATAGGTAAACTACATCACATAACTATCATAGTCGTATAATTTTATAAAAAATTCAAAACTGGCGTACTAAGCCGAAAGGAGGTGATTCAGACCATCATTATAAACAACTATGGGGTCAACCCGAAATTCGACAAAAAATCCTCTGTTTCATACATTTTGTTGATTCCGAATTGCTATTTTTTATGGAACAGTTTTTTTTCTCGTATTCCGGATTGGCCCCGTAGTAAAAGTTGTTCATAATGACGGTCTTAATCAGCCCCTTTCAGTTTAGTACAGTGAAAGCAGATAACCCTGTACACATGCACCATTTCAAATAGCATGTCAATACAAACCTTCAAAACCTTTAGCTATGTCAGAGGCCATCAAGCGGCTTCATAACTCTGACACCTGGGCTTATCATCAGGCCTTTACGAACTTACTAGGTAGGTATTCACCTAATACACTGTCCTAGTTGCAGGTACGTAGATTCACCAACGCCATCAAATTGTTTCCTTCACCATAGATTCGGTGGTATTTTATTATATTATCCATAGAGTTTGTTAAATTATAACATAAATCTTTTGAAATTATTTTAATTTTATAGTGCTTCCCACACTAGCACTACTGCGAATTAGCTCATCGGGCTTGTGATCCGAGAGAGGGCAGGTTCGAATCCTGCATTCGCGACGAATTTTTGAAATGTTTATCACAAAACTATGTCTTTGATATATCTTTTGTTTCAGTTTACCACCGACACCTAGGAAAGCAAGGCCCAAATATGTACCAAATGTGAACAGGTAAAGTTTATTGATATAAAACTACATAATATTCTTAATTTAGTGTTTTTTCTGTGTTTTATAGTTAAGCCTCTGAGCAAAAAATTAAAACAGTGTTAGGTAGTTGTTTAAAACTTACACAAATATAGTGGACTTTTGTAGCTCAAAAATAAAAGATATCTGTAATAATGTATCTATTTTTTATCGTAGCCCAGAAAAGAAAAATAATGACGTATCGCAGTTAGCAACGGAAGAAACGCAGGAAGATTCGTTGCTTATTGTCTGGTGAGTAGTATTACTTTCTATTGGATGTTCCTCTAAACGACCGGCATAGTCCATGTTATCATATCAGCATCATCGTCATATCAGCCTTAGGATATCCACTGCTGGACATAGGCCTCCTCTATAGATTTCCAATAAGACCTCTTGGAAGCGATATGCATTCTACGGTCTTTATTAGGTTGCTTGTCGATTTGGGACGTCCTACGCTGCGCTTCCCGGTACGTAGTCGCCTTTTGAGAACTTTGCCGCCGCATTGGCCATCAGTTCTTCGCGCTATGTACCTTGCCAACTGCCACTTTTGCTTGCTTAGTTCTGACAAAAGTCGCAGAACAAAAGTTGTTAGTTTTGATGTACAGAATAAGCCCCTAAAAGGGTGCTAATTGATTAGAAATAAACCTGTATTTATTATGGGCCTAATGACTAGTATTAACTCTGAAAAGAAGATCTTGCAAAGTGGGATGAAGCTGTGGAGAGTAGCTTAAAAATCCATTAAAATATGGTAAATAAATGCGCAAAGTAAAACAACCGCATTGAATTAATTAATTTGACTGAATTTTTGTTAATTAATTTATTTAATTTGAATGAATTTCATATTTTCTAATTTAATTTTGCTCAAGGCCGCCATAGCAGACATATTTTACAAGCAATGTCAAAGATGAGATCCGAAAATATTAAATTCCCTAAAATAAGATTGTTATCAAAAAAATAACGGGAAAATCATTTTCCAAAAGAAATACAATGCCGCCAGCATTCCGGCCACGTTACCATCTGCGACAGGGCTTTTAGAATAGTTTTATTTTGATTTTAGTTTAAGTTTAGTAAAAGTTTCTTTTTTTTTAACTATGTAGATTGCTGTAAATAGTACTTTTTCAATGTCATTTAAGTTAGTGCAATTAAATTATATACTTGTACGAAAAAAAAAGAAATACAGCAAATACTTGAATACTAGGTAATTCCCAAAGCTCTAAATATTTTCGCATTATCTCATTTCGTGTTCAAAATAAAAAGTAAAACTTTAAAGTGATTACACTTCCTGTTCAGGCCGGACGAGAGTCGCGAACGAATGAAAGCCAAGTGTGAAGACGGCGTGCTCACGCTCACTAGCGGGGAACGAGAGCTGAAGGCGCGTCTCCACTGCGCAGACGCTAAGGACTTGCCGCAGAACGAGGCTAACAGAGCTTTCGTGGTAAGGGAACCACAGATAAACTTATCATCTATTTATACAAGTACTAAATTTTTTATTAAAGGAACCTAAAATATGATTACTCCAAAATGATTATATCCTCCATGATTGCGCCAGTGAAGTAATGCTACAAATCTGAGTAGACTTTCAATAAACGCCACACTGTTCAATCTGATCGTGTCGACTTTTATGCTTCGGTTGTTTTAGATGTAGATTTACATTTGACTATGACCATATCTGATACTCTGAGATAAGCTGCCAAAAAAGTTGATAAATTTTGCTATTGCCTAAAAACGAAAAAAAATGTTTGTCTGTAAAGTTGGTTTACGAACGATAATTTTTAGTGATAACGTTGAAACATTTTTAAATCAACAACTGAAACAAGTCGAACGCTTAGGCCTCCTCCTCGTGGCCTCTCTATCGTTTGTATCGCGCTCTCGGTTGCACGCTCGGCTCAGGTGGAACGTGACATTTTTTCGTGCGTGCAGCCGGTGTTCATCGATTTACAAGACATTATCACGGTTATCACGTCAAAAAGTGTATTTAATCTTTTAGGTCGGACGCCACACGAAGCTACGCCTTATGCGCGATAAAAAAAAGACCAGGTTACATAATTTTATGTATATATTGTATAGATCCGAGTGGAGAACTGTATACGCGGGTCACACGCGGCGGTGGTGTGCCCCAACCTATCATCCCGCTCATCGTGGCTCGCGCGCCTGAACGTCCCGGCGACGTCACTGAGCGGGTACGCTCCGCAGCGGCTCGCGGAATGTCCCGCGCGGCCGCTCGCTGCGCTCTACGTGTCGCCTAACGCCGTCGCTATAGGTGAGAACTTTACAGCTTGACTCATCGTGGAACACGCGCCTGAGCGTCCCGGCGACGTCACTGAGCGGGTACGCTCCGCTGCGGCTCGCGGAATGTCCCGCGCGGCCGCTCGCTGCGCTCTACGTGTCGCCTAACGCCGTCGCTATAGGTGAGAACTTTACAGCTTGACTCATCGTGGAACACGCGCCTGAGCGTCCCGGCGACGTCACTGAGCGGGTACGCTCCGCTGCGGCTCGCGGAATGTCCCGCGCGGCCGCTCGCTGCGCTCTACGTGTCGCCTAACGCCGTCGCTATAGGTGAGAACTTTACAGCTTGACTCATCGTGGAACACGCGCCTGAGCGTCCCGGCGACGTCACTGAGCGGGTACGCTCCGCTGCGGCTCGCGGAATGTCCCGCGCGGCCGCTCGCTGCGCTCTACGTGTCGCCTAACGCCGTCGCTATAGGTGAGAACTTTACAGCTTGACTCATCGTGGAACACGCGCCTGAGCGTCCCGGCGACGTCACTGAGCGGGTACGCTCCGCTGCGGCTCGCGGAATGTCCCGCGCGGCCGCTCGCTGCGCTCTACGTGTCGCCTAACGCCGTCGCTATAGGTGAGAACTTTACAGCTTGACTCATCGTGGAACACGCGCCTGAGCGTCCCGGCGACGTCACTGAGCGGGTACGCTCCGCTGCGGCTCGCGGAATGTCCCGCGCGGCCGCTCGCTGCGCTCTACGTGTCGCCTAACGCCGTCGCTATAGGTGAGAACTTTACAGCTTGACTCATCGTGGAACACGCGCCTGAGCGTCCCGGCGACGTCACTGAGCGGGTACGCTCCGCTGCGGCTCGCGGAATGTCCCGCGCGGCCGCTCGCTGCGCTCTACGTGTCGCCTAACGCCGTCGCTATAGGTGAGAACTTTACAGCTTGACTCATCGTGGAACACGCGCCTGAGCGTCCCGGCGACGTCACTGAGCGGGTACGCTCCGCTGCGGCTCGCGGAATGTCTCGCGCGGCCGCTCGCTGCGCTCTACGTGTCGCCTAACGCCGTCGCTATAGGTGAGAACTTTACAGCTTGACTCATCGTGGAACACGCGCCTGAGCGTCCCGGCGACGTCACTGAGCGGGTACGCTCCGCTGCGGCTCGCGGAATGTCCCGCGCGGCCGCTCGCTGCGCTCTACGTGTCGCCTAACGCCGTCGCTATAGGTGAGAACTTTACAGCTTGACTCATCGTGGAACACGCGCCTGAGCGTCCCGGCGACGTCACTGAGCGGGTACGCTCCGCTGCGGCTCGCGGAATGTCCCGCGCGGCCGCTCGCTGCGCTCTACGTGTCGCCTAACGCCGTCGCTATAGGTGAGAACTTTACAGCTTGACTCATCGTGGAACACGCGCCTGAGCGTCCCGGCGACGTCACTGAGCGGGAACGCCCGCTGACTGCGCTCTACGTGTCTTCCAACGCTGTCGTTATAAGTGAGAACTTTTCTGTTCTCTAGTCATTAATTATTGATCACACGCCTCAATGTCCCGGCGTGTGCCTTGAACGGGTACCTCCGCTGCGGCTCGCGGAATGTTCCACACTATTTAAACTAGTAGTTCTCCGAACAGTAGGCCTCGCGACACATTTTTCTTTTTTTCGCTATTTAACTGAATTTTCATATGCCTATAAATCAACTCTCTTAGTTACGAATAGATACCAAACGATAAATAAAGGTTTATACACAAATCAGGAATTTTGTGAATGTAAATTAACGTTAGCTATAGACCGAGTCATAAAATAGTTCTAAACGTGAGGATCTATAATTAGCGCTCTGGATTTGTCATGTTTATGTATTTTGTTATTGATGCTGTTGATCCTCCTACTAGTTTAATAAATAAATAAGTAAATTCCGCGTCGGATTAATCATCCAAGCCGTGTTTAACCGAGCATCTACTTCCTCGACTTACGTTAGGCTGATTTTAGTCTACATACGTCATACTTCTAGGAAGCGTTTTTGAATGACGCGTAGCTATCAGCGCGCACGACGGTCGGCGCCGAGAGCGAAGTTCATATATCTCGGCCATCAGCGCGGACGGTGCGCGTGCCGTCGGCGTGAGACTAAAATCACACTTACTTTATGACGCAGGTTGCGCAGACGGGCTGTACTCGCTCCGCGGCGGCGTGCGCGTGGCGGGCGGCGCGGCGGCCGGCGTGTCGTGCCTGGCGGGGGCCGCGGGCCGCGCGCTCTTGGTGCATGGCGCTACACTCATGCACGGTACATTTTACTGACACTATTTTTTATTTCCTTACTCCTTTCTAATATTGAAGTGAAATTTCCAATGCGACTTCCAACAACTACCATGGAGGGGATATGAAAGCACTGTTGCGTCGAAGTTTCACTTATTCCGCGCGGAGGCACTCCACCTGCAGTATTTTTTTCTGTAACTAACATTATAAATCTAAAAGTTTGTTTGCAATTCTCACATTAAAAATATTTAAAACATATTTGCTCGTAAAGTGGCTGTAATTACACCAATTTCAATATCGTAATGTATTTCATTACGCATTTGTGCATTATTGTAATGTAAAACGCACGCCACCACCGACTGCAGAAATCTGTGGTCTCGTTTCTTCTACTTTCACTCAAGAGAGTGAGAAACATTACGGCACTTGTGCGTTATGGTAATGTAAAACGCACGATGCTTCGACTGATGCAAAACTTTCACTCAAAGTCAGAATTTTATTAATTTCCTCGCAAATATGTTATAAAACGTCGTATGACATACGTGCGCTTTGAAAATTACAGCCTATGCTTCCTTACAGCCCTCTAGGGCTAGCAATATTGCCTCGGCTGTAATTTTCAACTTACCGCACTTATATCATAATGTACTATTAAAAGTTGAACTGAACTCTTTCACGTAACAACAAAGCAGATATATAGGATACTTTTATCCCGGAAAAATAGGTGTCAAATCAATATTAATATTTTAATAATTAATCAATATTTTTATTTGGTTGTTTTGTGAATGTGTTTGGTTTCTGTAGCAACTGAAATAATGTCTATTGTCTAAATCAAAACATCGCGCGGGCGACGCCGCGGGCAAAAAGCTTTAGCTTTATTAAATCCATTTGCTCTCACATCAAATAAAGATGCAGAGACTCGACCTGTCGAAACATTAATTTTTTTGCAATCATGGAACAAAACATCTTTTCTAATAATGATATTATGTGCTTCAAAAATCTAGTAATTTTTTGCTGTTTTCATATCACTACTTAAAATTAAAATTAGACCACCAGAAAAATTACAATGATTTTTTATTTTTTACCATTTAAATCCCCTACCAATGCATGTCTGGCCGAATATTTTAAAACTTCCTTAAAAACGAACTTGTACATTTCAAAAGAGTTTTAGAAGCGTCATAAATTACTCTGACGAACATAACATTTTTAGAAATAAAACTTGGGAGAAAATGATCGTATTCGTATACAACAGGTATTCGTATGTATGAGCTGCCGACAGCCTTCTTTCATCGTCATCGCCCATAGGACATCCACTGTTGAACATAAACGTTCCCTACAGATCTCCAATAAGACCGATTTGAAACGGCTCGCATCCAGCTCGAATTCCGATCAGTATGGTCGACCGTCTACCTCGTGGATGGACGTTGCTTCCGTAGTGGAATATTGGCCCCAAATGAGTACGCCTAGATTCATCTTCATACGTGGGCCCCGAAATCAATTTTAATTCAAGGCTTTCGTAAAGTGTCTACGTATCACGTACCAAAAAGACCTAATACCTAATACACCATTTCATTTCCCCATTGCAATGCATCTGCAAATGATTTCGATCGTGTTAACAGGCGGACTGCTAGCGCTGGGCTCGACGTTGCGTCGCGCCGCGAGCCTGCGCCCGACCATAGAGGTCACGCCGGTCCGGATACCGGACGACTACACGCCGCATCTTCTCAAGGTCAGTTCTTGGACATGACATGATACATCTACACGAAGGTATCATTAAACGAGATGATGGTCAAATCGACTATTTCACGATAAAAAGGAGCAAGAGCGCCGAGTCAGTTATTCTGCTCCACTTAGGTTAGGTGGAAAATTAAGGTCGTAACAGCGAGCAGTCTATACATAATTGTTAATTTAAATGAGACTAGATTTATATTTGTAGGTTTTGTTGTCTCAGATTATATAGACCGATTCGTTACGACTTATTTTCTATTCTGACCCGGCCTGCTGCCGAAATGTATTTTTTGTGTGATTTATTTGTGGAAAGACATTTCACGCTAAAAAAGTATTACTTAAAATCAGGAAAAAGCGGTAGGTATTATAGTTCGCTTTCTATAAACCTGATGCCTTCAATATCTATTCTATTACAGGTAATTTCGAGTGATCACACAGACGGCCCGTGCGTCGCGGTAGCTTGCGGTCGCCGCATATTCCTGCTGCGGTTCGACAGCGCCGTCACCGAGTTCAAAATACATCGCTCGCTGACCGTGGACCGGCCCACGCCTTCGCTCCTCCTCACCACCAAAGCTCTCTACATCGCCGGCGAAAAACCTCTCAAAATCAACCTCCCCGCCGGCGTCGTCGAGCCCTTCGCTATCGGCGACACGACAGTCGCCGCTCTCGCCAAGAAACATTCTCCCCCACAAGCGATCCTCCTAATCCGATCGCAGCCCGTCGAAATCCTCATCTGCTACGCGGAATGCGGCGTCTTCGTCGACGAATTCGGCAAAAGGACACGAAACGAGGACCCGCGCTGGAGCACCTCGATCCACGGCTGGGAATTCGTCCACCCGTTCTTATACGTCATCGGCGAAGACAAAGTCACCATAATATACCTCAGCGAAGACGCTTACCGATCGCCTCCCTGCACTTGCGACTCTACTTCGTTGCATTCCTCGGAATCGGAGTGTTACAACCCGGAGATATTCCAACTGAAGATTAGGGAGCCGGCGTTGCTGGGCACTTCGCCGAGCGGCATCATTATCAGGACTAGAGATGACGACGGGTACAACGTCTGTGTGGTTGAAGGCATGGCCGCGTTTAGAAGCATCGGAGCATCAGTAGAATCGTTAGAAACCGTATCAGATGCCAGAGGATCCAATACAGACTTAGCTCAATCAATGACAGACCTGATGGAAGTTCAGAACGAAGCGCATAACGGTTCTCGCTTGTCCCAAGAAAGCGTAGAAGTGACGACCGGTTTCCTCGCCGATATTAGGAAGAGGGCGCGGCAGCTTCGAGTGAAGAACCGACATGACCATTCTGAGGAGGTGATAAAGCAGATTTTGACCACGGAGGTCGGTCTTCCTCGTACGTCTAACGGCAGACGGTCACCCGCCACCACGTCAGAGTTTGATTCAGATTCGACAGAGAGCGAAGAACGAACGGTATCGAAAGGCACGTCGGATTTGTGCGCAGAAATGTTCACGAGGCAAGTCAGGTTCCAGTGAAGGAATTCGTTTTATAAAATTCTACGACTGTGGAGTTATTTATACCAGGTAAGAATATGTAGTACCTGAATAAAGATACCTTTGTAGTTTTTGCTAGTAATGTTATTATGTTACATGTTCATATTCTTTTTTGTTAGGTTATTATGTGAGCCAATTTTGTTATTTTAATGGGAATAACTCAAGATCTTTGCAACAGAATAAACACTACATATATGTTAAAAATGTAGGGTTACGAACGAAACAGTGTATAATAAAACTTGGCTCAACTGATTACATCCTGTAAAGTATAGCTATTTGAGTACTAAATTTCAATTTTCTCACCATATTTTATAGTTTTACATACTAATGTAAAATTAAGTTTTCGCAGCTATTTTTGCGTCATTTACAATGTAATTTGTACTGATGGTGGAAATGGGAGAGACGTAGTAAGTTTATATAATAATTATTTTATTGCTATGTGTTCTGTATTTATTGTGTATTGTTAAGAGTATGTCTCGAAGTCAAGTTTTAATTAATAAAATAGTATTTTCTTTTTATAATATTACTGATAAGACTTATGTAAGACCAATATACTGTGATTTGATACGCGACTTACTTAGCCTTTAGATTAGTTTTGTGTAAGTGATGATTGTTTCAGTTTCTGACATACAAGTATGTTTATATTTTAATATAATACATAGTTTTAATATATGTTGTGTTTTATTTTAGAGAATCAAAAAATACGTGTCACGAAAGGACCCCGCCCACTTAATTTTTTTAAACCAATCGTTTATTTTTCTCATAGAATAATGACCAGTACAAGAAGGAGTACTAAAATAGCAAGAGAATACATCTCTTTGTCTCATTTTAATTATGAAATTTAAAAGGTGTTAGAAAAAGATGTACATATACTCGAACTTACGTAATTTCGAAGGGTATCACAAACTAGGATTGAGCTATCGGAGGTGACATGAGATTGTCATCCCATAAGCAACATGCTAGTGTTGTAACTGAGTCGATTAAAATATCGATAAGAAAATATATTTATTTTAACGTCGCAAAAATGATGGGGTGTTTTAAGTTTACGTGTCTATGTGTCTATCTGTGGCATTGTAGTTACCGAACAGATAAACTGACATTAATTAATTCATTTAAAGGTAAATCAATCGGGAGTGTTCTGATCTATATTTCATCATTGTTGAAAATAATTATCTGAATCATTTCAAGATTATATATTCAGCTGCTTGGGCTGTAGATCATCTATCAGTCTGACATTCATACCTACAGATAGCGCGCGAGTTGAATGCAGTCGGGGTCTGAGGTAAAGAGCGGGAGCATCTCCCCCCGCTATCCGCCCGCCCCACCTCACGCGCCTTGGCGGGTTGGGCGTGCGGATAGCGGGGGGAGACATTCGCATTCCCAAGCTCTGCAGTCAACTCGCACGCCTACAATAATTTGTATAAATCATGTCATTATTATACATTTACATATCAGAATAGTTTCGACAAAGCTCTCACTCTACAGTGTGATACCTGTAATAACAATAATGTAGGTACCTACCTTACATTTTTGAGGAGTTGCTTCGAAGTGAAATATTGTTTGATTTAGTTTTAATGTAGGTAAATCATTTGGTTTTAGACGTCGATGTTTAATATTTTCACCCACAAAGCAATCTTCCGCAAAATGATAAGAACAAATGTGGCTGTGTGGTTTTGGTGTCCAGTTTGGTCTTGAAATTAGTGTAATCCATTGATTTTTAACTACTTCATCTCTGGGAAATCTAAAACAAAAATAGGCCAAGTACGAGTCAGACTCGCGCACGGAGAGTTCCGTACTGTATGGGAGCCCCCCTTAAATATTTATTTTATTTTAATTTTATTATTTATTATTGAAGAAAATATAAAATTAAATGTTCTGTGAAAATTTCAAGCATCTACCTGGTACCATTATTAATATAGAGCGAAAAACGTCTAAAAATTCAGGTTTGTTGTAGGTATGGGAGCCCCCCTTAAATATTTATTTTATTTCGTTTTTAGTTTATCGTATTTGTTGTTATAGCAACCGAAATACATCATCTGTGAAAATTTCAGCTGCCTAGCTATCATAGTTCATGAGATACAGCCCGGTGACAGACAGACAGACGGACAGACGGAAAGACGGACATCGAAGTCTTAGTAATAGGGTCCCGTTTTTCCCTTTGGGTACGGAACCCTAAAAAGTAGTGTAAGTATAATTAAAAAAACATCGATACAGTCATTTTACCACAGCACTATGACGTGATAACCTGAACTATTATTTTTTGTAAAATATTGAATGAAAATTACACAAATTATTCCAAAATGTATGTGAAATCTCGTAATAATATAATTTAAAACAATTTCTGTTAGACGTAGCTGTTTTTAACCTTCCTATACTCGCGCCCTTGGTCTGTGAGACCGACGAAACACATTTACGTCATTATTTTTATGCTGAGGCTTTAGTCCAAGTTTTGCATAGTATACTCAAACTTTCGCGTTTGAGTGTGGCTCCATACATTTTTGCACAGCGCCCCTAGCGGAAACGAGCAAGAACTAGTCGTGAAGACATTTGGTAGTTTAAGTTTACAAAACGGCAGTTTACATGATGTTTTGCTGTTTCATTCATTCATACGCAAAAAAGCGCGTATCTTTTTGTATCAAACGGCAGTACGAGTGTGCACTTTGACAATTTACCAACCGTGTTTAAAACAATTAACTTTAAGTTTGCTGTTTTCAAACTCACTGACAAATGTTAGGTGAGAGTGTACATTATTTCTTCAAGAAATTGTGTTGTGTAGCCTAAATGTATTTCGTAGGCTATATTTTGTCGCAAGATTCATCGCAAAACCTAAAACTGCGCAAACAACTTTGTTAAAATGTAAAAATATACTTATGTTTACAAGTCAATACCATACGGGTCAAAAGAAAGAAAATCACCGTTTACCTAATGCAGTAGACTTACTAAGTAAGAATTGGATTGGGTACCTCAACAAACCCCCCCTTGCGTTATATTGATGGACACCAAGCTTGTCAACAAGGAAAATAGTATCGTAAATTACAACGCTCAACAAGTACGAGTACCTGTGTAAGTCAAAGAAGTAAACAGTTTTGCTAGAATGAAGCTCAAACAATAACATTTATGAAGCTCCACCAGCCAAAAGCTCAAGAGACAAGTGAATGCCAGTGCCATTCCGGAGTTTAAAACATAAATCTTCTGCTAAATCTACTCCCATGTGTTTTCTTCAATGCTAAGTGTAACAACATGAAAATAATTCGGTGCTCTTGAGAATAATATGTATGTATCCAATGAAAATCACACACAGTCATATGCAATAACTCTCCAATTTCTTGAAATTACAAAACTTAGGTAGGTACCTACCTAATCATGCCTAGCTACTATAATTTTATTTAAAATATCTCTGCTTCTGCTTAAAAATGTATTACTTTTAAACATATGAAAATTGTGTGAATGCACTGCATAAATTCAAACATATGAATGTAGGGAAATAAACATGATTAAAGCATAGCATAGGATTTTTTCTTTTTGCCCTTAGTCTAAAGGTAGTCTGTATCATAACAATAGTTCTTGTATGAGCAAAAGACAAGCAGTTATTAGGGATGATTTATATTAGACCGGGCACAGGCTGTGGACGGGTCACTAATGTGAGACGTTGCATACATATTATATGAAACTGTTTATATTACAATGAGTCGTAGACATGGCCTGTCCGGGCCCGGCCTAGTCTAATATAAATCATCCCTTAATGTAGACATAAGTTATTTACTGTTTGCTGTGGGAAGCTAACTAAGAATACACAACAACTATTTACATCTTTTAATTTGAATATTATATTTTATTAAAATGAAAACTCATACATTACTAAGTGAATTGTTATAATGATTTATAAAATTGTAGATTATGCTACAGATATAGTAAGTACCTATAGTAAGAAAGCAGCAACAATCAGGCAGGTTTTCGTGCGCTGAACATGTTTTTTTATTCGTATTCAAGCAATCTGCTCACTATAGCTTATCTAAGCTTCCAATACGCTGTGCTGTTGTGTTGCTTCCTATTGTACTCGGTAGCTATTTGGTTGTTTGTTTACATCATCTTTACAGCTGAAAAAAGAAACAATTCATGTTAATATTATGTTCTACATTTCTCATTGATGTGAATGTAGGCAACTGCTGGACATAGGCCTCCTCTATTTATTTCCAATAAGCTGGTAAGAAGCGGCTTGCATCCAGCCTATTCCTGCAGCCTTAATTATTCTTCAGTCTACCTACTCTGTGGACGGCCTACATTGCACTTGCCGGAGAACCTTTGATTGGAAGATGTATGTAAAAACCGATAAAGCTTTGATTCTTACCTTGGGGTAAGCCTAATAATTTGATAAGAATAAATATTTTTATCAACAATGCAGCCTATAACAGTCACTCAATTGCATGTACGAAATTCCTTCTGTGTCTATTCTTGTTGATTTTACTCTTAAATTCTTAGATTGTCGGGCACTTTAGGTACCTAATTATGTATTGCAGATTCGATGAAAAATTGAAAATAGTTAACATTAAAATGTAGGAATGAAATTGAAATACATAATTACGTAGGTTTTGTTTTGATTTTTTTCCTGGCCCAGTGTTGACAGATGCCGAGCCAGAAAACGGTTGAAGAGTCTAAAAATTTTGATAAAATCTGTATGAGATACTTTAATGAAAAATAAACTCTAAGTTAATAGGAAACAATAGGTCGTAGATGAAACATTAAAGAAAAGTTTGAGCGCAAGAAGTGCTAGGTATTTAGCTGTCTTTATATGCCGCATACGGTCATTTTTACCATCAACCCCAATAGCAAAATTAGGTAAACAAAACTTACAGTAGGTATACTAAGCGCCACATAAGTCACCGGATGAGAAGTTAGCAGCAGATGACACTTCGCCGTGATTCGCTAATCATTGCGCTTGTGTGCAAAATGCCGACGCCTCATGGCGTAGTGTTGAGCACGGGCGTGGGAGCGCGCGGGAGGCATGAGGTTAGCGGGCGGGTGTGCCCCGGCGCGGCGCTGCGTTCTGCGCATAACTTCGCATCCGCCGACTTGTGTGGCGCTTAGTATAGGTATGCATATTCTTCTCCCTTTAGTCTTCCTTGAAACCATGATTTAAAGTTTTTCTCTTCCAGCCAGTACTGATTAAAACGTTGTGAAATCCGCGGCTTTTTAGCAGATTTGACAGGATTTTTTATTTCCCTGTAGAGTTTGGCAGTAGAGGTATTATCACAGTATTTACTATTGAATAACTTACTAATAATTCTCAAGTAGACACGTCTTTGGGGTATCCCCGTTGTACGTTACGTAATGTTGCAACGATTAGACAATCTAGTGCCTATTAGTACTAATAACAAGTGTGAATCGAATATCACTTTTTAATGTTATCATAGACTAGGTCTGATCCCAAGATTCTGTATACAGATGAGGTCAAATCTGTCCTCTGTAAAACAAACTTAAATTCTGTATAAATACAAATAAATTTATATATCTGGTAACACTGTCCTTGGCTTATGTCGGATACCAAGATCAAATTAAAATTTTCCCTAATTTGTGTTATTTTCGACAATTTCGATTAAAAAATATTGAAGTGAAACTTCTAATGCGACTTTCAACAAGATTGCGTTAAAAGTTTAATGCTACCACGGAGGGAGTATGAAAGCACTATTGCGTTAAACGAAGATTCACTTCTTCCGCGCGGAGGGACCCCACGCACTATTTTATTTTATTTTTCCATTTCACTTCCCATTTTACTCGTGTCCTATTCCCATTCCGTATAATAATTAGGTATGTGTGAATCCATAGTAATTCTGACAACCTCACCTTCATGAATCTGGTTTTACTTTTAGAAACACTGTTTAACGTCAACCCACACGATGTGCAGTTAAAAGAAGTATTTCATCCCCACTCTTTATATCATCATTTTCCTTTCGTGGCAAAGGCCAAGAAGTGTTTTTTTATATGAGAGCATCACTACTCTGGCAATTCAAATAATTCTTACTTTAAAACTTAAAATATGAGATATACTTTTTTTTTATCGCGTATAAGTAGTAATTTAGTAATGTAATAAACCTATAGTAATTTAAGTATGAATTATTTTCTTGACAATATTATTATTCGTTATATTTCCCTAAATTTGTGAAATTTGTCTCCTATTTGGTAACCTTTTCGCAAAAGTTTATGACTTGACAGTGACAGTGACATTTCTCAGAAAAACAAAAAAAAAGAAGGTGGATAATGTGCTTGACAGCACATTTGCCAACGATTATTTGAGAATAATTAATATTTTTTCGTAACATAATGTGAATATCGCTCTATTACTTGTAAAATTCCATTTTTTATCGTAAAATAATCTGAATATAGTTAAATTACTAATGAAACTTCATTCGTGCTGCGATAATTACAAGTCTTTGTAAAAATTATGCAAAATGATGATTTGTAATGTTTCGCTTTCCCGCCAATACTATTTAGTTTTCAAGTTTAAACTGTGGGACAAATGTCAAATGCTTGAAAATGGCGCTGTATATCCCTATCTCTTATTATCCCCGATGTGTGAAAGAGAAAAATGAAGTTCATTCATTTTCATTCTTCTCATGAAACTGTTCGTTTTCATGTCTAGACTGTTTGTGTTTAGAGACACTCGTGCTAAGAAAAATACCACGAACATGGCGTTTCGTGTTTACTCCAGACTCACTACAGTTTGTGTATTGGGCAAACTTGGACTAAGGCTACAGTAGCCTTAGTCCAAGTTTGCCCTGGTAAATCCTGCGAAGTTGCATTTCTTGCTAGCTGCCGGATTTGTAGCTAGCTTCAATTTAGTGCACGCCGCGCGTTCGAGCGGAACGTACGTGTTGTAGCATTTGGCGCCAATCGGTCCATGAGACCGACGCGAGTATAGGTGCAACTTTTTGTGTAAGTATTAGTATTAAATGAATGAAAATCAAAATTAAATGAAACTTAGATATATATGTCCTGTTATAAGTTTTTTATTATTATTTAGAAGATTATTTTGTTTTTAAAAAGAAGTTCTCATTTTATGTTTGTTTTCCATGTACATAAGAAAAAACTCTCAAATACAAAGACTGGTTTGTGATAGACTATAAGTCAGTAAAGTAATTAATAAATTAAGTATTATTCATACTATTTTGTTTCACTACATCCTAAACTTTAAAATAATAGCAATAGTTTTTGGTCAACTTAATTAAAAAAATATATATAGGGGTACAAAATATCGGTCTGTGACACCGTGCGCGAGTATAGGTGTTACAAAAATTGGCGCGAGTATAGGAAGGTTAAATCACAAAAAGTGTATATATTCCAACAAAACTCACCGATGAAAAGTCACTAATTCATTCTTATTATTTTTTCGGGATGAATGCGATGTGCACCCTTTTATAAGACACGCCATTTGATATAAAATACACCATTCATAAAGAATTTATACAAATTTACATAGTTTTAGCACTTTGAAACAGTTATTTCTAATAAATTGTATTAAAACTGGACAACCGGCATTCGGTGTTGACAAACCATAGCCACGCAACCACTGACAGTTGATCTTCACAAAGAAGATCGCAGCTCCGTTATGTATTATTTTTGATTTAGTAGCACTATACTTATACTATTATTTATTCTGTGACAAATTAGAACCAACGTTTAACCATTTTGACATTCCAACTTGTGATTTTGACGTTAGACGGCAGACGTTGCGTTTTGTTTTGTTTCATCCACTCTTGCGTATGCTGAGTAGCCTTAGTCCAAGTTTGCCCAATACACAAACTGTAGTGAGTCTGGAGTAAACACGAAACGCCATGTTCGTTGTATTTTTCTTACCACGAGCGTCTCTAAACACAAACAGTCTAGACATGAAAACGAACAGTTTCATGACAAGAATGAAAATGAATGAACTTAATTTTTCTCTTTCACACATAGGGGAATAAGAGGGGAATAATAAGAGATAGGGATACACAGCGCCATTTTCAAGCACTTGACATTTGTCCCACAGTTTAAACTTGAAAACTAAAAAGTATTGGCGGGAAAGCGAAGCATTATAAATCATCATTTTGCATAATTTTTACGAAGACTTGTAATTATCGCAGCATGAATGAAGTTTCATTAGTAATTTAGCTATATTCGCATTATTATACGATAAAGAATGGAATTTTACAAGTAATAGAGCGATATTCACATTGTGTTACGAAAAAATATTAATTATTCTCAAATAATCGTTGGCAAATGTGCTGTCAAGCACATTTTCCAACTTCTTTTTTTGTTTTTCTCAGAGATGTCACTGTCGCTGTCAAGTCATAATCTTTTACGAAAAGGTTACCAAATAGGAGACAAATTACACAAAATTAGGGAAATATAACGAATAATAATATATTGTCAGGAAAATAATTCATACTTATACTACTATAAGTTTATTACATTACTAAATTACTACTTATACGCGATAAATAAAAAGTTTATCTCATATTTTAGTTTTAAAGTCAGAATTATTTAAATTGCCATAGTAGTGATGCTCTCATATGAAAAAAACACTTATTGGCCATTGCCACGAAAGGATAATGATGATATAAAGTGTGGGGATGAAGTACTTCTTTTAACTGCACATTTTGTGGGTTGACGTTAAACAGTGTTTCTAAAAGTAAAACCAGATTCACGAAGGTGAGTTTGTCAGAATTACTATGGATACACACATACCTAATTATTATACGGAATGGGAATAGGACACGAGTAAGATGGGAAGTGAAATGGAAAAATAAAATAAAATAGTGCGTGGGGTCCCTCCGCGCGGAAGAAGTGAATCTTCGTTTAACGCAATAGTGCTTTCATACTCCCTCCGTGGTAGCGTTAAACTTTTAACGCAATCTTATTGGAAGTCGCATTAGAAGTTTCACTTCAATTTTTATTTAATCGAAATTGTCGAAAATAACACAAATTAGGGAAAATTTTAATTTGATCTTGGTATCCGACATAAGCCAAGGACAGTGTTGACAGATATACAAATTTATCTGTATTTATACAGAATTTAAGTTTGTTTTACAGAGGACAAATTTGACCTCATCTGTATACAGAATCTTGGGATCAGACTTAGTCTATGATAAAATTAAAAAGTGATATTCGATTCACACTTGTTATTAGTACTGATAGGCACTAGATTGTCTAATCGTTGCAACATTACGTAACGTACAACGGGGATACCCCAAGACGTGTCTACTTGAGAATTATTAGTAAGTTATTCAATTGTAAATACTGTGATCATACCTCTACTGCAAAACTCTCCAGTGAAATATAAAATCCTGTCAAGTCAGCTAAAAAGCCGTGGATTTCACAACGTTTTAATCAGTACTGGCTGGAAGAGAAAAACTTTAAATCATGGTTTCAAGGAAGACTAAAGGGAGAAGAATATGCATATACTTAGCGCCACACAAGTCGGCGGATGCAAAGTTATGCGCAGAACGCAGCGCAAAAGCCGAAATGTAGGTGTATGTAGTATGCGCGGGAGCCAGACAAAAGAGACGCCGCGCCGGGGCACACCCTCCCGCTAACCTCATGCCTCCCGCGCGCTCCCACGCCCGTGCTCAACACTACGCCATGAGGCGTCGGCATTTTGCACACAAGCACAATAACTAGCGAATCACGGCGAAGTGTCATCTGCTGCTAACTTCTCATCCGGTGACTTATGTGGCGCTTAGTATACCTACTGTAAGTTTTGTTTACCTAATTTTGCTATTGGGGTTGATGGTAAAAGTAGCACCTCTTGCGCTCAAACTTTTCTTTAATTTTCATCTACGACCTATTGTTTCCTATTAACTTAGAGTTTATTTTTCATTAAAGTATCTCATACAGATTTTATACAAATTTTTAGACTCTTCAACCGTTTTCTGGCTCGGCATCTGGCAACACTGGGCCAGGAAAAAAATCAAAACAAAACTTACGTAATTATTTTAATTTCATTCCTACATTTAATGTTAACTATTTTCAATTTTCCATCGAATCTGCAATACAAATTAGGTACCTAAAGTGCCCGGGAATCTAATAATTTAAGAATAAGATCAACAAGAATAGACACAGAAGGAATTTCGTACATGCAATTGAGTGACTAAGTATTATAGGCTGCATAGGCTGCATTGTTGATAAAAATATTTATTGTTATCAAATTATTAGGCTTACCCCAAGGTAAGAATCAAAGCTTTATCGGTTTTTACATACATCTTACAATCAAAGGTTCTCCGGCAAGTGCAATGTAGGCCGTCCACAGAGTAGGTAGACTGATGAATAATTAAGGCTGCAGGAATGGGCTGGATGCAAGCCGCTTCTTACCAGCTTATTGGAAATAAATAGAGGAAGCATATGTCCAGCAGTGGATTTTCTTTGGCTAATAATGATGATGCTTCTTAAAGCCGTTAAGTGATTTCACTGCTTAATCCAAAACAAAAATTAAGTTAGTTTAACTGGCCTTAATACCTAAGCCCTAGCTTAGGATCAGATTATTAGACCTCAATTTATAATTTTTTGCCTACGTTCACATCAATGAGAAATGTAGAACATAATATTAACATGAATTGTTTCTTTTTTCAGCTGTAAAGATGATTTATACAAACAACCAAGTAGCTACCGAGTTACAATAGGAAGCAACACAACAGCACAGCGTACTGGAAGCTTAGATAAGCTATAGTGAGCAGATTGCTTGAATACGAATAAAAATACATGTTCAGCGCACGGAAACCTGCCTGATTGTTGCTGCTTTCTTACTATACTTACTATATCGGTAGCATAATTTACAATTTTATTTTATAAATCATTACAACAATTCACTTACCTAGTAATGTATGAGTTTTCATTTTAATAAAATATAATATTCAAATTAAAAGATGTAAATAATTTTTGTGTATTCTTAGTTAGCTTCCCACAGCAAACAGTAAATAACTTATGTCTACATTAAGGGATGATTTATATTAGACCAGGCCGGGGCCCGGACAGGCCATGTCTATGACTCATTGTAGTATAAACAGTTTCATATAATATGTTTGCAACGTCTCACATTAGTGACCCGTCCACAGCCTGTGCCCGGTCTAATATAAATCATCCTTAATAACTGCTTGTCTTTTGCTCATACAAGAACTATTGTTATGATACAGACTACCTTTAGTGTAAGGGCAAAAAGAAAAAATCCTATGCTATGCTTTAATAATGTTTATTTCCCTACATTCATATGTTTGAATTTATGCAGTGAATTCACACAATTTTCATATGTTTAAAAGTAATACATTTTTAAGCAGAAGCAGAGATATTTTAAATAAAATTATAGTAGCTAGGCATGATAGGTAGGTACCTAAGTTTTGTAATTTCAAGAAATTGGAGAGTTACTGCATATGTGTGTGATTTCCATTGGATACATACATATTATTCTCAAGAGCACCGAATTCTTTTCATGTTGTTACACTTAGCATTGTAGAAAACACATGGGAGTAGATTTTAGCAGAAGATTTGTATTTTAAACTCCGGAATGGCACTGGCATTCACTTGTCTCTTGAGCTTTTGGCTGGTGCAGCTTCATAAATGTTATTGTTTGAGCTTCATTCTAGCAAAACTGTTTACTTCGTTGACTTACACAGGTACTCGTACTTGTTGAGTGTTGTAATTTACGATACTATTTTCCTTGTTGACAAGCTTGGTGTCCATCAATATAACCCAAGGGGGGGTTTGTTGAGGTACCCAATCCAATTCTTACTTAGTTAGTCTACTGCATTAGGTAAACGCTGATTTTCTTTCTTTGGACCCGTATGGTATTGACTTGTAAACATAAGTATATTTTTACATTTTAACAAAGTTGTTTGCGTAGTTTTAGGTTTTGCGATGAATCTTGCGACAAAATATAGCCTACGAAATACATTTAGGCTACACAACACAATTTCTTGAAGAAATAATGTACACTCTCACCTAACATTTGTCAGTGAGTTTGAAAACAGCAAACTTAAAGTTAATTGTTTTAAATACGGTTGGTAAATTGTCAAAGTGCACACTCGTACTGCCGTTTGATACAAAAAGATACGCGCTTTTTTGCGTATGAATGAATGAAACAGCAAAACATCATGTAAACTGCCGTTTTGTAAACTTATACTACCAAATGTCTTCACGACTAGTTCTTGCTCGTTTCCGCTAGGGGCGCTGTGCAAAAATGTATGGAGCCACACTCAAACGCGAAAGTTTGAGTATACTATGCAAAACTTGGACTAAAGCCTCAGATATGAATAAGACAGCTGTTACACAGTTTTTATTTAAGCAAAATTTAGTACTCCCTCTAGTACGTTATTTCTCTAAGATTTTTCTAACTTAAAAAAACATTGAAATATAATTCTAAACTACCTAATATATACAAATGCGCCAAAAATATGAAACCTACCTATATACAGAATAAAATAAATAAATAAACAGGCTAAAAATCGAAACAAATACTGTGTCCGTGTGGTAGGGTGCCAAGAACGCTGGCTGCATTCCCACGCTGAACGGCTAGAGAGATTCTCTGTGCGAGGAATGAGCCAGCTCTCTTGTCACCAGCAGCGTCAACAAGTTTTGGCGAAACTGTATTAGAATTTTTTTAGGGATAGACCCCACGGACCAAAAGTTTCGAGCCAAGCGGCGAAAACACATATTCACTTGCGAGTGATGCGTATTTGCGCCGCTTAGCGTCTTCGGCGGCCTCCGCCGCGGCTCCGGCTCTTTGAATCCGGCGAGAAGGGGCCAAGGTATCGACGCATGTTGCGTCCCATACCAGCGCCCTTCCACGCTCCCAGGGGATTAATGTTAAGCCATCAGGGCGCTTGCCATCATCCCGAGCTATGCCAGCTGGCTCTAAAATAGCTGGGATGTTGATAGTGGCAAGCGCCCTTTTGATGATGTCATTTAATGAGCCGTGGCGGGAAAATCTACCAGCGCTTTTCTGGCAGCAAAGTCCGTGGAGTCCATATTTGTCGACGCTGCTTCCACACGGACACACATGGCGTTCAACAATGGCAGCACCCAATCTAAGTCCGGTTGCATTACGGAAGCTGCCATTGTCGAATAGTGTCCCGAGGTTAGCCGATGGAAGGGCGTGAAGCCACTGGCCAGACTCATGCTCTGAAACTGCAAGAAGCCTTGCGCGGTCTTGATCACTGGAAGAATTTTGAATCAAATGTTGGTGTATTCTCTGTACCAATGGATTGTCCCAAAGTTTTTGAAATGAAGGTTCCTTTGGCAAGTCTCCATTAGGACATAGAATTTTCCAGGCCTCTATTGCATCTGACGCACAGTGTATCTCGACAGATGGTGTTTTCAAAATTGAAGAACACAGCTGGGATACACCGTGCACAGACGAAAGAAAAGCTGGAAGAGCTACGCTAGAAATTTTTCTGATTCCGATACCACCCAATCTAATTGGCAAAGAAGCTTGAGTCCAAACGGCGATAATACCGTTTGGACTCAAGCTTCTTTGCCAATTAGATTGGGTGGTATCGGTCAATTAGATTGGGTGGTATAGGTTCAAATTTAGATTTTTTTCCAGAGCATTTTCGAGGGTGGCATCTAGGTGTTCTAAAAGATGTGCATACTTCCAGATTGGGCAAGCTCATAAGATATACGTAAAATTTGGAACGAAAAGACAGTACTTTAAGATGGTATATGCGATATGAGAATTCAATCTGCTAAAGAATTTTGTTTTTTTTTCTCCAAAATAGGGCCAATGCTATCCTCGACTAAAGGTGCCCCTAGAAGGAAAAGAGACTTTTTTTCTACAACTTTAATTTCTGGAGCAATTTTATTAAAATGCTGAGTAATATTCTGCCGATCAGCATCATTGAGTTTTTCCGATATTTATAACTCGCATTTGTCAAAATTTAGTTTCGAAAAATGATGTATGATACGGGTAAAGTCTCTTTTTACTGTCTCGTGTTACTACTTTTCCTCCTAAAGTACCATCATCTATAGGTACCAGACATTTAGTTTAGAATTTAAATTTGATATGATGGGGTGGATTCCTAAGCTGAAAAGTGCTGGTCCTAGAGGATTACCTTGCTGAACGCCAACCTCCGAAGGTACTTGATTGTCATTGTAAAATAATTTAGAGTGAGAACTATAACATTGCCAAATGTAGTTGTAAACTTCCGGCAAATGAATGTAAGCTTCGTTCAGCAAGGCAGACTGTTGACTGTTCAGCAAAGAATACTGTTGAAAGCATTTTTGACGTCTACCCTGAGTAGTACGTCAGCTTCGCTATCAGCTGATAGAAAAGTACGCACTGCATGTACTGCAGCTTCACAACCTCCCCTGATACCAAATCCTAATTGTACAGGTTGAAAAAGCGGAGTTAATTTTGAAGAAATATTTCTACAGACTAGCTTATAAGCTAGCCTGCGGAATGTGGAGCCTATAGCAATAGGGCGAACTCCGCCGTCTTTCTTATTGAATGCGCAAAGTCGAGCTCCAAATAGATAAGGCTTGAAACCATCACAGATATTTCCCTTAAAGAAAAAATTGCACAATTTGGTTATGTCATGTAATAATGTCCTACCTGCATCTCCAGCAGACAGGCATGTCAAATCTTTTAAATGTCGTGGCGTTATGCCATCTATTCCACTGGCAGAACCATTTGGAAATGACATGATAGCATCTAAAGTGTTATCAATTTGTATTTCAATGGCCGAATTTATTGAATCTGGACAATTTGCTGGTGGGGAGGTTGAGATGGCTGACGGATGTTTTTCGCGCAAAGCTTCTAGTGTCTGAGCAGTATTAGCAGCAAGAGTGTCGTCAGAAAACAAAATTCTACTAAAAAAATCTATTTAAACTAATTTTGGGACTTTGAACCTTACTGGTTTTGTCAGCCCCATAGGACAAAAGAAAATACGTGAAAAAATTAGATATTTTTTTTCTCATAGTGGTTATATTTAAAAATTAAGAGACAAATGTCTATTCTAACACAGACAACTTTTAAATCTGAAATTAATATTATGTTGCTTTTTGAAGAATTTTTAAAAACTTAAAATGGCCCCTGTCTGCATAGGCAGGGACCTAACATATTATTATGTCTTGGGGTATCCATTCACTTCTGTGCACAGAGGTATTTCTGTGCTTATGTAGAGTTGACATTAACGCTGATAACACGTAGATTAGTGTATTTCCGTCATAACAGTGCTGGAATAGTTATCGTTATTCACGATATGTAATTGAGATTCACAGTACCTACTTACCTACATAAATGTAGGAAAATAACAAAAAATAGGAAAATCTCTATAATATCATTCTAGGCGCAATCGAGACTTTATGAACATTAGTTCGTTGCTGTGAAGCTAAATTGTTTGCAATGTAAACAGAAGTGAAATTGGCAACAAATGATATCAGAAAAATCTGGATCCTATTGCCATTACACAAGTATCAAAATGGAACATCCAAAACATTCCAAGCTCAGATTGCAAACATTCACGACTGTGACATTCATGTGTGATGTCAAAATTTCATGATTCATGTCACATTCATGTGGGTGTTTATTTTGCAAATCAAATACGTTTATCCCCCAAACGTTTCTGCTAACCAGCTAATTTGTGGTGAGTGACATCTTTATTATGGTAGAAAATATACAATTAGCCTCAGAGGGTTGACTGCCCTTCAATCTAACTTCACGTTGAAAATTAGATAGGTATACCTCGCGTCACCTAAAAAGAACGCTGGATCTTCAAACTGCGCACAAGGAAATTTAACTCGTATTACATACGTAATAGGAGTTAAATATCCTAGTATGCAACTTTATTTGTAGCAAGGAAATTTAACTCCTATCACGTAAGCAATAGGAGTTAAATTTCGTTGTGGGCAGTTTGAAGCTCCAGCGTTCTTTTTAGGTGACGCGAGGTATACAGAAACCAAATATATTGTGCAATGCTGAAACTATACCTATGAGCCTAGCTACAGTACCTACAAACAACAACCTACCTACCGGTTGGTATCTGGATTTAATCGAAAACAAAATGTATCCTGCACAAATAAGCCGTTTGTAAAAACCCACTGATAAAGCTGATGACAGAGATGAAGGTCACACGAGGTCCAATAATAAACCTATACCTACTAAGTATTGACTGTTGCCTATTTGTACAACTAACATTGGAGCAGACAGTGGGGAGCTAAATTATAACCTTTAAAACTTCTGTGATAGTGAGTTGGTTGCTGGTGACTGCTACAGTGCCTACCTACTTTATCATGATATTCATTAATTGATCAGTGGGAAATTAAACACAGGTATGTCAATGAACCACAGAGATCCTGTTTCTCTGTGCAATGCACAGATAATTACTTAGGTACCTAAAATGATAAGTTAATTTGTTGTTTTAGCCTGGCCATCCCACTGATGGTTGAGGCAATTTTATTTTTAGCGATTTTTTATTTTCTGTTATCAAGTCAGAAGTCAGTGATTGATTTTGTTCATTTTTGAGTATCTATTTTGTTTTTTTAAGGATATTGCTAATTGAAACTCGTAAAAATATGTAAAGGTCGCGGCATATAAGTCTAGCGCTGAGCGAAGTGTGGAGGGGTGGCTGCGCATGAGTTTAGTATGGCGATTGGCGGTCAACATGCGCAGCCATCCCCTTCCACAGTACCCTTAGAGCTAGACTTACGTGCCGCTACTTGTACCTACTTCCGAAGTCTAAAAAATTTTAAATACCTAGTGAATTATCTAATTTTCTTCTTCTTTCGTCTTATTCGATAAAAAACTGGCGCCCGTCTACACTCAGGAGATGGTGCATAAAATCTAGTCCAATCATCATTATCAGCCGTGGGACTGCTGGACATAGGCCTCCCCTATAATTTTCCAATAACCCTGTTGGAAACGGCTTGCATCTAGCGCGTTCCCGGGTTCCTAATAAATTGTTAAAATAAAATAATCAAAATGATGTTCTCAGTAAACCCAAAAAAATATCTTTACACTATTACAACAATGCAGGGCACGACGACCCGCCTTCCTTTTTCGCCAATTTTCTCTTTTTTGTGCCAATTATATATGTTACTGCCAATTTATTGCGCGTCATCACACCATCACTATACAGGGTTATATCTGCTTCTTCTTCTTTTCGAGGCAGCGATTCGATCATAAAATTTCTGTTTAGCTAGATGTTGTTTGGCCAGTAGGAGGCCACGGAAACTGCGGCAGTGATGGGCTCGTGGAGATCTTCTTACCCTGTTATCTGAGCGTTATCTGCTTACCCTGTCCACAGCCGAAAGGGGTTTATTAAGACCATCATTATGAACAACTTTGACTATGAGACCAACCGGAATCCGAGACAAAAATTAGGTGTTCCATACCAAATGACAGAATGTATGAAACAGCCGTTTTTTTTCTCAATGGACAATGTCCACTAATAAGGGTGTTTTGGCCTGGCATGAACAGTGACTTCCAATGTAATTTTAACAATGGGTAACATAATATAATAATAACTTAGTATCAGAATGTTTGCTTAGACTACTTTCCTACAGGTACCTATAGAGGTATTCATATATGTATAATGAAATAACTACCTAGCACATTTTTAATTTCTTATTTTTTTATTTAATCACATATGTTAATAATAGGTGATCTTGAAACTGGGCAGGAGGATGTCGTCTCGATACCTTGCCTAACTCAAAAGCATTTGAACTGCTCGCGCCAGTTACTCGAGCCACGACCACGAGAGCGAGCGGGAGGAAAAGCGAAGCCGAACGTCAGAGCGCTTACACAATAAGGCCCCGGAGGCATTTATTTTTGACTTCCTAACTGACAGATTGTATGCGGAGAATCCGTAAAGTTCCGTTTACCACATACCACAGTAATCGCATGAGCGCAGCAACCTACAGTCCTTCGACCCACAATGCAGTCGCAACAATATGTATTGTCGAATTGCTTTCCTTTCCTTGGCGTTCATTTTCGTACAATATTATCATATCTAGACACTCGGAAGCGTGTCCAGCCAAGTCTAAGAAAAAGGAACTGGCGACGCGACGTGTGTAATATTACACGAACCATTTCGAGCCACTTTTGACCCCATCATAACTCGAAAACGAGAATATATATGTGAAATTTAGCATATTTATTAAAGTTCTTTAGCTTATCTACAATACAAAATTTCATTAACTTTGCTCTGACGGTTAATGAAATATTAACGTTTAAAAACCGGGGTTTCATTGACTGATTCACTCACTGACTTATAGATCAAACACCTAACCCACTTCCAGATGACCTAGAAACTTGATATTTGGCATCAAGGTAGACTATCAGGCATATACAAAGGAGAAAAATCTTAAACTTTGAGTCTTTCGGGAGTCTTCGGGAGGGAGTCTTTAGAAATAATAAAACACGTATTTCAGGATTTTTAATAAATCAGCCCCCAACCCCTAAAATTGGGGGATGAAAATTTGTATGTCACTTTCGAAACTTTTGATGCCAGAAGTCAGAAAATGGATATGCGAACTCGTTGTAATTGATAATAAAACATAATTTCAGGATTCTAAATAAACCACCCCCCAAACCCTAAAACTGGGGGATGAAAGTTTGTATGACACTTTTCAAAATTTAATGCTAGATGTCCAAAAATTACAACGGGAGTCTTTTTACAAATATAATTAAACACGTATTTCAAGATTTTGATTAAATCTCCTCCTCCACAAGTTTTGAAGCTAGAGATGTGAAAATCGATAAAATTACTCCTTGTAGTAAACTACAAAAAGAAGTGAAATCCAACAAAAACATTTTCATGTGAAATGAAGCCAAGTCTAAATCACAATTCCCACTATCAAAAAGTTGTCAGATCGTGACGTAACGTTGTAGATACGTGAGTAAAGCCAAGCTTCTAACTCTACACGCCTTACTCTACAAGTCCTTACTTCACAAACTCCACACCTTAGTCAATATATGATTAAATATTAGTTAGTTTAAATACCAATAAAATGAACTTTTAATTATTTTACCTGGATACTAAAATAATACATGTTAATTCTTAAACTGAACTATTGACCTAATCAAATTTTTGAGATCATCTTGTTCACGCGAAGCCGACTTTGGACATTATCCAAATGGGGTCGGCCCCATAGTAAAATTTATTCATAATGATGGGAGTCTGAATCACCTCCTTTAGGCTTAGTACATCAGTTCTGGTTAACCCTGCATTGGTCTTCAGTTCGTCTCTGGTTACGTATACCTTTACGTGGTCACTACTTAAATACTTACTTTAATTTCAGACTCAAACCATGGCGCCTCCCTTACAAGGACACACCCTGGGCCATCGGCACAAATTTTATAACGAATTAGTTAAAAAAGAGATAGAGAAGAATATTTCAGATATAACTAAAATTAACTTCGATGACGACGATATTGACAACATGATAAGAATCGACATAGCGTGCAAACAACGAAAGGTCGACTACATTCTGGATGTTTTCAAATGTGGAGATATGCTGTACGTGTCTAGAGCTATCAACAACAGCACTTGGCTAGTAACGGAGCCGCAGTACGCGCACATCGTCAATCCGAAGTATTTACACAGCGCGCTCTTCCCTCACATGAACGCCAAAGCCATCACCAAACTAATGCTGCATATTAGGTGTCACTTAAAAGACGAAGTTCGCGTCAAGGCATTTTACAAATACGTCAATGAAAAGAACCCAAAAGCCGCGATCCAATGGTTGGGTAACTGTTCCTTGAAATTCATGGAAGAAATTGTTGCCTCTCGTGGCAACGAAATTCCTTTAAAACTACTGAGAAGATATTGTAAAAAATCTATTAATATTTTGCACGTATTTCTACAATATCACCGTTGCACTGACATCTGCGACTATAGCATTGTCAGCGACACATTGATTGCTTTAGCATATTTTGTGAAACATAAAAATACAGCAGAAGAATTTGTAGATATGGTGCTTTGTTGTGAAGCCAAATATACGTACTTTGACTTACACTTAAATAAGAAATACACACATATGCTAATGAAAACCTGTCCAGAAAAAATAAAGGAAAATTTTGTGGTTTTCCACAAACATATTGATTTGTCAACATTTGTTAAATATATAAGAACAGAAGAAATTACACCTTTCTTACTTAATACTACTGGTAAAGGCAATTGGGAGGGTTGGGCAGGTTGGAAATCTTTTGATACATTAGCACCATTTTTGGAAAGAATGCCTCGTGAAGAAATACTTGGTTTTATAAGTGCTCTCTATAAAGTTGAATATGTCGATGATTCTAAAGATACCGACAAAAGCAATGTCGAAACACTTTTCAACGCAATCGAAAGGGGAAGATACTATTATAACGGCTATAAATACGTCTACCGATGGTATCGATTCGCACCATTTGACATAGCTTTTCGTGATATAAAGCGACTCATTTTTGCAGAGTCTGCACCCGAGATACGTCACTTCCTGCTAATCACATTGTTAAAATGCGCCAGTTGTAACGCTCAGCAGATAAAAGTGGTTCTACAATATTATCATGACAAACACATCAATGAACCTTATTTTCATAAACGAACATTTATTGAAAGCCTGCTTTCCCAACATGAAACGTTTAAATTTGATGACAGTATGTGGACTATATTGAACGCACTATTCCATAGCTCAGAAGTGTACATAGAATCCGGTAACGTTGTGCAAGCATCGTTAATTTCTATCATCGTCCGCGATGTATTACATGATCGACCTGTTCAAGAAGATGTTGAACAAAAATTCGAAATAGAAACACTTAAAAACATCAAATCAAAACTGAGCTTAGACGAGCAGAACAAAGTATTTAGTTACTTACGCAACTTATTGATTAAAAGATTACATCGACAAAGTATAGATAGCGAAACAGGGATGAGTAAAGCTATCGTGCTACTTAAAACTTTCTGGACTTTAATTAATGACTGGGGTAGAGTAGAATCGAATTACGAATTCGTAATCCTCAAAATTGCCGAAGTCTGCGACGTCAACAAAGCGTCTACATGGATTAAAGATGTGAAGAACACTAGTCGCCGCAAGCGTAGGAACAAGAACGCTACACGAAGGGTAAAATCAAGATCTCAGCTGTCTCTAGATATAGCTTCATTGTATAAAATGGTAAAATCCTTTAGAAAGTTTTTATTCGAAAGATCGCTAGTGTTTCACGCCAATGAAGATGTGTTGTTGAACGCACTAAAGCACGACCCCGGAATATTGGTACGATGTAAATCTGAAATAGACTTCTTGCGAAGCAATGACGAAGTCTCTCTTGAGAGGTTCCTAAGTAAACTAAGGATATATTGGCCGGATACTCTAGCCGTTGAATGGGCTGAAACAAATACCCTATGTCTTAAAAAACTATCTGGTCACCGAGCTCTCGTGCGAGGTATTCTAACTCTTTTACCGCACGGCAAAGCATTAGATTTTATAAAGATGTACACTCCCAACGGAAACAAAATACAATGGGGTGAAGGTGATCAAATAGAGCTGAGCATACAGAAACACATCGCAAAAAATATGCACATAGCTCGTCCGCAGCTGCCTGCCGAAGTCGTGCTGTGGTACGCTAAAGGAGACTATCTGCAGTACGCTCTGCTCTCGCTGTGCACTATGTACTACAACCTCAGATCAAGCGATATCCGTAGATACATTGCTCTCATGCTAAACGCCCCGGTGTCATTACAAAAGCACGGTATTCGCCTGGCGTTTAATAAATACAACACGTATGAAAAAAACGAAGTTGCCGGAAAAATATGGAAAAATACTAAGAATACGTCGATACGAGCCATACTTTTCACATCAATGTTTGATTTACTGTGCAAGGAAAATAAAATAATGGCGACAAAAGCGATATGGTCCCTGCTTAGTTCTTTTATAGACGACCTAAATGATGAAGAAAATAAGATTATATATAAAACACTGGGGAAAGTAAGCGATGTGCCACGGAGCGTTGTAGGCGATTTCTATAAGAAATCATTTTTATTTCTGGAGTCTGTGCCAAAGGTGGACGTGGAAGAGATTCTGGATAATGTGATAGGTTATGCTGAAAAAATTATTGAACATTTAGATTCAGAATTTGTCGAAAAATCTTTAATAGCTTCACTACTTAGCACAATGCTCAATCGCGGTAATCCTAGAAACTACAGTCGAGAGTATTCAGAAATATTGGCAGCATATTTACTTTGTTCAAAAGACCTTAAGATTCAGATGCAAAAGTACTACAACTTGATACAACCTAACATTGACAATAGCGTAACAGATTGGGCTAGTGATGATACTTCCTCATTAGGAGGAATAGAGTTTTTACTGGGTCGCATATGCTCTAAAATACCTCACTATGTGTTCGAAAAAGATATGATAATGCCAGTTGAAATTCTAAGAAATATTTCGGATGCCATTTTAAAGGGACCATTGTGTGTGGAGGAACATTATGTAAAGATTCGTCGATGGCAATTAACCGTGCGATATGTAGAAACACTGGATGAAATGAAAAGACCCCGCGAAGAGCGTAACTGGGAATGCATTCGTACCGCTTCAGTGCGTCACATAGCATCCATTTGTCAGAATTTTATCTTAAAAGACCAACTCACATTTTATCCATCGATTTACCTATTGTTTAAAGATGCATTAACGACTTTCCTAAATGACTTTGGGATACAAGATATTGACTTATTAAAGGCATTGTATGAAATGCTACAGTGGAAAGATTGCCAAACAATGTACATGCTCGTACTAGAAATGGTACCAGACGGGCACGGGAAAGATTTTATACACTGGAAAACTAAAATAAAATCTGAAATATATTCTCATCCCTCAAAAGAAGTCAGGATGCATTATTTCAAAAGGTTTAGAGATAAATACAACGAAGATGTGGTAGATGACGAGACTGAGGATTCTGATAATATGTCTAGTACAAGTGATACATGCAGTGAAGATGAACAAAATGTGGCTATACGAAAGCGTCAAAACACCAACTACGACCTGTTTACGTTTATACACAGATGTAACATTATGTAAATTGAATATAACTAATTAACTTTTTCAACGCCAATGACGGATACATCCATACATCAACTACACGACGTTGACCGCCAACGACATGATTAATCCGCCACAGAATCGTTATTTATTTGCTTATAGACAAATAACATTACACATAACCATTGCGTTACTTATCTTAGCGTTACTTATAATCTAAGCAATATAAGCATTCAAATATAAATTCTAATAATCTAAACAATGTATAAAACTAATGAAATAGTCTAATCAATGTAGGAACTTTGGTCTAAGCTATATAGGAACACAAATATAGAAATTCTAATAATCTAAGCAATATAAGAAATCAAATAAAGAAATTGTAATAGACTTAAACAATATAGAAATCAAATATAAATTCTAATAATCTAAACAATATAGGAATGTAGAGTAAATGAACTTTATATCTAAATGGAACAAGACTTGGTGTGTGCTGAGGTTTTTAAATCTGCAACTACTAACTAATAGTTCTCCGAACAGTAGACCTCACAAGTATGCATTTTGTAGAAAATTTTCTAGTAGATAATCAGTTCTGATCTGATCGACCACAAAAATGATGACAGTACTCGTAATATGAAAATAAATGAGAGCGTGGCATGGAGAGCCCGTCACCAATAAAATTGCGGCGGTAAATAGGCTAATATAACTATACAATTATCAACTCATAGTAAATGTATGGGGACCAGTAGTGCAGCGGCAGCACTGCTGCTGCTAACTGCAGTTGAGATCGGCATCATACCTTAAATGTAATTGTATGAAATCGGAATACAATATTTAGAATTTATATATGACACCTATTTCGATTTTATGCCTTGAAGCACAATATGTGATTCATATGCCTACAATACATGTTTACGTAAAATGTATTTTTATTTTTAAATATGATAAAAATCATATCTACATGCATGATTTGTTATTATTCGCTAAGTAAATTTAGGTCCTAAAGAGTTTATAATTTTATTCAGTAGATATAGTATAATAAATATAGTTAATAAGTTTATATTTTTAAATAAAATTGTTCGGAATCGTTTATTTACAATCTCATGCATTAAAATGTGGAAATTTAGCATTTTTTCATAATATTCTGTTTGCCAACGTTACAATACCGATAAACCTAGTTAATACTAGCTCCCGAAAAAGGAGCTTGTACCTTATGATTCGTTGAGGAATAAATATCGGAAATCAGTTTCAGTAACTTAAAAATAAGTAAGCAAAGGATATGGAATGCTCTACTGCGCTATAATAATTATAATGCGCGAGTAAACAGAGTGCGAACATTTATCAGTTTTTACAATTATTTCAAAAGCTATGCACAACGCAGACTAACCTACTGCTATAATTCGCGAGCGTAGCGAGTGCGAAAATGTTAAGGCTTTCAGTAACTTCAAAGTAGATATGGGAAAAGAGAGCACACTCTGGTGTTATGATCGCGAGCGCAGCGAGCGCGAATTATTACAACAATTCAGGGCACGACAATCCGCCTTCCTTTATTGCCAATCTTTACTTTGTGCCAATTATGTTCCTGCCAATTTATTGCGCGTCATCGCACCTTCTGTGCTCCTTCTTCTTTTCGAGGTAGCGCGTCTAGGCAATGTTGGCCTAGTTGAGATCTTCTTACCCTGTTCTCTGAGGGTTATCTGCTCTCTATCAAATTTATTCATAATGATGGAATTCTGAATCACCTCCTTTCGGCTTAGTACATCAGTTCTGGATAACCCTGTATTGGTCTTCAGCCCGTCTCTGGTTACGTATACCTTTACGTAGTCACTACTTAAATACTTACTTTAATTTCAGACTCAAACTATGGCGCCTCCCTTACAAGGACACACCCTGGGTCATCGGCACAAATTTTTTAATGAATTAGTTAAAAAAGAGATAGAGAAGAATATTTCAGATATACCTAAAATTAACTTCGATGACGACGATATTGACAACATGATAAGAATCGACATAGCGTGCAAACAACGAAAGGTCGACTACATTCTGGATGTTTTCAAATGTGGAGATATGCTGTACGTGTCTAGAGCTATCAACAACAGCACTTGGCTAATAACGGAGCCGAAGTACGCGCACATCGTCAATCCGAAGTATTTACACAGCGCGCTCTTCCCTCACATGAACGCCAAAGCCATCACCAAACTAATGCTGCATATTAGGTGTCACTTAAAAGACGAAGTTCGCGTCAAGGCATTTTACAAATACGTCAATGAAAAGAACCCAAAAGCCGCGTTCCAATGGTTGGGTAACTGTTCCTTGAAATTCATGGAAGAAATTGTTGCCTCTTGTGGCGACGAAATTCCTTTAAAACTACTGAGAAGATATTGTAAAAAATCAATTAATATTTTGCACGTATTTGTAAAATATCACCGTCGTACTGACCGTGATACTTTAGACGGTTATTTGATCTGCGGCTACAACATTGTCAGCGACACATTAAATGCTTTATCATATTTTTTGAAAAATAAAAATACGGCAGAAAAATTTTTAGATAACGTGCAATGGTGTCAAGCCAGATATGCGCACTTTGACTTACACTTAAATAAAAAATACACACATATATTAATGAAAACTTGTCCAGAAAAAATAAAGGAAAATTTTGTTGCTTTGCACGAACATATTGATTTGGCAACATTTGTTAAATATTTAAGAACGGAAGAAATTGCACATTTCTTACTTAATACTACTGGTATAGGGTATTGGCAGGGTTGGGAAGGTTGGAAATCTTTTGATACATTAGCACCATTTTTGGAAAGAATGCCTCGTGAAGAAATACTTGGTTTTATAAGTGCTCTCTATAAAGTTGAATATGTCGAGGATTCTAAAGAAACTAACAAAAGCAATGTTGAAAAACTTTTCTACGATATTGAATGGGGAAGATACTATTATAACGGCTACAAATACGTCTACCGATGGTATCGATTCGCACCTTTTGACATTGCGTTTCGTGATATAAAGCGACTCATTTTTGCAGAGTCTGCACCCAAGATACGACACTTCCTGCTAATCACATTGTTAAAATGCGCCAGTTGTAACGCTCAACAGATAAAAGTGGTTCTACAATATTATCATGACAAACACATCGATGAACCTTGTTTCCGTAATCGAATATTTATTGAAAGCCTGCTTTCCCAAGATGAAATGTTTAGATTTGATGACAGTATGTGGACTATGTTGAACGCACTATTCCAAAACTCAGAAGTGTACATAGAATCCGGTAACGTTGCGCAAGCATCGTTAATTTCTATCATCGTCCGCGATGTGTTACACAATCAACCTGTTCAAGAAGATGTTGAACAAAAATTCGAAATAGAAACACTTAAAAATATCAAATCAAAACTGAGCTTAGACGAGCAGAACAAAGTATTTAGTTACTTACGCAACTTATTGATTAAAAGATTAGATCGACAAAGTACAGATAGCGAAATAGGGATGAGTAAAGCTATCGTGCTACTTAAAACTTTCTGGACTTTAATTAATGACTGGGGTAGAGTAGAATCGAATTACGAATTCGTAATCCTCAAAATTGCCGAGGTCTGCGACGTCAACAAAGCGTCTACATGGATTAAAGAAATGAAGAACACTAGTCGCCGCAAGCGTAGGAACAAGAACGCTAAACGAGGTGTAAAATCAAGATCTCAGCTGTCTCTAGATATAGCGTCATTGTATAAAATGGTAAAATCCTTTAGAAAGTTTTTATTCGAAAGATCGCTAGTGTTTCACGCTAATGAAGATGTGTTGTTGAACGCACTAAAGCACGACCCCGGAATATTGGTACGATGTAAATCTGAAATAGACTTCTTGCGAAGCAATGACGAAGTCTCTCTTGAGAGGTTCCTAAGTAAACTAAGGATATATTGGCCGGATACTCTAGCCGTTGAATGGGCTGAAACAAATACCCTATGTCTTAAAAAACTATCTGGTCACCGAGCTCTCGTGCGAGGTATTCTAACTCTTTTACCGCACGGCAAAGCATTAGATTTTATAAAGATGTACACTCCCAACGGAAACAAAATACAATGGGGTGAAGGTGATCAAATAGAGCTGAGCATACAGAAACACATCGCAAAAAATATGCACATAGCTCGTCCGCAGCTGCCTGCTGAAGTCGTGCTGTGGTACGCTAAAGGAGACTATCTGCAGTACGCACTGCTCTCGCTGTGCACTATGTACCCTCAGATCAAGCGATATCCGTAAATACATTGCTCTCATGCTAAACGCCCCGGTGCCATTACAAAAGCACGGTATTCGCCTGGCGTTTAATAAATACAACACGGATGAAAAAATCGAAGTTGCCGGAAAAATATGGAAAAATACTAAGAATACGTCGATACGAGCCATACTTTTCACATCAATGTTTGATTTACTGTGCAAGGAAAATAAAATAATGGCGACAAAAGCGATATGGTCCCTGCTTAGTTCTTTTATAGACGACCTAAATGATGAAGAAAATAAGATTATATATAAAACACTGGGGAAAGTAAGCGATGTGCCACGGAGCGTTGTAGGCGATTTCTATAAGAAATCATTTTTATTTCTGGAGTCTGTGCCAAAGGTGGACGTGGAAGAGATTCTGGATAATGTGATAGGTTATGCTGAAAAAATTATTGAACATTTAGATTCAGAATTTGTCGAAAAATCTTTAATAGCTTCACTACTTAGCACAATGCTCAATCGCGGTAATCCTAGAAACTACAGTCGAGAGTATTCAGAAATATTGGCAGCATATTTACTTTGTTCAAAAGATTTTGAGATTCAGATGCAAAAGTACTACAACTTGATACAACCTAACATTGACAAAAGCGTTACAGCTTGGGCTAGTGATGATACTTCCTCATTAGGAGGAATAGAGTTTTTACTAGGTCGCATATGCTCTAAAATACCGCACTATGTGTTCGAAAAAGATATGATAATGCCAGTTGAAATTCTAAGAAATATTTCGGATGCCATTTTAAAGAGTCCATTGTGTGTGGAGGAACATTATGTAAAGATTCGTCGATGGCAATTAACCGTGCGAAATGTAGAAACTCTGGATGAAATAAAAGGACCCCGCGAAAAGCGTAACTGGGAATGCTTTCGTACCGCCACAGTACGTCACATAGCATCCATTTGTCAGGATTTTATCTTAAAAGACCAACTCACATTTTATCCATCGATTTACCTATTGTTTAAAGATGCATTAACGACTTTCCTAAATGACTTTGGAATAAAAGATATTGACTTATTAAAGGCATTGTATGAAATGCTACAGTGGAAAGATTGCCAAACAATGTACATGCTCGTACTAGAAATGGTACCAGACGGGCACGGGGAGGATTTTATACACTGGAAAACTAAAATAAAATCTGAAATATATTCTCATCCCTCAAAAGAAGTCAGGATCCATTATTTCAAAAGGTTTAGAGATAAATACAACGAAGATGTGGAAGATGACGAGACTGAGGATTCTGATAATATGTCTAGTACAAGCGATACATGCAGTGAAGATGAACAAAATGTGATTATACGAAAACCTCAAAACACCAACTACAACCTGTTTTCATTTTTACACCGATGTAACATTATGTAAATAGAACATAACTTTGTCAACGCCATTGACGGGACATCCGTACATCAACGACACGACGTTGACCGCCAACGACAGGATTAATGCGCCCATAATATAAAAAAGACGTGTGGTACTCGGTGACTGCCGCGGTAAAGCTATTGCATAGCATACAATACGTCTAATCGCACACAACGCCGTGTCGAAGACTGCCGAACTGAAACGACGTTAGACGATGCACGGCCTTCAAGCCACACCTCCTTGCCCGTCGGAGTGGGGAGCGTGAGGTTTTTTCGTTACGGAATTTCTGGATTCGGTCCCCGCGCTCAAGGCCCGCGATAGAAGCTATGCAATAGCTTAAAACATATTTTAGTTTGACAGCTGTCACTTTGAAACCTGTCATGCAATTTTAGCATGACAGGTCATATTTTGTTTCTTTTTGTTATTTTAGTTTTACGGTAGTAACACGGGTTATTTATTTTTACTGTTCTCACAACTTTCAACTGCAGTAGTAACAAGGTACCTAACTCAGTTACCGTTCTTACTGCTGGTAGTAACACTGGTAATATATATATATATATATATTTATATATATAAGTTTGGAAATTTAATAACAACTCCAGGGTCTGTGTCCTTTGTTAACTAGAAACAATTATTTGATTTTATTGTACTAAGAGAGTTAGTACCTACATGGTTAAATCTTAGTCTTAGATATTTAGTCGGTGCATTGCGTGAATGCCACGAGCAGACCGGCGACCTGCAATTTATATATATAATAAAAAAAAGACACTTATTTCGATGCTTTGAAGCACAATATGTGATTCATTCCATGTTTACGTAAAATATATTTTTAAATAGGATAAAAATCATGTATGCATGATTTGATATTATTAGCTAAGTAAATTAGATCCTAAAGAGTTTACATTTATATCTAAACGGTGTATTTAAAGAAATAGACACTAAGATTATATTTTTAAATAAAAAAAAATGTTCAGAATGTTCGGAATCGTTTATTTACAATCTCATACATTAAAATGTGGAAATTTAGTAATTTTTCATAATATTCTGTTTGCCAACGTTACAATACCAATAATCCTAATTAATTCTAGCTCCCTAAAAAGGAGCTCGTACCTAACGCCCCTATGATTCGTTGAGGAATAAATATTCTTCGGAAATCAGTTTATTTATTAGATGTACTTGAAAGTGTACTACAAAATAACATGAAATTACGGTAGAGATCTTTTTACACAATTAATATACACAACACAACAATATACACGCTCAGGACGCTCTATCGTCGGATCAAATCTTTAGACTCAGTCAAAATAATAATATTAGGTATATAATACAAAATCATTTAGTTATTCTAGTCATAATTACACGGAGTTCATGTTCTCCCAATACAAGCGACAAAATTATCAGATTCACACCAACACACTGTACAGTACATCATTTTATTATATTTAGTTCATTATCCATTATGAGACAGGTAAAAATTCGTTCTTCATCTATCTAACGCTAGTGTTTACATTTGATTTGTTTAACACTGATTCAATGTAAAGAAAAGTAGAATCAGTGGTCGTATTTGATTAGTGGCTCGTCACTTCATGATGTATATTTTACAGTTCACACAAAATAAAATATATGTTGTATAGTTTGTATCAATTGAGATTACTAATAAACGCCACAGCTGCTCGCCTTCATTTCATTTATTTCCATTTCTCGCGTTTTACATACTTTAATGACATAACGTACTAAAAATCACGTTTTACTAAGAATTAACATTTTTGAAACATTGATTTTTTGGTAGCATCAATGATTGAAACAAATTGTTACTTTCGCGATTTTTTAGAGTTGGTTAATTTTACTACACTCTTTTTCAAGTAGCTTGACACGTCTTGTGACTCTTAAGAATTATGTTTACCAATATGACAATCTTTGCAGTGAGTGAAGTAATTATTAAATTTTTTAGGGTTCCGTACCCAAAGAGAAAAAAAGCGGGACCCTATTATGTGTTTTTTTTTTTTGCCGAGGGGCTCCCATACGTTACGGAACCCTTCATGCGCGAGTCCAACTCGTACTTGGCCGATTTTTACAAAAACCTACGCCTTTCTTTTAAATCATCCCCTTCCCAAGATTGCTCGAAAGAGATCATTTTAAGCAATACGGCCGCCAGTTGTCGCAATTTTAAGACATTGTATTCTATCCTTCCTAATATTACTATTATAAATCAAATCCGGAGGTGTGTTTGTTGGTTTGTTACTCTTTCACGCAACAGGAGAGCAACAGATGGACTTTATTATTGGCATGTATATAGTTCAAAGGACGGTGAATGACATAGGCTACTTTTTATCCCGGAAAAATAAAAGATTCCTATGGATGGGATAGCACAAAAGTCAAAGTAGCAAAACCTAGTATAATAATTTGGATTTTGGTGTGAACACTACAGCGTTTATCTATGTAACGATTGTTTGTAAGGTTAAAACAGTGTGTATATGAGTAATGAATGTTTTTTTAGAATAAGAACTATGTTTAAAACAGGTGGCAAGCTACATGAAAAGGAGTATAGTAATATGCACTTATGTTTTATTTTTATCTTTTGAACGCCACGCCATTTTTTTTTCCTATTATAGGGCCCGGTTTTCTGTCGACTATAGGCATGATTTGCAACCGGAAATGCTGGCCAAGTATAGGCGACTTTGGTAGTAAAAAGATTATAGATACAATTTAAAAAAATAGTAAAAAATAAGTTATATCATTAAAAACATGTTCTGATCGCGAAATAAAAAAATACCACATGAATACATTTAAAGGTACTTAGAGTGAAGTTTAGACCACTCACTGTCGTAGGCTGGTTAGTTTAGGAATCCCCTACACTGCGCCGCGCCGCACAGGCAGGGGATCTTCTCATCTTCTAGCGGGAACTTGTAGTCGTACGTTATCTCCTCGTCCACTCCTATCGGCTGCTTCGAGTATATCACTATCTTCTTTTGAGACTCTATTGTTATGATCTTCGCGTAGCAGTTGGGCTGAAACAAACATATTGCAATTGGATGGGATATACTAAGCGCCACACAGATCGGCAGATGGGAAGTTATGCTAAGAACGCTGCGCAACCGAAACCGAAATATAGGTATGCGCGGGAGCCAGAGAGACGAGACGCCGGGGCACACCCGCCCGCCAACCTCATGCCTCCCGCGCGCTCCCTACGCCCGTGCTCAACACTACGCCACGCGTTGTCGGCATTGTGCACACATGCGCAATAATAAGCGAAACTCGGCTAAGTGTCATCTGCAGCTAACTTCTCATCCGCCGATATGTGTGGCGTTTAGTATACTAAGGCGTCATGGTGGAGGACGTCTTTTAAGTTAGTTTTGAAAAAAATCCATAAAAAAAACAAAGCTTTAACAGGTCCCCCTCAGAATAACAACAAGTATAAAAACCTCAGAAGAATTACAAGTAATAGAAGAATAGCTAAATTTTACTCAAATAAAAACTACGTTACAGCTGTCTTATTCATATTTGGTTATGCAGCATACGCGAGAGTGAGTGGAACAAAAAAAACACAAAGTCTGTCGCATACGTCAAAATCACCAGTTGGGATGACAAAATAGTAAAAAGGTGATATTGCAAAAAGGGCTATGACTAGGTACAGTAGCTCAAAAAATCCGATAAACCATGATAAATAAATGCGCAGAGTAAAACAACCGCATTAAATGCTTAATTTATGAGTAATTTCACATTTTCCAATTTTATTTTTGCTCAGTTATTGAATTACTGCCATTTTGGTCACATTTAACCTTTTTTATATAACCTACATAGAATTAATAGCCTACATGTAAAAAATGCACTGAAGAGTTTAGTTTTGTTAGCAAAACTTCTCAGACGTTAATGATACATCAAATTGGTACGTTTATAGGTACTTTATACTTCGATCAAGACTTTATACGTTTCTTATGTTTCATTTATTTCGTGGATTTTTTTATTATGGGACCAACAGCAATCTTCAGTTGTTCATAATAACGTAGGTACTACATATAAGTGGGTTCAGTATTATAAGATCTCTGAGAGACACACGGTATATGTATGTATCTACCTTTCATGTATCTATAATTTTTAAAAGTATACTGCTGAACATAGGCTAGGCCTACGAGTCATATCTACTGCGGTGGCCCTGAGGAGGATTAAGTTGTTACTTGGTGAAGTCGCGGCTCACCGAGAAAGTCGAAGGCAAACGTGTAAGAGGTTTGTTTTTATTTTCCTGTTTATTGTAAATAGTCAAGAACATTTTGTCGTTAAATTAATTTTGTAAAACCATCATTAATAGTGTGATGAATGTAATGTTGTTTATATTCTCTTAAAAGTATTATATTATATCATATTTCTGTATAAATGGATCTAAACAACTGTGAATTATTTCGAAGTAACTTTCCCCGCATTCACATTGCTGTATTCTTATAATGGTGTATGAAGATCGCGTAGCACATAGAAACCTCTTTGGTAATCAAACTCACGGGACAAGTTAGATCTATATATTATTTAAAAAAAAAGGAGAATGAAGGATGAATACTTACTTTTTGGCGGGAAAGAAACTAAGGAGGATCAATGATGTGAAAATGGAGCGAAGAATAAAAAAAATGTTTGTAACCATATATTTCTAAGATCGGAGAATGCTGAATAAAATATTTTGACTACGAGGTGTTTAAATCCTGTAATAGTTAACTATAAAAAATCATCCAACGAATTGCAATGAAACGTGTTCTTTTCGTTGTTAAAAGAATAGGTACAGGATAATACAGAAATCGGTTTTAAACAGGCCTTTAGCCTATTTTTGTTATTTGTGACATTTTATTAATGTTTCAAGTCGAGTATGGCCGGGTGGTTTTTGGCGGGAACGGAGAAAAATCATGTCGCCGCATTTTATTATTTTGTGAAATATGTTTCTATCAGTGATAATTAGTTTGCCGATGCTTTACTGAGGTCTAACTTGACCGCGACTTTTTCGGACTACGACGTGACTTAGACTGTAAATATTGATAAAATACAAAAAAAAGGTTCAATACTTATAGGTAACACTAGCAAATGCATAAACCATGCGACACCAAAATATAAAAGAAGAAGAGTATGGCTGCCTTATTTTTAAACAATGTCAATGTAATGTTCAATCCGAATACATGAAATTACTTTTAATGGACACTGTTATTGTAAAAAATAACGGAAAAATAATTATCCGAAAGAAACGAAGCAAATTATGAAATACTGTACCCTTTGGTGGCCCAATTTCTATATATTTTTGCAATATCTCCTTTGGTCATTTGTTATTTCGGAAATTTAATAGTTCCAGTAAGTTCAAACCTCTGACCATTTTACCTTTCCTACTTTTTACCTTTTTGAATTTGGACACCCGAGATAGCTCAATGCTTGTTTGTGAAATCCTTCGAAATTACGTAAGTTCGGGTGTATGTGCATCTTTTTCTAACACCTTTTACTTTTCATATTTAAAATGGGACAAAATGATGTAAGTATATATCTTGATATTTTTGTACTGTTTCTAGTACTTTGTTCTTATTCTATGTAAAATACCTTGCAAAATTTTACTCAAATAAAAACCTACGTTACAGCTGTCTTATTTCATATCTGGATATACAGCATACGCGAGAGTAAGTGGAACAAAATAAACGCATTGTCTGTCGTTAAACGTCAAAATCACAAGTTGGAATGTCATAATGGTTGAAATTTGGTCTACTTTGTCTTTTGCGATATGATCGGAAATTTGAACCCTCTAGTTCCATCAGAAGGTCCAAATCTCTGATCATTTTACCTTCCTACTTTCTACCTTTTTGAATTTGGACAGCCGAGATAGCTCAATGCTAGTTTTTGAAACCCTTCGAAATTACGTAAGTTCGGGTGTATGTTCATCTTTTCCTAACACCTTTTAAATTTCATATTTAAAATGGGACAAATTGATGTATATCTCTTGCTATTTTAGTACGGTTTCTATTAGTCCTTATTCTGAGGGTCTCACACTGCTCGTTTTAAAGATGGAAACGCTAAGCTGAATACTTCTTACGAACAAAAAAAAATCATTTTAAAGATGTTTATACTAAAAGCTAATTGACTTTCGATAAAATAATTATATGGAACAGCTGTTTCATTTTAATTTATGTAGTTCAAACTCCCCCCAAATGTTAAACATACTGGCGCTATCGGGCGCACTGAATTTGATTCGATCTAAATAATAAGTTGTATAAGATTTAGATGAATATACTCACATTACAGCTGTGGTTGATGAACCGGGCGAGGTTGCCGCACTTGGTCGCGTCGATGATGGTGTCGAGGTCTATGCGGAAGAGGTAGGAGGAGCCGATGCCGGTGGCCTCGTACTGCGCCTCGCGCACGTCGGCCACGATCGGCCGGATCATCTGGCCCACGTACTCTATCACCATCTCGTCCGCTGCTATCGGCTCCTGGAAATATTATACGAACAACTTGTTAGTTAAATTGTACCCTATTCAGAAATCATTAGAACCATCATATCAGTACTTTGGTCGTTCTGCAATAAAATGGATAATGCTGTCGAAATTCTGTCCAATGAAAATGTGTGAAAAGTTCGACTCTTTCGAGGCATACAACAATAATAATAGTTTGCTTCGTCTGTCGCATGATGGACGACCGCTGGGCAAAGGTCACCACCGACTGGATCCCAAAATCCAAAAGACCTTTGGGCCGACCCAGACGCAGGTGGCGTGACGAACTGAGCTCTCATGACAAGCACTGGGCCACGAAAGCATTAGACCGCGCAGTCTGGAAAGAGGGAAGGGAGGCCTTTGCCCAGCAGTGGGACAACGCAGGCTAAAATAATAATAAAAAAAATAGTTCGCTTTAAGATTATGCCTTTTTTGGGGGTGGACAGCTGCAAAAATCTATTTTAGTGGGGTGGTTTTGCATAAGTCATAAGTTATTTATTAATGAAATGTCAATTTACACGTTATAAAAAATATTACATATAAATGTAATACAAAAAACATAATCTGTACATATAAATTTGCTCAGCGCAAAAAATAGAATAAACTGATTTTCAAGTTTTCTGGGGGTGGGCAAAGAAGTTCCATGCAGTACGCCCGTGCCATTAATATAATTATATTATAAAGAAATTAATGCTTAGATGACTAAATACTTTCGAATACTATGAAAATACTACCCCTATTTACATTTGTTTCTACCTTGAGCTACGTTTTCCAGTTAGACATATGGATAAATGAGTAAGAAAAAGTAAATTTGTAAATAGAAAATAATTATATTACCTGAGCGAATAGACCCCAATCGTGGATACCGGATTTGGCGAACTTGAGCTGCTTTTTCCTAAATTTGAGCTGGTTAAACTTCAGAAGATCTGAATCAGTATCGGTTCCTGAAATAATAAAAAAAAATTAGTATCGCAGAATAATTATGAAATTTGGCGCAAGATTGCCAGGCCTGAAGACGCAACTTAAGTATCAACGCGCACGGATCACAAAATCCGAGACCGGCCATACTAAAACGGGGGTTTTGGCTGACTTTGTGGCCGTGTTCACTTGTATTCCGTGAACCTTACCAAATAAAGTAACTCAGGTATGAGCGCGTACCAACTGCTCAAAACAAAAACATCGCAACAACCGGCGTGTGGACGTCGACAAGTACCTAGGTCGCGTTCGTAGTAGTTAATGTAATTTGCAGGTAATGATATCAACTAAATGTCGCTACAGAGGTGGATCAAATATGCCAGCGACCTAAGGTCGTGCTCCGTTGTTTTAAAGGAGCTCTTATCTGGTTTGAGTAGGCTGGCAAAGGGTGGAAATGCACAATACACCTCAAGCGGGATGTCAGCGCAGGTCACATCGTTCCTGTCTAGAATAGGCTAGATGACTAAATAAATACAATTAGTTCGTCACATGAATAAAAAAAAATGTTGGTCACGTATTTTTTATTTTGTCAATTATTAAACAGAAATTGACGAATATGGCCTGTTAACAGTGGCGGATTTACGTATTTGCCGCCAGTAGGCTGTTGAATTTTGCTACCTATTTGCGATGTCCTTAAATGTTCTAAGTTGAGAAATTTTCATACGAATAAGACGTTCCAAATTTAAATCACTTTACTCCCTAGGGAGTTTCATACAACATTATTGACCTGCCATAGCCCTCGAGATTGTATTAAAATAATAATGACTCGTTTTACGTTGAGATTCTACGATATACATGTGTCATAATAACTGTACTGTACTGTATAATGAGTCATTTTCGAGTAGGTGGTATGAAAAACTAATGATATACATATGTTGTTTTTTATCTATAGAGTTTATAATGTTTAGGTATACAAATTAATCTTGTATTTTTGTCAATTATAAAATTAATGGTCCGAAATTTGCCGCCCTAAGCTTCAGCCTACTCAGCCGGCTGGTAAATCCGCCACTGCCTGTTAAAGTTCCGTGTGACGTCACGAATGCGCTACAACTACAAACACGTCACACTAGTGTCGTCACGAGCCCCCACTCCTAAACTTTGACATGGTTTATCTTTGTCATTGTTTGATTGAGAAAAGAAAATACACGTGTCCAATATTTTTAAATTATCTAACTAACGGACTAATTATAATAATGATTTTTTTACCCAGTCATCATGCCTATTACTATTAGGCACTGGCATCTTATAGCGCGCCCGTGGTGGTACTTGTATTACATTCTCACGCGGTAGGCGCACGCACGTTGTTTTTTTTTTTATCGCGAATAAGTCCTCGCTTGGCCGCCAACTCGCCTGATGGTAAGCGACGTTGTGGCCGAAGATGAAGCACGCAGACCTAGAAGATACCTACCTATTCACTCTGATCTTGTACGTGTTTACGTGTAGGTATGCGGTAACTATGACATAAGCTGTGGCTGTTGCTTTGTTTACCGTGTATTGTGTTAGTTTTTTTTGGTGTTTTTTGTATTGAAGAACAATAGGGTTTTCTAGAACTTTCACTTGTTTACTTTATCAATCATAACGGCATCGATGATTCCAGAGATTTCTAGGCAACTTTTATTCAGATATAAATAGAGCGATGGTCTTCGTTCAACTCAGTTATCGTGTTTTCTATCAGAGCAAACGCATCTCGTGTTCAGGCAGTATCAATGATTGTGAAGTGTGTTCAGTGACTAGTTGTTGTGTGAATATCAGTGCCAGTGTGAAGTGTTCGAACCAGTTGTGTCGTGTGTTTAGTGATTGTGTGCAATAAAGTGCAAAGCGAATAATCGGCGTTTTAACAGATTATCCAAGAACCCATCGCGTTACAACATATAGAGTGCGAGTACCAAAGGCGGTAAGCAGGCGGCGCTGGTTGGAGCGCGCCTCGCGGGAGAGGAGCTGCATCTGGCGCGCCTTCTTGTCGTCTTGCGGCGCGGCGGGCGCGGCGCACGCGGCGGCGCGCCCGTGGTGGTACTTGTACTTTGCCTTCAGCCGCGCGTCCATCTTGTAGTAGCCCTCCGACCGCGCGGACCCACTCGAGTGACCCTGAACAGGAAATAAGTTCGTATAGGCCGGGTACCTAGCCTCGGTTTCAGAGTTTTTAAGCTGCCTTAATGCCTCTGACATGGCTAAACGGTACAACCGGGGCTTACAATTTAACGTGTCATCCGAGCCACGTTAGCGCTCAGTAGTAAATGCAACCCGCGGTCATCTCCGAAGACTGTCTCCGTTTCGAACGTTGTTTAACTTCGATGATCGCTAACGAACACCTAGTCAAATTACGCTATGAGCGCTACACCCTGAACAGTTAACCAAGGTTATATGCCGAATCACTCTCTTTCTTGACGGGCTATGATGTTAGCTACTGTGCATAACCCAATTTTTATGCAGCTGTTATGTGAGCTTCAGTCAGTATTAGACTTTGCGCAGCTTGCATATAACTTCACAATCACAAAGGAGTTTGATTCAACCTATTTGCAACACAACATGTTATTTCCTGTTAAATCACAGCCTCCGGATCGCGACTACCGAATAGAATGCGGTTATTATAGCGGTCATAGGGCATACAATCACAAATAATTTTAAAGGCAATTTCCTGAATGTCACAGAATTACCGAATTACACCGATATCCTCATACCTGTAAATACTCGTATATATTAGCCGTTTCGACTTCTTCGTAGCGCAGCAAACGCTTGTGGGCGGTTGATAGACCCAATGCGCCCAATATCATTGAGCCAGTACACGTGCGGGTTGTTTGGCGCTGTACATCATGTTAGCGTATGAAGAACTGTAGGCGAGCGAGCGGCCAACAATTCTTCATACGCTCGCCTGAGGTACAGCAAAACTTATCTGCCTTCACGAAGGTACTTGTACTGGATGTTTACTTCTTCAATCACGACGCCAGGGGGCATGATTTTTGCTGGGCGAAGAACACGAACCAGAAGGCTGCTTACATTAGTAACAGGCTCACTTTACACACTTTACTATTTTTCACTTTAAAATTGACTGTAGTTAGTCAATTTAAACAACGTTTACGAATACGACGTCTTACCCACAATATACAGGGTTATTTCTAATCAATTAGCATCCTTTTAGGGGCTTATTCTGTACTTCAAAACTAACAACTTTTGTTCTACGACTTTAGTCAAAACTAAAAATAAAAAAATCAGCTGTTCCATACATTTTGTCGAGGGTGAACGATATTTTTCTATGGAACAACTTTTTTTTAGGAATTAATAAAAGTTGTAGAACAAAAGTTGTTAGTTTTGATGTTTTGAAGCCGCTAAAAGGATGCTAATTGATTAGAAATAACCCTGTATATGGACAGAGGACCTTTAGACCGCATATTGCTTAACACCATGCAGTAAGTAAGCAGTAAGTCAAACGCAAACCTATATGAAATAAAATAAAAACCGCAATGCAATCACCCGGGATACAAGCGGCTTCCGACCGTCTTTATCGAAGATCAGTCTGTAGGAGATACCCATGTCCAACAATTGACTATTTTGAATGGCTCACCTGTAAATCCTCATAAATATTATTATGCCGTTTAGACTTCTTCTTAGGCGGGCTGTAGGTGACATCGGTGGGCGGATGGTCGACCCAGTGCGTGTCGTTGAGCCAGTACATCGGCGGGTCGGTGGCGAGGAGTTCTTCGTACGCTCGCTTCAGGTACAGAATGTCTTCTCTGTCGATGCCTTCGCGGAGGAACTTGTAGGGGATCGTTACTTCTTCCATCATCTCGCGCGGTGGGAAGGTCTTCGTTGGATGTAGAACACGCTCGTAGCCCGTTTTGTCGAAGGCCCTGAGTAAAAAAAAACATTAGTACGGTTTTAAGGCTCTGTAGCGCTAAAGCAAGTAATTTCGTATAGGCCGTGTGGCTAGCGCTGATGTCAGAGTTTTCAACACGCTTGAAGGCCTCTGACATCAGGGCTAGCCACCCGACCTCCACTTAACCGTTACTTTGACACGTAACTTACTTGTTCTGAATCTCGGCGAGCTTGTAGGAGTCGTCTTTCCGTTTGTAGGGCCTCTTCTCGTCGGGCTTGCCGGCCGGCTCCGCCAGCTCCGCCGCGTCCGACGCCGGCTCCATCCACGTGTAACCTGGACACAATATTCATGCTCAAATTGCTAGTATAAGTACTAAAACTAGCTTTTCATTTGCCCAGTGAGAGCTTTCATAATGGGCATGATGACTAAAAAAATATAATTAGTCCGTCAGATAGATTATCAAAAAATATTAGACACGTATTTTTTCTTTTGTCAATTAAACAAAAATTGATGAAGATATAGTCCGTCAAAGTTTCGCGTGACGTCACAAGTGGCATACAAGTGTATAGACTTCTGTAAGAGAGGTGACGTCACGACCCCCACTCCCAAACTTTGACAAGGGTTATCTTTGTCATTTGTTTTTTGATTGATAAAAGAAAAACTACGTTTCCAATATTTTTTGATAACTATCTCACGGACTAATTATAATAACGATTTTTTTACCCAGTTATCATGCCTATTGCATCCCATTGTGCTTTTGAATTTTTAAAGTTCTATATAGAGTCCAAAACTTGTTCCTGGTTCTTTTTGCTCCCCTATAAGGTCTGCACCGTGTGGCTCGGCACCGCTTGTTACACATTCGAGAAGGGAACCACTATTTACCACGTTAATGATATCTAACATATCGGAACGCGAATCATACCTACGCGCCTCGGAGTTCGGTATACACTTCTTACATAACGGGCGGCAGTACGAGTAGTCGAGCGCGACTTGCGACGCTTGCGACACTTGCGACACTTGCGACACCGTCGTTGAGGTCTTCAACAATCTGCTAGCCTGCATACAGTACGTACCATGGTCGTGCTGCAAGTGATTGGAGGGTCGCCGCTCGTCGTCGGGCGGCGGGCGGCAGTACGAGTGGTCGAGCGCGACTTGCGACGCCTGCGACGCTTGCGACACTTGCGACACGGGCGAGGAGGTCTCCGACAATGCGCTGCTGGCCTGGGGGGTAAACGACAAACTTAGAGAATGAACATAGAACGAATAAAGAAAATTAACTGAGATTAATGTTAATTGTCAAGTTCTTTCTTTCAAAAATAAAGCTGCTTCGGAGAATATCTCAAAAACTATTAGTAAAATCAATACACTATGAAACAAAATGTACTTACATCTTTGACCCCATTAACGCTGACCGTCTCCATAGTGCTATGGTCGCTCTGGTCCACGGACTCGACTCTCTTTCTCTTCTCTCTTTTATCATTCTTCTTCTGCTTCTTCTTCCTTGCTTCCAGACTCTCTTCTTCGGAGGAGATCTCTCCCTCTTCGAGCTCGGTGTCCGGTTTACTCTTGTCCGGTGATTTGAGGTGATTTTTGACGGGACTGGCGCGGTGATCTTCTGGTTTTGTTTCCGGTTTACTAGAAGAAAAAAATAAATATGAAGAAATATTCAAAGGAAGAAAACCATTTTATCCACATTAAATGTCAGTTGTCATTGTCATTCCATACTTTATTTCCTCTTCGAGGGGATATAATGGTGGAAAGACAATTGGTCCCTTTACCATGCTTCCCGGGCAGTTCCTCGAATAACTCCCGCTCGATCTGATCCATATACTACGTATTTTATCTATTCTCCTGGTACTCTCTCCCTTCTTCCGAGTCCAAGTATATCCAGCTGTTGACTTCCTACGGCTGAGATGATGACGTACCTTTCGTCAGGCAGTTTCTCAAACTGCGACTGCATACCTATCTTTATATCAGGCCGATATGCAGATGTGGACGTCCAACAGCTGCGATGACGATCCTACGGCTGAAATTACGACGACATACCTTTCGTCGGGCGGTTTCTCAGGCTGCGGCTGGGTATCCACCTCCATCTTCCTCTGTTCCTCGAAGAACTCCCGCTCGATCTGCTCCATATACTCCGTATTTCTCCGTCTCTTCTCCTGGTACTCCCTCTCTTCTTCCGAGTCGGAGTATATTCGGTCGAGGAGCAGGTCTCTTGGCTCTTCTGGTGAGAGGATAGGAGAGCCGAGGCGCGCCTCGCCGTCTGATGCCGACGCTTCCACGTCGGGGATGGGGGTTTTTTCTATACACAAAATACGAATAGTTACAAAATATAGCAAACATACTACAGTTTCAACGGCATAAAAGCCGCTAAGCCTTTATTAAAATGCGAAGTAAAACAAGGATTTTAAATCTTTTAATATTGCGGAGTACCAGCGCGCATTCCACTTTAAAGGTTTTGCTTCGGCGCATGGATAAATAATTTATGGGATAAAACAATCGCCACACAAGTCAGCGGATGGGAAGTTAGCCGCAGATGACACTTCGCCGTAATGTAATTCGCTAATTATTGCCCATGTGTGCACAATGCCGACGCCGCGTGGCGTAGTGGTGAGCACGGGCGTAGGAAGCGCGCGGGAGGCATGAGGTTGACGGGCGGGTGTGCCCCGGCGTCTCGTCTCTCTGGCACCCGCGCATACCTATATTTTGCCTTTTGCGCAGCGTTCTACGCCTAATTTTCCATCCGCCGACTTGTGTGGCGCTGATTATACGAGTAATTGGGTAAATATTTAGTAACACGTATATTAGAAATATAAGGTATGGTATGGAATATATAGAATTTAAGTAAATTTAAGCTTACCTCTTCTGCTCTGCTCCTCTTCGCTATCCGACGATGATGAGTAAACTCTCCGTAACTTCTCCTTGTTCGAAATGACTTTGAACTGCGAAAAAAATAATAAATAATTTCACAATGTTGTAACTATATTGGACATTGTGAGAAAGCGAAAAGAAATTAGACACAAAATGTATTCACAATCAAACAAAAAAGGTACAATTTTTTAAGACGTGGTATTGCGATGTGTTTATAGTGACATAGCTATTTGAAAAAACTAAGAAACATAATTATCAAAAATTACACATTATCATTGATTACACTAAGTAGGTTAGGTACCTCAGATTCATCAAGTTCCGTGTCATCGTCGGACTCGGAGTATATCCGGGCCGCGCCCACTTTCCGCTCCGACTCCGATGATGATGATGAACCACTCGACGACGATGACGATGATCTGATGAACAAACCAAAACTAACGTTTAGAAGACCTACATTCTCAGGGCAGATAAAATACCTTATAAAAACAACGAAATAAAATATTTACAGATAGTTTTACATTTATATTTAACAACTAGCTGACCCGGCGAACTTCGTTTCTATCTTTATTATTAAATTATAGCCTATGTGTTATTCTGATGTATAAGCATTTATATTGCAAAGATTCTGTCCAGTAGTTTTAGCGTGAAAAAGTTACAAAATATATCCATACATACTCAGAATCTTTCGCGTTTATAATATTAGTTGGATTTCATATTTAAATTACAATTTATAATGTAATCCAAGGAACAAGCTAGATGCAAGCTTCTTACCACTTTTATTGAGAATCTGCACATAGACCTGTATAAGTTAAACATTAATATGTGCCCCACAACCAAGTACACACCGCTTCTCATTCTTTTGGCAATATTATACCATATCAGGACATAAATATACATACTCCTTAACCTTTTTTCACATTACTTTACCCCGTCCCTCTCTGTCACCTTGTTTGACAAACGTCCATTGAAGACTGCACTCCCTTCCCTAAACGGGTCATGAAGTATGGATACGTCCCCTATTATGCTGATTAGGTTTCTCTAATCTCTTCTCATTCTTTGGTCTAACCGCATTTCTGATTATTGTTTTACCTGGAAGAACTACTGGACTGCCGCCGTCGACTTCTGGAGAGGTAAGAGCCGGTCGTTCTATTTCTAGGGCTCGTCGGCAATTCCTTCTCTTCGTCAGAGTTTTGCACCATTTCTTCCTACAAAAAAAAAGTCAGCGAGTGAGTACCTGTATGCTTTCCAAACAAAAGTAAATAACATCAAGCGAAAATGGCTCAAAATTCAGGTTTGTGGTATGGGGTCCCCCCTTAAATATTTTTTTTCTGTTTTTAGCATTTGTTGTTATAGCGGTAACAGAAACACGTCATCTGTGAAAATTTCGACGTTCTAACTACACGGTTCATGAGATACAGCCTGGTGACAGACAGACAGACGGACAGCGGAGTCTTAGTAATAGTCCCGTTTTTACCCTTTGGGTACGGAACCCTGCAAACAATTTTGCCTGTTTACAGGGTTATCTAGACCTGGTATACTAAGCCGAAAGAAGGTGATTCAGACCATCAGTATGAACAACTTTTACCATGCGGACAACCCGGAATTCGAGAAAAAAAAAACAACTATTTTCTATATTATGTCGATTCCGAGTTGTAATTTTGTATGGACATATGAATGAACTTTCCATCCAATTTCATAAAGGTCGGTTTGCAGTAAATATTTCATAGTATCATGTACCTACCATACCTGATCGTTAAGTCACGGTAATGATATCTAATAGTACTCTGTCTTCATACAAACGGTCGGCACGCAAATCATACCTACGCGCCTCGGAGTTTGGTATGCTCTCGGTATACTAGTCAGTCGCGGCGCGCCGTAATGACGAAATAACGTGTGGATTTGTAACTATAGTCTGACCGTTTAACTGAGTCCTCGCCTGCGCGGTACAGGCTCAGTCCCCTTTGTCGTCTACCCCCGCGCCTCGACTCAGTTAAACGGTCAGACTATAGTAAGCGTTCGATTTATGTTTTTAGGGATCCTCGTTTTACTACGGAACCCTAAACATAAAATTGAAATTAAATGAAGAAGAATTGAACGTTTTCTTTTTCATTCACAGCGAATTTCTTTTTTGTTATCAATATTATAAATCAAACGTGAGTAACAGCTGTGTTTTACTTAATTAAAATGTACGAAAACCACGTTAGTTTCCATAGTGAAATTATAATTTAACATCATAATAATAGAAACTAGAAAGAAACTCAAGTAGGAAAAGAGTAAATAGATGAAATTAAAATACTGAAGGCGGGCAGCCCTAGTGCGTGATACGTTCTGCGTGACCACGTGGCGCTGTAGTTATATATTTCAAAGACGGCCTAGTCACAATACTATTAGATACCATCACCGTAGTTAAGTTTTATGGATGACCACTCGTACTTGTCATGACTGATGAGGTATTTTTCGACTATTCCTGAAGCTCGGCATTTTTATCTTAAGTTCGGTTTTGCGGTACGTCTTTAAACATTTTTAGTGCATCCTTCACCACGTAACAGGCCGTAATACCTTACCTGATCGCTAAGTCTTCTGGAAGAATCCTCGCTAATGACGGCCAGAGAGGGCATATTCCGTTTCTTTCAAAAGTTCGGCATTTGGAATTTAAAACTCGGTACTACAGTACGTGTAGATAAAAAGTTATCCTATTACCATGTGCCTTACCTGATCACTAAGTCTTCTAGAAGAGTCCTCGTCCATGACGACCGGGGAGGGTATTTTCCGTTTATTCCTGAAGCTCGGCATTTGGAATTTAAAACTCGGTACTGCAGTACGTGTAGATAAAAAGTTATCCTATTACCATGTGCCTTACCTGATCGCTAAGTCTTCTGGAAGAGTCCTCGTCCATGACGACCGGGGAGGGTATTTTCCGTTTTTTCCTGAAGCTGGGCATTTTGGGAATGGCGGCGCGAAGGCCGAGCCCGATCCCGGTGCTGTAGCCGCCGAGCCCGAGGTCCAGCCCGAGGTCGCGAGACTCCATTATGGACTTTATGGAATCTACTGGGATCTCTTCTTTCTTGTTGGAAATGTCCTAAAAATATACAAAAGAGAAAATGCAAAACTATTCGAGCTTAGGCCATTGCCTTGTACAGTATTCAATTGTTTGCTTTATTTGTTTTGGAAAATTATTTTCTTTTATAACATTCATATTTTATGGAATTTCATATTTTCGGATCTTATTATCTTTTAACATTGCTGATAAAATATGGCGGTGTAACGGTGGCCATGAACAAAAATCATGTTAGAAAATAGATTCCAAATTCCAATTCAATGTTTTACTCTGCGCATTTATTTACCACATTTTAATAGATTTATTGAGCTACTGTACACAGTCTTGTCCCACTAAGCAAGATCTTCTTTGGAGATTTGGTAAACAATAAAATGTGTGATATTGCAGAGAAGCATGAGTTGGTTTTTTTACAATTGAAAAGGCAAGTTGAGTGAGCTACGGATTTGAGACTGTGATATTTCGTTTTATAAAAATAAAAGTATTTAACGTTCTTGTGTTTGTTATTGGTTCGAATTAATGCTATCGTTTTAGGAGTGATTTCCTCGTTTTATTATTTAGTAGGTACCATATTAAATTATTATTTGGCATTTCCATCAACAATATTTTCCAAACTAGATAGGTTTATTGCCAACATTCTTTTTTGGTTTTAATCAGAGATAGGTTCTGGAATATACCTCACTAGAAGAATTATACACAGAAATTGAAAACAGAAATTGCCTCTCTTTGTATTCTACAGAAACTATTTCACCGCCCATTTATTTCTCTTTCAAAGGCATCAATTTCAGATATAGAGCTAAAATCACCTGCAAAGGTTGTCCTGCTTCCTCCTTAGGCTTGTAGATCTTCTTGCTCTGTTCGTCCCACCACACCTCGAAATGCTTGAAGGCCGTGCTTTCTATCATCTTCTTGTTGAAGTCCTTCTTCAATATCTGCTTGAGTTCGGCCGTCACCCGCTCGATCACGTGGTTAATGGTCGGGTAGTATGGATTGTCTAGTTCCTGCTGGATTATTAGAAACGAAATTGACATATTTTCACATTAAATTATTACATTTTCTATAAATAGTTGAAACTTTACAAACCGCACGGCAGATATTAAGTCTATTTCGGTGAATATTGCGTTATTACGAACCCAGATATTATCGCTTAAGTCTCTCGGAATTAGATTCAGTCAAAATACGGATGCAAAAACCCTCATACTTGTAGTTTCTTTATAAGCGAGTGTTGTAGTTAAGTCGCAACATTTGATCTGTATATCATTACGTGGTGGCATAGTCGCTGCGTGAATGAACCTTTTTGAAAAATAATGCATATGGTTTCAAGGGGAAAAATAGTTTCCCACGCTAGAAACAAAAATCGTGAACCTGGAACTAAATACTAATGCTTTTTTAGAGTTTGCTTTTTTGGCAAGTCAATATTTTTAATATTTTTTAAATTATTAATTATTTTAATTAAATAAATAAATAAATAAATCTTTATTTCTCTATAGTTTACAAATTATACATACAATTTTAATTATGATCTAGCATAACAAAATGTACAAAAATTTACTGTTGCCGAACTAGGCTAGTGCCTGTGTTTCAGCGTACAGCAACCTCCCTACAGGGTAATGACATAATTAAGTGCTATTTACTATAGGTTTTAACAATTTTTTGAAAAAGTTTAAATTTAAACAAACTAAAAGAAAAAAGAATGAAATAAATTTTCAACTTACTTTAACTATTGCGAGTATAGTGTAGAATGAGCCTCTCTTTGAGTAAAATGTGAGTGAGAGTGTAATGCATGTATGTATGTGTGAGACATGAGGTCATGCCCACGTGTGTGTTTCTGTGAGTGGGAGTGTATATATGCATGTATGAATGTGAGAGGGTGTAATCTTGTAAACAAGACAGCTTATATCAGTGATAAATAGATTAAATAGTACCTACCAACAAAATTTAGCTACTTCAAAACTTCCATCAAGTTTTCGGTTTCTTCTGAGTTCAATAATTTTAGCCAATTTGTAATTTTAAATTTGACTTCATACTTAGATAAGTTGTAAATATTCAAAATCTTATTAATTTTGTTATATAGAAACGGGCCCAAAAAAATTAAAAATCTTCTAATAAAAGATGTGTTTATTCTCTGAGGTAGTCGGCAAACATCATATTTACGTCTGTTAGGCTGAGACGGAGGAACGTAAGTTATACGAGAATGTTGTTTTATTATTATACTAACTATAAATAGTTGTCGAACTGTAAGAACGTCACAAGATTTATATAGTAGAGTTGTGTCAAAAAGAATTGGCCTACCAGTACTGATTTTTAAAACAGCGCGTTGAGAAATCTCAATGGGCCGCAAGGTAGTTTTGGGGGCTCTCCCCCAAGATGAAATGCAATACGTAATTAAGGACTGACACAGAGCAAGATAAATTTGTTTTATTATATCTGGTGTCGCAATTTTTCTGAGTTTCTTAAAAATGTAAAAAGTATTACGTATGCGTTTACTTAAGTTTATTATATGCTGTTTGAAATTCAAATTATTGTCGATGATGATACCTAAATATTTCACAGAAGTCGCAGAATCTAAAGTTGCAACTACAGTTTTTTGGCTTAACTGGAAGGCAATGTAAAGTGTGGGCAAATAATTTAAAGTTATCAGGTCTACGAAAATTTGTTATTGAAAAAGTCATGTACTTCGTTTTTTCGGTATTTAAGGAAAGGATGTGTTCACCAAGCCACCTACTAACATCATCAAAACCAATCTGAGCAGCAACATGTACTTTTTGCCACGTGCTATCTGAAAACATCAGTACTGTGTCATCCGCATACGAAATAATCTGACCGTTATTGAATTTAAGGGAGCACAGATTATTTAGGTATATTAAAAATAGAGTTGGGCCCAAAATGCTGCCTTGAGGAACTCCATATGTAATTGGTAAACCATTACTAATACGGTCACCTATCTTAACACTTTGATACCTGCCAGTTAAATAACTTTTGAAAAGTGCAAGTTGATTACCCCTTATTCCTATACCTGTAAGCTTTTTTACGAGAATTCTGACAGAGACTGTGTCGAAAGCTTTTTGCTAAATCCAAGAAAATTGCGATGCATTTTTTCTTTTGTCTAGGCTTTCCGATATAAAACTAGTTAATTTACTTACGGCATCATCTGTTGATTTACCACGACAGAATCCAAATTGATTACTGGAGATAATTTTGTTGTGATCTAAATAACTTATCAATCGATTATTTATTAAACGCTCTAAAATTTTGGAAATGGACGGTAGAATAGAAATAGGTCGATAGTTGTTGATACAGTCTCTGTCACCATTCTTATGAATAGGAAAAATAAGAGATCTTTTAAGATCATCAGGAAATACACCATTCTCAAAACTAAGATTAAAAATATGCGTGAGGGGGGGCACAAGGAAGTCTTTATTTTCTTTCAAGAATTTATTCGATATGCCGTCCCAACCAACAGAGCTCTCATTTTTTAGTCCTAAAATAAGCCTCTCTACTTCCTCTAGATCAGTATCAAGGAGGACAAACGATTGCGTTTGCCGATCACCCATATCTGGATTCTGAGTAGTTTTATTTTTATCTATTCTTATGTCAATGATATTATCTTAAATCAATGATTACTTTGTCAATATTGGCAAAAATCTGGCAGAGAAGCCAGATTTTTGCCAATATTGACAAAGTAATCATTGATTTTGTTAACAGATAAATCTGGAGTGCTACACGTAGTTAATAGTTCATTAGGATAATTATTCACTTTATTAGTATCACATATCTCTCGGACCGCAGACCATAATTTCTTGCAATTTTTACCAGCCTTATTTAATTATTTTTTTTAAATAGTATTCTCTTCGTATTGATTACTATAGCCGTCTTTAGCTTGTACTGTACTGTAGCCGGGATCTTGGAGGTCTTACATGGTGCAGGAATAGTAGATAGAGTAATAAATAACAAACGGTATAGTAAATACCTGCGGCGGCTGCGCGTGCGGTATGCAGGGCGGAGGCATGAGGCGAGCGCCCGGGAACCCGAACGCCATCGCCAGCTCGGGCGCGTACGCAGCGCCGGGGTACGCTGCCAAACAATATAACATTACGGGTTTTGGATAACAGATGGCGCAACATGACTTAACATAGTGTGCAAATGAAATAGTATATAACAAAATTACAACCTGCTAGCTCTGTTGATTGGTGTTTCTGCAGGAGCTTCGAGGTTTTGTTTCAAGTCAGAAATTATACGTGGTGAATAAATAATAATATGCAGACAGTGAATATGCTCTGGATCCGAGTGTTCATGATGCTTGTAAAAAAATCTTTACAAGGAAGACAAGGCTGTTGTGATTGTTGTGCTTGTGCGTAAAGACGCTCACGTGTCGACATAATGATATGGCCACCAATAATGGCATGGACCACGGATAGAGTTAGGTGATATCGGTGTATAAAGTACGAACAAGCTAATGGGCTTCCTGATTTCAGGTGGTTAACTACTCTTATAGCGAACACCGATGGCTTTAACAGTGCTTTGTTTTAAGGGTGAGGGAATAAATACTTACCGAGGCCAGCCAGCGCCAGGGTACATGTAAGGGTGCGCGGGCGCGGGCGCTCCGCACGGGTAGCCGTAGTAGATGTGGAGTACTCACGTGCAGGAGGCCAGCCAGCGCCGGGGTACATGTAAGGATGCGCGGGCGAAGCGCTGCGCACGGGTAGCCGTAATAGATGTGGAGTACTCACGTGCAGAAGGCCAGCCAGCGCCGGGGTACATGTAAGGATGCGCGGGCGAAGCGCTGCGCACGGGTAGCCGTAATAGATGTGGAGTACTCACGTGCAGAAGGCCAGCCAGCGCCGGGGTACATGTAAGGATGCGCGGGCGAAGCGCTGCGCACGGGTAGCCGTAATAGATGTGGAGTACTCACGTGCAGGAGGCCAGCCAGCGCCGGGGTACATGTAAGGGTGCGCGGGTGCGGGTGCTGCGCACGGGTAGCTGTAATAGATGTGGAGTACTCACGTGCAGGAGGCCAGCCAGCGCCGGGGTACATGTAAGGATGCGCGGGCGCGGGCGCTGCGCACGGGTAGCCGTAGTAGATGTGGAGTACTCACGTGCAGGAGGCCAGCCAGCGCCGGGGTACATGTAAGGGTGCGCGGGCGCGGGCGCTGCGCACGGGTAGCCGTAGTAGATGTGGAGTACTCACGTGCAGGAGACCAGCCAGCGCCGGGGTACATGTAAGGATGCGCGGGCGCGGGCGCTGCGCACGGGTAGCCGTAGTAGATGTGGAGTACTCACGTGCAGGAGGCCAGCCAGCGCCGGGGTACATGTAAGGATGCGCGGGCGCGGGCGCTGCGCACGGGTAGCCGTAGTAGATGTGGAGTACTCACGTGCAGGAGGCCAGCCAGCGCCGGGGTACATGTAAGGGTGCGCGGGTGCGGGCGCTGCGCACGGGTAGCCGTAGTAGATGTGGAGTACTCACGTGCAGGAGGCCAGCCAGCGCCGGGGTACATGTAAGGGTGGGCGGGCGCGGGCGCGGGCGCTGCGCACGGGTAGCCGTAGTAGGGATCCGCCGGAATTTGCTCTTCGATCTTAGCTTCCGTCGACGACAGCGAAGACAGTGACATCTGTACAACCACAATGTATTAAACTATTGAACAAAGGAAATCAAACCCTCAAACCGGGTTAAAGATACATGTAATCAAATATGACCTTATAAATGGCACAGATGATGTATTCTAACCTTCGATAACCTCTAAGAACAGTTTCGATTACATCTGTTCAGAAACCTTTATTTTCATGACCTATATTTACCTGATCGTCGTCCGAATTGGCGTACTGTTGTGGCGCGACGGACAACTGCTTGCGTTCCTCGCCCGTTATCAACTCTTCTTCGGACTAAGTACATTGCTGTCTGTTGTATCTATCATCATCATCATGACCATGACGTATATTTACCTGATCGTCGTCCAAATTGGCGTCCTGTTGTGGCGCAACGGGCGACTGCTTGCGTTCCTCTCCGGTTAGCAATTCGTCTTCGGACGACGATATATCGCTGCCTATCTTGTCTATCGCCATCAGCCTTTTTCTTTCCTCTTCTCGTTCTATCGCTTTCGCGCGCTGTACCAAAAAAGATTAAATTATGTTTGATATTCGATTATATTTTACTAATTATTGTTCTATTTGTTTTTATGCAACCTCGAGAAAAGAGCAGCAGTTTGACAATTTTGCTGAGATTCGATTAAATTTTTTAAGGAATAGGCTGAATTTTCGCGATTTTTGATAAAAAAAAAAATTATATACCTGGGATAGGATGACAGCCTTACCTTTTCAACGGTTAGTTTAATACACTCCAAATAGAACTCCCGCGACAGAAACGGCGAAGGAGTATTTGACAAAGGTTCCGCGTCGAAGTCTTTCTTAGTGGAAACCGACATCAAACTCTCCTGGTCGTCGCTACCTGAAACTAAACATCACAAGAAACGCGGATCAGACATTTTATTAAACAGAAAATAACTATGGATTAGTGTCTCTATTGATTATCCCTGAAGACATTTAGAGTTTGTCTATAAAATCGGATCAGAAATGAATAAATTTGAAAAAGAGTATATTTATATTCAGCAGATTATTAGATAAATTTATCTTATGACTTAATTTAATAATGATACTCGTATTGTGTGTATTTTTTTTTGTTTTCTTTTTCACATTAGTGCTGGTCATTTATGGACAAAATTAGTCAAAATCAAAGGACTAAATAGAACAAAATATTGTTTGTTACCCTCGTCATCGCTAGGTGGCGCAGCCGAGTCCAGATCTGGTATCTTAGTGGGCAGTTTGACGTCGTCCTCTTCTTCCTCAGACAATCCGAGCGAGAGGAACGGCGGGGCCAGCCCGCCGCCGCCGCTCGCAGCGTTTAGTAGCATACGTATTCTGTGTGAAGAAAGAACATGCAAATAGTATCTTTATGAATAAAGCGATAGGGTTGTACTGATTTTAGCCTGCAGTGTATATGGGGACATGAAAGACAATTACATAGCTTGAGAGGGGGGGGCTGACCTACCCAAAAACGTCTTTGCTTACCCCACCTTGAAAATCAGTACATTCTATTTTTCTATACTGTGGTGGCCAATGGCAGCAGCCCTATGCTATCCCTTGCTTTGGAGAGGGCTATGCTCGGACAACCTCCGCGAGATCGAATCTAAAATGACGAGATCTGCTGACGAACAAAAATACTGAAATAGCCCAGCGAATTAGCAAATTCAAACAGAAGTGGGAAGGGAACATAGTTTAAAGAATAGATGGCCAATGGGGCGGTAAAGTTCTCGAAAGGAGACAGTCAGAAGACAATCCATGAAGAAAAAGATCATTCAACCATCCAAGAAGACATCGTATGATGTCTTCTGACTAGATGGACAGATGTACCTAATTAACCGCAAGAATAATCTGGATGCAAGTTGTTTTCAACCGGGCCTATTGGAAATCAATAAGAGAGGTCTGTATCCAGCAGCAGACTTTCTACGTCTGATGAATGGATGGATGGACGTACCTAGTATCGAGATTAACGTTATTAGGTTCTGGCTCCTTGCCATCGGCAACGACGTCGGGCGGCCGCGCCTCCACCGACTTCCTATTCAACGCCCATAGATGACGTGCCGTCGCACTAAGGGGTATTTGACCCGACAAGCTGACCAAAACTATGTAGACCCATTTTCTGTTATCCCTTAGTGCGTCGACAAGTTGCCTTTAGAGGAAGATAACATAAGAGATTATTATCTGAGGGCCGAGTGGCAAATTTTAACAACGTTCGAAACCTGCTCGATTGCGTCAACGTTTGATATGATTTCTATGGAAATGGCACAGCACCATCTTGTGTCACGTACGGAAAACTAAATAGGTCAGTGTGAGTTTTATTCACGGTTATATAACGAGCGCCAAACCTATCAACCACAAGCGCGAGAACGTCTGTGATTGGCTTAGTCATGTGTGTGTGTCAATGTGCTCGCGTGTGTGCTCGACGATCTCGATCAACGCGACGTAAAAGTAATTCGATTTGATTTGCAAAACTACCACTCGACACTCTAACTCGCACCTTGCAGTGAAACAGTGAATACGTACCTAGTATCGAGATCAACGTTTTTAGGCTCGTCCGCGGGCGGCGGCGGCTTGGGCTCAGGCTCCTTCCCATCGGCGACGTCGTCGGGCGGGCGCGGCTCCACCGCCTCCGGGGGTTTACTCTCCACTGGTGCTTCCTATAGAATACACGCTCTTAAAATGAGGCCAAACGAGGGTATTTTCTAAGTTGTCAGTCGCGTATAATATGTGCCGCGGGATTTACTCTGCATTCGGTGTAATATTAGTCCTGCTAGCACCACAAAGTGACCGATATTGAGTGGACTAATTTTGTAACTTTTGTGTGAAACCGAAATTACGCGATTCAGAACCTAATATACGCTCTTTTTAACCTTTGTGAAGAGATGAGCTCTTATTAAAATCACTGACAATAAGAAAAAATAACGAACCATACCACTAGCACTACACCTAGACGAATCTATACTGAACCTTATTCGTTTTTCCGCCTTGGAAACTGTCAAACTGTCACGTCATCAACCTTAACTGCACAGCTTAACTGGAACGTTTCTTGACAGCTTTCGCGAGGCAAAGATACGTATGAGGCTCACAAACGTTCCCGCCTTAACCTTTTGACCGCCACGCCCCAATTTCGTTTTGCTTCTTATTCTGGAACCCACTGTAGACATCGCCTGCGCTCGGAAGTGCTGGTCAAGTGTTAGGTGACATTGTCGGTCAACTGTTTGTATCGTTTTTGGTACATGGTTTAGGGTCCTACATCCTATATGCGAGTTTTTTTACTTACGCTTGCGGGTTACAATAACTATCTAGTAGTTAATTTATTGTATGCATTTTTTGTGGAACTTTAAGACTGTTCTTTTTTAAATGGACTTGATTCTATAAGGTACCAGTTATTTATCTAACAGTGACAACGCTAAACATAGATTTTATAACTCAGTTGTTATCAATTTATAGAGTATAGAATTAGATTTTTTTAATTCTACACCTACCTACTCCATACTTTTTTAGAACATATTTAGAATAACACGCTTTTAAATATGTTTAAAAATAAAGTGTCTTTAAGTTAGGTAAGCTGAAATTAAAAGATTATGAAATGATATAGAATAATGTACAACTACCACCTGATGCAATAATCCAAATTACGTAAATTAAAATGATGACATAATAATTACGGCTAAGCAGCTACTGACAAGGTATTATAGACCAATGTTTACAGGGTATTTCACTAGACGAGAAACATAGACTAAGATATCATTATACATAAATATTTGCATCATGATTTTAATAGACTATGTCCGTTTTCGTTGAACTATTTTTTAATTGAGATAAACAGAAGAATCAAGTACCTTATTCGTAGCAAAGCACATACACAAGCAAGCGACATGCAGCGCAAAAAGCGAAATTAAAGTGTTTAAAAGCAAATATTTCCTTTTAATCGCCACAGCTCACTTTTTTAAATTTCACATTAGGCCCAATTATGAAGGCACCATCGTAATTATAATGGCTAATTAGACTATTTCTGTTTCTTTTTACTTTGGGCATTCGATAGAGAGAACACTTTTTAAGTTGCTGATAAATTTACGATGGCGCCTTCATAATTGGGCCTATTATGGGGCTCGATTTTTTGACGACTATAAACATCGTTGGCGCCCGGAAATGCTGGTCAAGTATAGACGACTTTGGCGGTTAAAAGGTTAAATAACTGCAATTTACCCAAAATTTATACCACCGTAACTAAGTATCACAACGAAGTGTTCAATACGAAATAAATTCTAATAAAAACTATTCCCACTACGTAAACTAAAGTTATTTTTTTTCTACGATTTCTATTTCGTCCGACTTAAAAGTGATATCTAAGAACTCCTTTTAATTTGATATTGTGCATTACTAAAAATATCTTTGAGATCTTGCCAACAACCATTTAGGCTTTGCTGTTTATAATTTAAGAAGCAAATTCAGCGTCCAATTTTTACAAATCTTCCAGTACCCAAGTACTTGAGGAGCTTTTTTTATCAATCAGTAAAAACTATAATTGAATAAAAAATTGCACATAAGTTAAGTCTAAAAATGTTTATTTATAAAATGGACCGTGTTATTTCCTCGAAAGATTAAATATCACATGTTAGCAATTATCGTCCATTAAGTAAATTCGTATAGGCCGGGTGGCTAGCCCTGGTGTCAGAGTTTCTGAGCCGCCTGAAGGCTTCTTACAGAGCAGCATCGTCCATCGTAATTCCACTAAATATTACACTAATGTTATAGGCTTAATCATACTTCTTGGCAGCTGTGATGCAAATACAAGCTACGAGTACCTACAAGCTGCGCAGAACAATCCTGACTGAAGCTCACTTAACAGGATTGGATTTCGCGCAGCTTGTATACCTCAGGAAAAATAGACGTTTTTTTTGGTCAATATTGCACTAAATTTCCGATCCAAATTTATATAGACAAAAAGATAGAAGCCGCGATAGAAAAATCGGTTCATTAAATGGGCCGTAAATCGTAAACGGTAAGTTTTACAAAAAAGTTTACTGAAAACAATGGATGCAAAATTTTATTCTATAGAATAATGTCTCCATGACTTTTGCTCTAAAGTGCATAGTTTCCGAGATATCAGCCAAAAACGTTTTTCCAAGATGGCGCTTGAAGCTCCACCTGGATCTGTCAGCATTTTGTGATTTTATGCTTAAAAAGTGAACCTAAACCTTATAAAAAAATGGATCGGATATTTTGTGCAAAGTTAAATCCTTTTTTCCTGAGGAAGTAGTATTTCACAGCCGCCAAGAAGTTTGATTCCGCCTTACACCAGAGTGAAACAATTAGTAATCGAAGATGAGTTACCAATATTTTAAAATGTTTGTCAAGTGTGTTAGTCACTTTAAAAAGCCCAGATCCGACGTCATACTAGGAAACGCATAAGGTTATTAATACATGATATAGAAGCTTCTAGGGATGATTTCACTATTTCATTGAAACATGATTTAGACTTAATACTTGAGATATCACATTATTGAAACTGGCAAATTCATAAATCAAACAACGCCAAATAAAAAAGAATACACCTGTTGGAGGCAGAATTTGTGACTAAACATAGTGTTGCGTTGTTACAACATATCAGTATTTGTATTTATTATCAGTAATGCAACAATTAGATACGAGTAGCTTTAGAAGGCAAAAGAAACTAGAACAACATTTTGGACGATAATCGCTTCCACGCGATTCCATGCGACTACAAATACGACCAACGCCATCTATCGTCAACAAAGCACTACAGCAGACCTTCTCCTTTTCTTTCTTTTCCGGAACCTCTGGCAAGGGTTGTTCCTTTTTAGCGGGCGCGGGAGTTGCGACAGTGGCGCCGCCCGCGCCGGCGCGACGCTCGGTCTTCGCCTCTCGGTCTTCGGTCCTCGACTACGTTACATATTGGACAAGCTAGTGAATCGATCTCTAACTAGGTATATCTTTCGGTTCTATGATCACGATCTCGGAATGACTCAACACGTTTTTTATTACAATTTACATTTTTTATAATTTTTTAATTGTCATACCTACTTGTTTCTTTATGTAAAGTTAGAGATTGATCAACTAGCTATATTTATGGCGTTCTAAAGCGAAAAAATAACTTCATACGACGTTATTCTTACTCGCACTACTCTATAACAGTAACAATATGCGGTAAGCTTTGTAATATATTAGCGTAAGTAGTCTTAGTATAGCTTGATATTATTTTTTCGCCAAGACAAAAAATAAAGTGAAAAATGAATGATATCGAAACATGTATCATGTTATAGGCCGCGCCACACAAGTTGGCGAATGTGAAGTTAGCTACAAGCTGCGCAAAAGCCAATCAACGTGCGGCTTTATGTGAGCTTCAGTCAGGATTGGATATTGCGCAGCTGGCAGCTAACTTCACATCCGCTGACGTTGGCGCGGCCTATTTAGGCCGAATCAAACTTTTTAGTGGCTGTGAAGTTAGCTACAAGCTGGGTAAAATCCGATCCTGACTGAAGCTCACATAGCACCTGCGCGAGGATTGGGTTTCGCGCAGCTAACTTCACAGCCGCCAATAAGCTTGATTCGGCCTATATTAGACTCTCATTTGTGTAGAGAGCCCTTTATGGTAAGAACACATGGTAAATGCGTACCGCAGACAGCTGTGGCCTAGTGTTCGACCAATCACGGAGACCATTGGTGTTTTTTGTTTTAAATATATTTATATTTAAAAAAACACCAAAAACAGCACAGCCGACTTCAATCGTTGCGATTTGCGTATGGTACAAAATTCGAATAGTTCACTCAAATTAACGCATACTTACGATTTTTAGATTACTGCTTATGATTTTTAAATAACCACTTAACCGATATCGATAAAATGAATATGGATTAATACACCTCTGACTAAAAAAAGAACCATCCAACTCGATTCATAATTGACAGAATAATCACGTACGTAGGTAACATACAAACAAAAATTTACAGAGTTTCTCAATTTGGAGAAACTCCTTTATTGAGTCGGTTTAAAACTTAATCAATACTTCTGATTGGTCAAACACTAGGCCGCAGCTGTCTGCGGGACGGCAAAACAAAGCAATGGTTGTAAAAATGGAACGTGGGCGTATGTGACATGGAATTATTTATGTAGCAAAACTTCAGTTAGTAGAAAAACCACCCCCACTCAGATTAGAACGGGATCACACGAAGGAATGGCACATAAAAAGCAGACTGTGCTGTGTGCCAACAACATGGCCATATTTATATTTTTTACGCCAAGAAAACATCGTGTTGCGCAGTTTAAAACAGTGTTAGTACATGAGATAAAATTTAAAATCATCGAAATTTTTTTACATCAAAACTGCATAAAAATTATTCGGCTCTTGAAATACAGTTTTGAACTAGTTCAAGAAAGAGGCTTCGACAAAATCAAAAATTTTTACCCTACTAAAGGATCTTTTATAAATAATATTTTTATTTCTATTCCCAGATTGGGAATGCAGGTGTCGTTTATCAAATTATGCAGTTCCTGGATTAAAACTGCGATAATACGATTAGCTAGCAATTACACTTGTTACTTGTTCCTTTACATGTATGAGTCAAACTTCCCTGTATTGTGTACGTAACTATCGCGTCACAGGCTATCGTGACTGTTAAAATTCTGCAAGTGACAGTGAAGTCTCATATGCACTAAATTTATATAATAGATACTTTTGCTTGGCACCAAATCATCAAGTTACAACAAACAAAAAGAAACAAATACAGTCAGTGTGAGCCGTAACGCCCTGTAATAGAGTTGGAATTCTCACCCGCGAGTGGTGCGTGGGTTGTGGTTGCCGCCAGTCTCCCCACCACATGCCGCTGCTGCTGCCAGGAGTCGCGCCGGCGCTGTACCCATACCCGTAACCGCTACGAACAGACAAACGAATAAATAGTTATCTTGTAGAACATAAGTAGTCAGTCCGTAGAGCGGATGTTGTCCAAGGCAAAGTTAAGGCGCAAAACCACGTGGAAGGTCGCCCATGATGCCGAAGCCACACATTGGACGATGACTTGAGTCCAAGCTTGGCTACGAATTGAATAGCCAATTATTTATTGTTCGGTTTGCGTCCAATATCAGTTCAAGACCGATCCTACTCATTGGAGTGTTGGAACCAACACTACAATTTATAGCCAACATAGCCAATGTGTCGCCCCGGAATGAGATGGACCGATCAGATCAAGTCTGCTGTGGGCGGTCCCGTGCATGAATGTACCCGATTGACGAGTTTTGGCGGGATCGCGGGAAAATCATGTCGCCTAATTGTCTTATTTTGTTAAACTTTTGTTTTCATCAGTAATAATTAGTGAAAAATTGTGGTATTTCGTTGATTATGAGCTGATTTACGTGCATAATAGTAGGCAAGTGATATAATGTGACTTATCATGTTATTCCGTGTTGTTACCAAAACTCCAAAGACGCCTCTGGTAAAGTCTCCACTGCTTTACTGAGGTATGACTTGGACTATGTTTGAACTTGACTGCAACTTTATTGGACTATGACGTGACTACGACTGACTATTTTGATAAACTATCAAAATTTATTAAAAATACTTGACACCTGCAAATGCACAATAATGCGACGCCAAAATATAAAAGAAGGGGTATTATATCTGCCCCTACCAATAATAATACTGCGTGATGACCACGACCGCTCTATGAGCTCTGTCAATCAAATTCAGTGCATCAAGTCAAAAGATAGCGCCGCATGTGGCGAAGTTATTCGCAATCGCAACATTATTTCCCGAACACTGTACAATTATTAGGGTATTGAAACTCACCCTTGCTGATAGTAGGTGTCGTACGGAATGGGCCCGGCCGGGGTGTAGGGCACCTCCGCCGTCAGACTGGAAGCCGCATACGCGCTACTTCGCGCGTCTTCGCTCGTCTCGCTCGTCGTACGCGAGTACCGCTCCCTGTCTCTGTGCCTACCAATAAAACAGATATATTAGGCCCAATTATGAAGGCGCCATCGTAATTATCACTACATAGTATAAAATAAAGTCGCTTTCCGATATATGTCCCCATGTATCCCATGTAACTACGCAACGGATTTTGATGCGGTTTTTTCTAATAGTGATTCAAGAGAGAGACTTGGTATTTATTTATTTTCTTCTTGACTCGACTATTTCATCCTAAAGCCCAATTCATAATATTTCTCTGTTACTAAGTGAGTTAAATAAAATACCAATAACGGTGTACCTAAAGATTTTTTTTCCAGATGTGATTACTTGGCGATATTCAGATTTCTCCTAATGAAACTAAAATTCATACTTACTTCCTCCTGCATTTCCGTTTACACCGCTTGCCGCTTGCACAACAGAACATAAAATGTTATTAAATTGTGATGAATGAGTGTATTTAAATAGTACGTATTTTCTGAATCCCCTTTCCCCCCTTGAAGTCTCTCGTCTTTAGTCACACAAAAAGCCAATCGACTCTCGTTTTAGACAAACAGTCTTTGAAGATCAAACTAAATTGTTCTGCTCCAACAATGTTGAATATCGGCGTTGAAGTCATTTTTGTTCCCCTATAAGTAATTAGCGTTATTTATAGTCTGACCGTTTAACTGAGTCCACGCCTGCGCGGTACAGGGGCGCGGGGGTAGACGACAAAGGGGGATTGAGACAGGTGCGGGCGGTGAGGACCCGCCGCCCGCACCTGTCTCAGTCCCCTTTGTCGTCTACCCCCGCGCCCCTGTACCCGCGCAGGCGTGGATTCAGTTAAACGGTCAGACTATAGTCCTTTACCTACATTTACCTATCCTTCTCGCTGTTCCGAGTTCGGTCCCGCTCTCGAGCCTTCCCGTCTTTTACCCGGTCTTGGTCTCGGTCTTTATCCCGGCCCCGATTTTTAGGTATATTCCACTCGCCCCAGCTCCGATGTCGATAAACTTTTGCGTCATTTGTATCACTTCACAAAATTTTTCATTGTAACTGAACGGTTCACTATAACCACTTTCTACTTACCTATCTTTCTCGCGGTCCCGATCCCGGTCACGCTCTCGATCTTTCTCTCGATCCTTTTCCCGGTCCCGGTCTCGGTCCTTGTCTCGATCCCGGTCCCGGTCTTTGTCCCGGTCCCGTTCTCTGTCCCGCTCGCCCCGGCTCCGGTGTCGATGCCTGTGTTCTCGGTCATCGTCCGACCACCGCGTGTTGCTTGCGTCGCTGTGTTCTTCTTTGAAACGGGTGTAGGGCTCCTTGAAAATAAATCAGTCATGTAAATAAATTATATTGAATCAAACTTAATGGCGCATGGCGTAACGCAGCGACTTGCCTCGCATTCACTAGTGTATCGAGAGAAAGCCCGGCTTCGTCGAGTTCGTCGAATAAAGTGAGACGGCAAGGGGCGAGGGAGCGCGTTTTCATATGATTCAATTATCAATAAAATTATCATGTCAACTTTTTACTGTGTGTATTTACTTTTTTAGAGATACCCTATTCACTCTAACCTTGAAAAGCTTTAGATTATATCTCTTAGCAAACAGGAAAGCAGGACGACTGTTTCATTCCATGGCGGTACGAATCAGAAATGTTGATTTACTACGCAATTTTTTTAGTTTTTACTACCTATTTAAATATACATATAAATATACTTTATTTTGAATTTGTGAGCCTCTTTACAGCCTGCGATTTGTATTTGTAATTATTAGACTTAATAAATGAATATAATATTATTTTTATGATAAAAAATTCAGATAACACTGCATTTCTGTATCTAGTGTCATTATTAGTAATAATCTGCCAAGTACTGCCCCCTTTAAATATTATTTTTATTCTATTTTTAGTATTTTTTGTTATAGCGGTACCAGAAATACATCATCTGTGAAAAGCTTTTAGCTTGCTAGCTATAACGGTTCATGAGATACAGCCTGGTGATAAACAAACAGACAGACGGACAGCGGAGTCTTAGTAATAGGGTCCCGTTTTTACCCTTTGGGTACGGAACCCTAAAAATGTGAAAAAATTTAAACCGGACGAGCATGTTAATGAATCAATATTATGCAATATTTTTTGTATTAGGTTCTATTAACATCAATAAAGTTATCTTATCTTATATATATAAAACAATTTAAAAATACGTAAAAAAACAATATCTGTTTTTAAAACCGTAGTGACTGCATTTTTTTTCCAATGATCGCAGTAATTCCTTGTTCGTATCAGATTAACTTTGCCAATTGAAGCATTATATTATTCTCGAGCATATAATAACATATACCTATATGTCACTCATTTAAAAAAGTATGTTTTTCTTACTAAGAACTTGATTCTGGTTATAATGCTCCCATAAGTGTGATTCGGCTATAGCGAATGTTGCTGGCACCAAGAGTATAGAGGTAAGAATAGCAGAAATAGTATCTCATTGAAAAACATCAAAAATGTAAATCATGACAATACTTACAACAAAGTCTGAGTGCTTGCTCATGCATGAACCATTAAGGTTTTTTATAAAACATTTCAGAAGTTTAAAGCTATGCTATAAAAACTATAAAAAGATTTAAATACTTACCAAAAAATTTTTTTCAAGAGGGATTTTAACAAATGGTAGCTAAATGTTCTAAGCCACAACATGATGAGTTGGTGAATGTCCCACATTTCAATAAGCGTGTATTTTAATAGTCCACTGCTGAACATAGGCTTACTTAGTTCATATATATATATGGGTACAATAACTTCATTAATAATTAGTATAGCTACACTATTGCATTAGGTGATAGAACCTGTCAAGATAGTTGTACTGTGGAAAATAAATAAAATTATCATCCACAGCATTCTTTATCCAACCGCTGGGTATAGGGTGTCCACTTGTCCAGGTGCGCCTATACGATAATCTAGACAAGAAAGTCTGCAGTGCTTTTACTTCAGTCACAACCGCGAGCAGGCGAGTCAGAGATCAAATGCATACTTTTTTGTGCGAAAACATTAAAATACTAACCTTTTCAGTGATTTTAGTGTCCTCCAATCTTTTACTAAGATTAGCATCAACAAGTTTTGTTGGTTTCACAACCTCTTCCATGACCGGGGGTGGTTTTGTGACAACACATGGCAAATTAGGCATCGGTAAGTTAGACATTTGCAACTTCTTGTCTATGGCTTTGCTCTCATACATCTCCTGGCATATCTTGCCGAAAGCATCGTGAAACACTTCCAGCACCTGAAAATAAGATAGCGTTGCACTACGATGGATACATAGGAAACTTAATACCAAACTATGACACCAGGGCTACCCTTACGAACTAACTTTTTCATAAAAATATTTTCAAACATAAGATGAGACTTTCAACAATGATATTGAATGATATAATTGTGCATGCATACCGATAATTAGTAAACCTACCTTTCCCATCACTGATTTTCCATTGTATTTTTCTATACACAATTTTGTAAATTTGACATCTGTGAAAACTACTCTCGCAAATCCTAAATGCCTGTTAGTAATTGGATGGTAAAATATTGTCAATTCCTCATAAGGACCAATTTTATTCATCATATCGGCTAAAAATGCTTTATCTATATTATCATTCAGGTTTCCAATAGTAATTTCTAGTTGCGGGGGGACTCCCACATAGTTTTGATCTATTTTGAACCTGAAAAGTAAAACAAAATTTAAAAATCCCGCCACAGTTTTGTAGGTTATCTTCTAATATTTTTAAGTTGGTAGCACTGTCATTGAGATTACAATAAAAACAAAGTGAATATTATTGGATTTTTTAGAAATATATGAATAATTTGTATTAAACCAGACATGCTGTACATTTGTACCCCATAAAAATACAAATAGTAAAGATTAGCAAAAGCATTCAAGTTGTGACATCATAGCAAATAAGCATTATGAAAGAAAAACACTATGTTAGTGGATTCTTATTGTAATACTAGATTAAGCCTTAATAAAATCTGACCTACTCAGTTTACTATTGAAAGAACATTTCATTTCAATTACTATTAAGATATTTGTTAAATAGTAAGTATGTTTTGTATGATTTACATACATATGAAATTGTGTATTGTTTATGATGCAAATAGGCTATCCAAATATTTACCTAGGGACTGGTAGATCTGCTGGTTCTAGCCTATTCCAGATCCTGGAGAGCTGAGATCTTGGGTCTCTACATTGCACAGGTGGATAGGTATTATCCCCGGGGACACAACCATCATATCTGTACAATTTTGTTGCCCCTTTGACCAGAAATGGGTCCATGAGCAATTTGTAGTTTTTAGGTGCCTTGTGAAGCACAGCATTGTGCCCAGGAGTTTTATGCTCCATTCCTCCATTCATTCTGCAAGATAAAAATGTTAAAAATATTAATATAACATAACCTCTTCATGTTGGTGAAAGTCATATTAATTGATTTATTTGTATTGTAGGCTATGTATCAATAGAATCGACCTGAAAATAGACATTTTTTACTATCTGAAAACAGTATTTATTATAAAAACAAACCTGAAAACAACAAAAAACAATATGTTACAAAATTTACAACTTGCAATGGGATTGAGACTGATGTGATTTCATCTTGAGTGAGTAAAATCTACTTTACGAAATTAATAGACGTATTCAAAGCACCACTTTCACAATATTAACACAGTATTCTTGAATTATAAAATAAATTCCTACAGCAAGCTCTCTCCATGGTGACAGCAAGTTGATATCTGACGAATATAAAGAAATAAAATAACTCACCTTGTACTCATTGTATTGCTTGTGTATTACTTGAAATTATTATATTGTTGTGTGATTATATCTCATTTTGGTATTTTTTTGTATTCGAAATTAGTCAAAAATAATTATGAAGCGTTCAATTGACTGCACTGCAACTGCATAAAATAAAGTATAGAGTTCTCCAAAACAACACTGTTTGCAGAGAAATACAATACTTCATGAGCATTATTATAATTTGTCGTGTTGGTACTGGTGACAGCTGACATTCATTGACATTTCCAAAAAATTACCACAGATGATGAAGTTGGCTGCATAATTACCAGCATAAGCTATTCAAAATTCCATTTATTGTGAGAATCTGTCGTGGTGCAGAAAATGCAGACCCTTCGAAAGAGAGGAGGAAGACTTTTAATAATGACTCAGCCAAGGCAACGAGATTTTTTCTGATCACAACATGCGAGTTTTGATTTAGCTATCCTATGCATAAATACGTTACTTAGCCAGCATTTCCTATGTGTGCAAATACAATATTATAATAAAATTACGGTACTAAGCATTAAATATCCTTTAGGAAATCGGTCAAACCAAACCCTTACTAGAAGGGATACTCTATCTATATATCTTTTTTTAGTCGCCTACCCTCGATAGAGAAGCAGTGTCGAATTTGCGTGGCCATTTATGATTTCCTTAAAAATTATTAATTTCGTTAATTTTGTGTTAAAAATTGTTAATCTTGTTCATTAACTATCAATTACTCTGTAAACAGTGTAGTTTGCTCAGAATTTTGCTTCAGTTACTCGTAAATACGAGTTTAACTTCGGACCGTTTCTTTTCGTTTTTCTTCTTGATAATTTAAATTCGTTTAGCTAAAATGCAGTGTTTCGTGTGCGAAAATGATTTTGCGGATGATTTCGTGGGGCGGTGAGATGGCTACAAGAGATACATCTGCATACAATGCAGTAATCTAACAAGTAGCGAGGCGCGCGTCATGGGTCTGAAGGGCAAACGCACGCTACTATACTTGTGTGATTTATGCAGAGAAGTTTTGTTTCAAGTGCCCATCTTATAAAATCGTACGACGGACTTAGAAAAGAACTAGATGAAGTGAAGGAGCTCTTGTCTCGGAACAGTTATATAAGTCGGGACGACGCGCAGCCGCCGGCAGCAACAACGTCTGAGCTGTCGCCTGTCAGCACAAACACAATATTAGAGGAACTTTTGGAGCGCAAGCGCAGAGCTAATATTGTAATTCTGGTAGGCATCAAAGAAAGCGGTTCTGACAGAAAGAGATACGATGAGAAGGTGGTCAATAAGATCCTCAAAGACATCAACAGTGGGGAGGACTGTTCTTCTAAAGTTACGTCGGCGCAGAGTCTTGGTCGCCGAGAACCTGGCAAGCAACGGCCACTCAAAATTGTGTTCAAGACTCGTACGGATGCTGTGCAGATTCTCAAAAACAAGAGTAAGGCCAACAAGGAGGTAAGAATTTATGATTATAAAACACCCAAACAAAGAGAAGAGCTTAATAAATTACATACGTGAGACCCTTAAAAATCGAATTGATATGGGCGAAACTGGTCTCACCATAAGGTATATAAAAGGAATAGCTAAGATTGTACCAAAAAACTAGACAATCGTCAAGGCCCTTATAGCGACCTTACTTTCATCTACACAAATCTTTTCTCTATTCGTTCTAAATTCGACCTTTTCCTACAATAATGTCAATGCTCAGAATCCTTCAGTAATAGTAATTAGTAATCACGGAAAATTGGCTGAACAGTAGTGACCCTAATAGCACATTTAACATTCCTGGCTATTCGTTATTTAGATTGGACCGTAGCTACAAAAAGAAAAAATCTGAAGGAAAAACTAGGGCTGGTGGAGTTGCAATTTACATCAGGGACCACTTGGATGGTGTACCGATCATACTCGTAGCTAAGCGTAATCAAAGATACATGTGTGAGGATGTGGAAGCACTCTATCTTGACATTCAGTTTGGTATGCATCATTTCTTAGTGGTGGGGGTATATCGACCTGACGACAATGAAGAGATAGCTTGGAGATCACGTGATACTAAATTGATGGAAATAACACAATAGTGATAGCCAGTGACTTCAATTATACTAATTTAAAGTGGCCAATTACAACAGCGGGGAAATTCTGTCAACCGATCTCGTCACCGAAGTGATCCGCTCCTGAACCCCTCTTGCTTTTCTGACAGTTTTGATAGCTCAAAGCTGTCAAAAAAAAACGAGAAAATCTCAAGAACGCGTCACCTCAGCAACGAGATAGGTTAACAGAATTGCCCCGCTGATCAGCAGCACTCCGGAGAAGTGAATGCCAAACCAGAAAATTTGTTTTTAAATCAGAAAATATGTATTTAAATCAGCTTCTGAATACACCTACTCGTTATCAGTCAAACCAGGCACCTTCTCTATTGGATCTTATAATGATTAATGATCAAACACTAATTACGGAAGTTATCCATAAACCACCCATTGGAAAAAGTGATCATTGTGTCTTGGAATTCACCATCCAGTGTCTAATGCAAAAAGAAAGGACAACACCCAAGTTCAGGCGAAACTACCAGGGCATAAATTATGATAGTTACAATTCCGATTTGTTTAGGACCTTGCAAGCGGTGAGCAAGACTGATGATCCTGAACAACTATGGGATGGTATCTTAAATGCTATCAATGTTACTACAGACAACCATGCGCCTTTACGGCAAATAAGATCTAAATCAATAAAAAATAAACCATGGATTGATGACAGTGTCCTGCGGGGCAATTCTGTCAACCGATCTCGTTACGGTGACACGTTCTTGAACCTGTCTCGTTTTTCTGACAGTTTTGAGCTGTCGGAACTGTCAGAAAAACGAGAGAGGTTCAAGAACGTATCACTTCAGTAAAGAGATCGGCTAACAGAATTGCCCCGCTGGAGTTCATTTCAGAAAAAAAATCTTATGGGACAGGTACAGAATGTCTAAGGATGAAGACGACTATTACAAGTTTCGTGAGGTGAATAATAAGTGTGTTGCCTAGTCCAGGAAGCAGAGGAGTGCTTATGAGGCCAGAATCCTCGACTATGGAGATAAGGCTTTTTATTCATACCTGCGACGCTATACTACATCTACTGTTAGCATTCCACCAGCAATTAGAAACCACAATGGAGATCTTGTAACTAAACCAAGTGATATTGCAGATGAGTTCGAAAAAGCATATTCAGTCGAACCAGCACTCATTCAAAACAGTATGACTATTGCATCTCCACGTGTTGAAGAAAGTTTGTGTGATATTTCTTTCACCGAAAGTGATGTAAGGAAGGCAATTGCAAAGGACATGTCCACAAAATGTATGGAAGCTGGTATAAAAATAATCAAAAAATCTAACCACAACAATTGTAACATTTCGAGAAAGTTCATATTTTTCTGAGTCTATTACATCAGTTAAAAACAAAAAAGAGCTAGGCAATTTTTTAAAAAATAATTTTTAATGTATAAGGATAAATAAATATATTTGGCTCAATAGGTATTTTATCTCTATCAACCCTGCAAAAATGGTAAATGGTTATGGTAAAAATGCTTTATGTAATCTCCAAATTGTTAAAATAAAGCATTTTTTTAAGTAATCTCCAAATTGTCAAAATAAAGCATTTTTACCAATTAGACACACTTTTTAAGCGTCTTTTTGTCACATTGAACCCACTAACTGTACACACAGGTAGGTTAAAGAAATTAATTTTAGCAAATTATGAGATGAATGCGAAAGAATCAGCTACAAATGCAAGTAAAATAACAATAGAAGCACTTATTATTGTTAAACTAGAAAAAATAAAAAGCAGTATTATTATTTTTCATACAATTTATTTTTCACATTTAAAAAAATGCAGGGATTAAAATATCGAAATTAGATATTTTTGAGAAGCCCATAAAACAAGCTTTCAAATGATGTAAATATTATCTTGGTTAGATTTTTCTCTGAATAATATACCACTTGTGGACGTCTCCTTTGAATATCCAGTCATCTCTCGGGCCAGATCAACTTCCAGTCTGCATACTTAAGAATTGTGCTGATACTATTGCTCAAGTCTTAGCAGAATTAATGAACACTTCTTTTGAAGCTGATTACTTGCCTCAGGACTGGAAGCATGCAATAGTGACTCCAATTTTTAAGAAAGGTGACCCGAAAACTTTCGACCCATTAGCCAACAAGTGTTGTAGTGAAGATTATGGAAAGAATTATAAGTGGGAGAGTAGCACAATTTTCAAACAGAAATTGTGTGATCTCAACAAAGCAACATGGTTTCATTGAAAAGAGGTCAACTATTACGAACTTATTGAAGTATGTTCATGATTGGAGTATACAAGTTGATAAAAAAGAACCTGGTGATGTAGTGTACCTCGATTTTGAACGTGCATTTGATAAGGTACCTCACCAGCGCTTGTTGTATAAGCTTGATCATCATGGTGTGCGTGGTAAACTGCTGGAGTGGTACCGGAGCTTCTTAACAGTTAGAACATTTCAGGTTCGTGTGGGAAGCTCGTTATGTCAAAGGAAAATGGTTTCCATCGGTGTCCCTCAGGGTTCTGTGACCGCTCCTCAGCTGTTTGGATTCTTTATAACTGATCTGATAGAGCTCACAGAATGTCAGTCAGCCTTTTTCGCAGACGATGGGAAGTTTTTTGCCAATGCATTGATAAAGTCTGGAGAACTTCAGGAAGATCTGGACCGTATTCTGAACTGGACCAGGGACTGGATAATAAAGTTGACACAACCAAATGTAGTGTGTTACATCTTGGTAGAACCAACCCCAGCCCGGGTAGCACGGCTAAGAGGGGAAATCATTTTATCCACTTTAAATGTCAGTTGTCATTGTCAATCTATACATTATCTCCTCTTCAAGGTGATATAATGGTGGAGAGACAATTTGTCCCTTTGCTATTCTTCCCGTGCAGAGAGACATACACATTTATTGGAGTTGCTTTAGCGTCTGTAGACCAACAGAGGGACTTAGGAGTCATCATGACTGCAGATTTGAAATGGGAAGAGCATATATCTATGATAGTCAAACGGGCTAACTCATTTATCTATGTCATACGCAAGTCCTTTCAGATAGTATAGTATAGTAACAATTGATGTTTTTACTAAGACTTACAAAACCTATATAAGGCCTCTTCTAGAATATGGGTTCCAGGTGTGGAGTCCTTATTTTAAGAAAGATATTGATTTGCTTGAAAGTGCACAAAGAAAAGCCACCAGGATACCATATGCTCTGCGCCGCAAAACCTATGAAGATAGGTCTCTTCGTCTCACGCCCCTTGAAGAACAACGAATGTGTGGAGACCTGATTGAGACCTTCAAAATTCTCAATGGCTTCTATAATCTTCCGAATATTCACGATATGTACACCTTGAAGGAAAACATACGCGACAGCAGACGCCATAATTTCCTCTTGCAGCCTACACCATCACAAACCAACACTGCACACCACATCCTCTGCAACAGAGTGGTTTACAACTGGAACAGAGGGGTTAGTCCAGGATTACACGTAAATTAAAACTACAGATGTTTCCGTATGGATCCATACATTTCTGTACAGCGCCCCTGGCGGAAACGAGGAAGAACCAACCAAAATGTATGGAGCTTCACGCAAACGCGAAAGTTTATAAGTAAACTACGCAAAACCTGGACTAAGGGCTCTGGTTGCCTGAAGATGTAATCTCAGCAAAGACTATAAACACATTTAAGAATAGACTGAGTCTTTGAATAAAGAAGGAAAAAAATTCCTTGACAGATAAATACCAATTTTATTCGACTCTGCTTGATATAGGCACATCAGTTTATACTGCTCGCCTATAAACATTCAAATAAAATGTACTATTGGGATCAATAGGAATCATGGACTTGATTCTCTTTTTATTGCCATAGTCTGGTCAGTAATGGACTAGTGGTCAGCTCAGGAAGTGCCCTCGTTGACTAATACACTATTCGATGGTAAAATTATTTTTAAATTCATGTGATCGATTTCGCCTGAATAATGGTAAAATTATTCTTCTGGTAACATTGATCTACTTGCTTTGCTACTTGCTAGTGGTGTTGCATCATCGATTTCGGTAATTTTGTGAATTTTAAAGATTTCTAGTTGTTAGAGGACGGTGTCATTGCGTTAATTTAATCTAAAATTTGTCAGTGAGCTTCGTCAATCAGTGATTCGTTTCGTTCCAGTTGCTATGTCTGATAAATTCATCCCGGTGGTCAAGGCTGAAGAGGAGGAGCCTGCTGCTGAAGAAGAAGAAGAACTGGTCGACCCTCAAACTCAGTTGAGGGTAAATATCTGTCTTTTTATTCGTTAACCTTATCTAAAATAAAACTCTTATTATCAATCCTGTTCTATAACCTCTTCCTAACCTTAGATGAGAGCTTAACTTGAATCTTGAATTTTTCTTTTTCTATCCTATATTATAAATAAATATTAGGGGACATCTTACACACAGTCTCTGACCCCAAACTAAGCAAAGCTTGTGATATGGCTGCCAGAGACTGATATACTACATATACATATTTAAAAATACAAACTTCTATAGATAGTACCTAAATAACACCCAGACACAGCAAACATCTATGTTCATCACATAAATGTTTGCCCTGGAAGGGGATCGAACCCACACCCCTTTGATCCAGAAGTCAGGGTCACTAACCACTGAGCCACCGAGGCAGTCAACTATGGAGCTATTGAAGTAGCTAAGCAACATGCTGGATGTTGAAGTGTTTATTTTCTATCTCTGTTGCTTAGATAAACTGCTGCTCTGAAGAAATACTCGTACTAATTGTTTGACATTCACAAGAATTAATGCTGTGAAAATATAGGTACAAGGTTTATTTACATTTATTTTGTAGAAATAAGAATTCGATTTTAGATTGTGTTTTTGGGGTTCCGTACCCAAAGGGTAAAAATGGGACCCTATTACTAAGAGTCCGCTGTCTGTCCGTCACCAGGCTGTATGTACTGTTATAGCTACACCATTGAAATATTCACAGAAAATTTATTTCTGTTGCCGCTACAACAAATAATAAAAATATTTAAGGGGGCTCCCATACAACAAACATGATTGCCAATTTTTGCTTGATATTAAAAATGGCAACAGGTAGAAGCTTGAAATGGGTCTAAGGGGGATCCCACACAGTACGGAAGTCATCGTGCGCGAGTCCGACTCGCAGTTGGCAGATTTTTTATTATTTATTGTCATTGTACTGTACCGGGCTTTTAACAGTTCTTGCTGCTGGAAATTGCAAACCCGCCTAGTTGTCTGTAATTCATGCATAACTTCAGTATGTAGTTTTTGTCTGTAATTCTTTGTAATTTTGTTTGTCTGTAGTTATTGTCTGTAATTCATGCATAACTTCAGTTTTGTATTTTTAGTTAGTAATTTTGACTTCAGTGAAAGTATACAATGATTATTACTTCTATTATTTTGTCTTACCAAACATGACCAAATATTCTTGAAATATCCACCTAACCTGACCTAACCTGAACATCTTATTGCATAGCATAGCATGCTTTTTTGACAACTACTTTTTATACACTTTTGAAAATGTAGTAGGTATGTGTTCTCAACTAAACTCGATAGCTCTAAAATTGATGGCATCATTTTCTCAGATTGGAATTCAAATTTAGACATTTGTTAACTCAATATCCATACTACACAGGTACATTGTCAAACATGTAATTTACAAATGTTTGTGGTGTTTACAGGAACAATGCCATGAAAAGCCCGATGCCCAGAACCAGTGGAGTAAATACCAGGAATGCAACAACCGCGTAAACTCCCGCTCCAACACCGCTGAGACCTGCGAAGAGGAGCTCATTGACTACCTCCACATCCTCGACCATTGTGTCAGCAAAGATCTTTTCAAAAGGCTAAAGTAAATTACCATAGATTCTTCCGCCCTCCATTGTGCTTAATCATGGATTATGGCTTTCATGTTTCATCAGTTACATATTGGTTATTGGTGCAAATTTTGCTGGTGCATCGGGCGGAGTGTAGATTTAGCAAATTTATTTATGTTCTTCGAGTATGATCGACAGTGTTGAGGTTTGTTTATTTGTAAATAAATAATTACAATTATTTAAATCTGTTATTTATTTATTTAGATTATTTTAGTTTAGACTTTTCATTAGACTGAGTAGAAGTAGGACATAGGTAATTTGAATTCATACAAGAGATCACTTGTCTGGTATTCACAAAGAATATATTAAAATAAAACACATTTGTAGATTACAATATTTTTACTGTAGCAAATATAAAAATTTAGAAGGAACATAATAATTTGATAAATACAGAACATTCTTTAAATAATATTTAAGCTCCGAAACATCACAAGTAATAGAATGGCACAATGAAATATATTTTGATCAAAACACATTTGAAGATGCATATGTACAAAATAATTATTATGTATTATTTTCACAATGGCGTACGCCCACTGAAGAGGTAGTACGCGGAAGTGTGAGATAATAAGGGCTGAGAAATACTAGAGAACGATTTTCTTATTGGCGTTATATTTAATTTAAACTGCCCAACTATCCAACTATTGATCATAGGCTTCTTATTACTAGAAGGATCAGGTAGCCCAAGCTGGCCAAATACGGTTTGGCAGACTTCACATATCTTCAAGAACAGACATTGTCAGACATGCAAATATCCTCAAAATTGGCTTTGTCTTCAAAAAAGACGAGGTCAACGAAAGGAATCACAAACATTATGCCAGGGCCACACATTGCACGATGACTTGAGTCCAAGCTTGACTATGATTTGAATAACCAATTATGATTGTTCGATTTACGTCAAATATCAGTCCAAGACCGATCAACACATTGGAGTGTTGGAACTAACACTACAATTTATAGCCAACAGAGCTAATGTGTGGTCGCAGCATCAGGTAGGAATAAGCACTTCACGCCGCACCACCTCTTAAATGAGTAATCAGTCTTACGCAAAAATGGGCGATTGGTCATACATATGACATTGAAAATAACTTTTGCAACATGAAATTTTTTTTATCCAATCAACTAATCGAGTGCCAGAAATTATAAAATCACTTTTTTGGAATGTGTTTCAAATACTGGATATCATAAATTATATTTGTACAAGAAAGAAAAATTAAAAATTATATAATGTACTATACAAAGTGTATTTCTAGGTGATGGACATATTCTAATCTAGGATACCATTGTACTCAGGACACTGCTGGACCTATCACCTCCACCCCGAATAGAATAATTGTACTCGTCAATATGACGAAACCAGTTCTGACAGCGTGAAAAAGAAGCCGTTCCATACAACATTGACTTTCGAATAAGGGAGTATAGTAGAGATCGTTTATCATAGCGATTTCAGGGTTGGTCCCAAAGTAAAAGTTGGACATAATGTTGATGAAGTACAATGATACAATAGCTAGAATATATCGTTCGACGGAGATACACCGCTTACAAATCTAGGAATAACAATCATGTCTAAAATTAAAAACTACACCTAAGAAATTGACTTCATCTAAAATAGAATAAAAATGTGTTGTCTTACATTAAACCAAGAAAACAAAGTAATATAAGTTTAGTATTCTCGTAATACATCAATGATTACGTTTTATTTCAAGAAAAAATACACAAGTATATAATATAACAAAACAATAAAAAAATCACGAAACATATTATGCCAAGTTAAAAATTTAAAATCTTTAACAAAAGCACTATAGCTTTGGTTTGAAATGCAAAAACGAAATTATTGAAGGATTTTAGTATGTTTATGCCGTAACATCTAATGGACGCGCATTACTAAGTAGGATACACTTATTAATAGTTTGCTGATCTACACTATTTTAAAATAATCCACTTTATGACTTGTGGTAAACCTACAGCTAACATCATACCAACACATACGAGAAGACATTGTGACATGCTACATAAGTAGTTATAGATTTTTTAAATCATATTTTATCGCAAAGAAGTCCGCGCATGACCAACAACTCGCCTCATGGTAAGCGACGATGTGGTGGTCGGAGATGATGTATGTACGCAGACTTAGATGTTACCTATCCCTCAGACCAAATAAAAAAATCAAAACGGAACGTCGTGAGGCACAGACAAGTGAGGCTGGTTTTTTATACGTGTGTGAGTGCGTCGGTGTTGCGCCGCCATAGTTCGACTGACGAGCCAAGGCATAGTTTCTTTGTACGTGTACATGTGTGTGTTGTGTCTGTACACGGCGAGGCATAGTTTTGCCGGCCTCACTTGTTTGTTCACAACATTCTGTCTTGATTTTTTTATTTGGTCTGGGACCTACCTATCCACTCTTACTTTGAAAAGTTTCTGATTTCATATTATCAGGGAAAAGGCGACGAAAGCAGACAGTCTGTTCCATTCCCTAATGAGACAAGATTGATTACTCATAATTTTTTTTGTTCTGTTCCATGTAAATCTACAACCAGTTTCACTTTATATAGATGTTTTGTGTGTTTGGTTGACATGTGCACTCCAGTGAGTGCATCTCCTCTTATTGTTTTTATTTTAATTGATGACGGACTTTCTTTTTATCGTCGGTATTTCTCCTTACTCTGCGAGTGTCACAGCCAGCTCTTATTATGTATTTCCTTTATTTTCGCCAAAATACATGTACCTACGAACATTTTCATTTATAGTTATCGGTGAACTAGGCGATAAAGCCTGTGTTTCAGGGTTCTAAAGTGAACATATTTAGCCTCATTTGGTAGCATGCTACAATATCACCCGAAGTCTTGGTGTAATGGAAGCATTACTAAAAATAACACGTCGTACATCGATATACATTACTGTAATATTCATAGGTCAAATAAAATACCATACATTTAATTAAAATTCATAAATAAACAGACAATAAAGCAGGTGCACTACACTAGCCTCGTAGCAATCATTAACAAAGTGAGGGATGCATAATAGCTAAAGGTGAGATTATACCTAGGCGTTGCCGTATGGTTAAAAAAAGTTCCTTAAATTATTGCCATTTAATTTTAAGAAAATAACGAAATAGTCTATGTCCCGTACTTCATTTCTTTCGATCTACATATTTGCTGTAGAGCAAATCGAAAGATAGACTATTTTAATGGCACTAATTATCTGAGAGTTTAGTAATGTAACTACAAAGTGATGTCGCCTTGATATAATCTCTCTATAAAACATGAAAATATACACAAATAGGTAAGTATTCAATATTACAAAAGTTTTACATAAGGCTCGCTTACGTTACGTTGCACAAGTCACATTATCCCAAAGTAGAGACCAAACTCCTAACTCCTTACTTATATATTCAGTCCTTTCAAAAACTGCATCACATACTGACTTTTGTGACATTCCAGTGTGCTCATCAATAATATAATCAATAGTAACCGTTCGGAATACAGTTCATATTCATAGGCCGAATCAAATTTCTTTCAAATTGCGCAAAACCCAATCCTCGCAGAGGTGTTATGTGAGCTTCAGTCAGAATCACAGACATATACTTCCTTTTTAACCCCCGACAAAGAGGGGTGTGTTCTTAGCCATGTTTCATGAAAATCTGTTCTGCCGTTTGAAGATCATCAGCTCTTTTCTAGTTGATGAGGGGATCTGACTACCTTCCATATGTCCTATCGATTCGAAATTTGATACTGTGTTACTTCAAAGATATTGAAAGGACATAGGGTTTATTTTGTGTCGGGGAGATTTTAAAAATTTTAATTTTACTATTAAATACGTCTGTGGTGGGGAATGGGTTTTGCGCAGCTTGTAGCTAACTTCACATCCGCCAAGTATGATTCTGTCTATAGTCGACATTTGTTCAGAATTTAAAATATCACGTGACTTATTTTCCGTTACTATGTATAACATAAAATGAGCTCACTTAAAGTAATCTAACACAGCTTTCATTGTCATATTTAGCTGTTCTATTTTCGATCAATCCACATTCAGGGTTTTAATTTTTGACTCGTTCGCCTAGTACACATTTTTTTTAAGTAACCGAATAGGTTTGCGTTTGACCACATACTGCCTGATGTTGAGCAGATATGCGGTCAAGGTTGTAGCACATGAAATCCATATAATTTTTACTTTCAAATGATCTCACTCTATTATGAGTGGTCATAGGATCATTCATTGCGTTAACGAATTGAAACGGTAAAAATGATTTGTAAGATGATATTAGTTTCGAAGAATATGCGTTATTGTTACTTATGCGTTAAGCTAGCTGAACGATTCAAGAATTAAGCCCTAAGGTAGCTTTTCTCTCTCATACCAATCTCAAGTGTCAGAAATTATATTCATAACTGAGCGTGTTAGTGACTCTAATGAGGTCCCGTTCGTTACACATTATCACTTGCCTTCCTGCGGCCTAAAACTGACATCGAGCCACCCAGCCTATACGAATTTACTTATAAATACTCCATTTCAAATAGCTTGCCATCTGAGCTCATCATATGATGTCATACTTCACTAGAAAAATAAAAAAATTGCCGACTTTAGCGCCTTATTAGGTCATACCCAGCCGGGCTAGGATGCGCACCACGCAATATTTCTTGTGTGTCAGAACGAGACAGCGTTATGGCACTTATGGCAAAGTATATTTCTGTCACATTTTCACACGTCGAAAAGGGTTATAGTCGTGGCTTTTCGTGGGCGCATGCTGGACTAGCAGAAAGTTTAGGGCCCTTTCTAAAAATGTCAGAAAAATATTAAATGTAAGTCCCCACCTCACGAAAAAAATCCTAGCTATGCCAATACTGACACATCCAATCAAATGTGGCAATTAAGTGCTGGTACCTATTGTACTATGGAAACTCACATAACCGCCGAATGCGGTCGAAACTATAATCGTTACTACTAATAATTATATAATTTCCCGTTATATAAAAAATAGCGACCAGTAAATTACATTCATTTTCGAACAACGATTAATCATTAAACACAATCAAAATTTGGCTAGCGATAGATATGGCCTAACCACTCTTTGTGGGTAGACCTGTGTTCTTCTATAAAAAACCTGGTACATGAAAAATCTAAATTTTGATAACTCATATCATAACCATCACAAGTGGCAAGCTACTTGAAACGGATAATACTTGGTACTTTAGGATTACATGTGGCTTGCGTCTCAATATTAGCAAAGTATCAAAACACGTACTGACTATGTCCGTGGCTGTAGCACTAACTGGCGCCGACTTGCAGCACGTTGAAGCAAATCTCGCAGACCCGCTGCGGCTTGTTCATGCCGAACTTCAGGATCGGCACGTCTTGGCTCGAACACTTGTTGCACAGCATCCGACCGCAATGGCGGCTAGAAATAATTATCGTATTACTTAATAAATTCTTATAAAAATATGACGGGGGAGTAGGGTCTCCATCATCAGCACGGTCCATAAATCTAGGGTTTCTGACATCTGCAGGGTCCATAATTTTTAGTCTTCTATCAGTGGGCGACGTTGGGTAATGTTGGAGCAACGAAACAAAATAGTTTACTCGATCAAATTGTATTGTCCGAAGAATTTGCAAGGTAGATTATAAGTAGCGACACAACAATAGCCAGAGCCACGTTCGTATATAGGAACGCGCGATGGTTCAATATCAACCGCTCTGGGCGACAGCCACGCAAAAGGTGTCGTGCGCTCCGCTCAGCCGGTGAATCCTTGACTCCATCGAACGCCTGAAGGTGGCGCTTGCGTCCCGTGTTACCAGTTGATTGCGACAAATATATATTTTTTTTAAATACAAGCTTTTGAGATCCTAGATATCCTGTAGCAGCAAAGTTCTAGCCAAGACAAGTAAAACGAGACCAAACACGACGGGTCTATCTTGTTTAGTACAGTAGTTCCTATGCCACCTTCCGACTCCATCATCAGATCAGTCCATGATATCATATTTTTGCATTGTCACGCGATATACATACATATGCGTGCAAGATTCCACCCGAACTTACATATATAGGTACATCCATTGCAAGTCAAATAAAAGCCTGTTAAATCTGCTCGCCTCGGAAACGGAATCATCTCAGGGGCTCTTATTTTTGAACTTATGCATAGAAAGGTGTGCGTAAATGATCAAGAGACCGAGTAAAAGTAGGAGCGAGCATTGAAAATATGTGTTAGTCCGAACGGGATAGCGTAGATGCGATTCGAAAAGTTTGTTTCTATCCGTTTAAAAATCGAGCTCCTGATCACCCCAGCGTTTCAAATCTCGACCAACCTTTACTCCTAAGAATTCAAAACACTCTTTTATGTTCACATCAAAACCAAATTAAAAAAATGGCACAAGACAGACAAAGCGCTAAATACAGCACCTCTGGCACAGTCAGTAGACAAATTATCTGTTCATCAGTTTGTCTAATTAGGAATAGAAATAAAAATGGATAGAATAACAAGTGGGTAAGAAAGGTTTATGTATTGACCATGCCAAAATATTGAACAATAATATTATTACAAGAAAAATATTGTTCCTCTTTGAGCACCACCAAGTGAAACGAGTAAATTATAAGAATGGTTACCAGTGATGCTTCCTCATAGTGAGCGTGAACTTGGTGCCACATTCTTGGCACAAGTCGCTCTCTGCCCACGGTGCCTCCGCCGGTAGCGCGTCCAACAAACGGTGCAATAACTGCTTCGTCGCAACCTACAAAAACAAACATAAGCATTATTAGGTATGTCGCAAAGTGTGGTCTTTATTACGCATTCGCATATAGCATCAATGACTCCTGTATTTTTTTATTTATTCTAGATTAGCACTTGAATACATTATCTCTGATGTTAAACAGATATGCGGTCTAGGGTGTGCCAAACCTCTCTAGAGCATAATTATGATGTCCATCCATCCATCAGCCGTACATTGACTACATATTACATAGTTGTTTTCAAATCTAGAGTAAACAGGTATAATAATAAGCCGAATCAAACTTCTCGCAGGCTGTGAACTTATAGGCCGTGCCACACAAGTTGGCGGATGTGAAGTTAGCTATACTAAGCTGCGCAATATCCAATCAACGCGCGGCTTTGTGTGAGCTTCAGTCAGGATTGGCTATTGCGCAGCTTGTAGCTAACTTCATTTCCGCCAACTTGTGTGACGCGGCCTGTAACTACCGGCTGTGAAGTTTGATTCGGCCTATAAAGTGCTACTTTTTAGACCATATCTCTACTTAAAATCACACAGGTTGTAGTCAGACGAGAGAAATAAAGCGCTTCTGTGTGTGGAGTCCGTTCTAAGTATGTAGCACCGCTAGTGCGGTTCGCGCAAGTCAGCCTTGCCCAGTTTATTAACGTACCTGGTAGTTGAATATGGAGATGCCATCCTTATTTTCGTGCGCGAGACACGCTCCGGCGCGCACGAGCACTCGGCACATTGCACCTTCGCCGTTCATGTATGCCAACAGCAGTGGAGTGTTGCCCTAATACAAAAAAAATACATCTGGGAAAATAGTTAAATATGACATTACAGTCATGTAATTCGTCAGTCAATTGTTATTTCCTCTAAAATATTTTAAACTGCGAATATCACAAGGATTCACTGATAGTCTTATATCATCATTGATCACGCCCTAAGTGTAACTAGAATTATTTAGTAAATTTGTGAAATATTATGTTACGCAAAATGGCGCCCAAGGTGGGACTACAACATATTATCATTTTATGCGTTTATTTTTGCAATTAGATGCTGTAATATGAACTGAGATATTCTAAACTGTGAAAATTTTGTTTTATACATATAAAATAGGCCAGCTGCAGTGACTGCCATTAGGTTCAGAAAACCTAAACAGTCATTATTGATTTGAACAAAACGTAATTCAACGATATTCTAAGTACAACGTAAAGTGGCGCCCAACGTGGGACTAAACCACTAGTTTATTTATGCATTTACCTGTAAATCAGTCCTGTTGATCGGGTAATCGGGCATGAACTCGAGGAACACTTCACATATCGTCGCCGCGTTATCCTTCTTACACCAGCACAGCTCGTGTAGAGGATTACGACCTGACAAAAACAATATTTTCTGTAACATAAATAATATTATCAATAAATAAATAATTATTATCATAATTTCGTAACCGCTCGGTCACGATTTTACCGCTATAAACGCTAGCGGGGCGCGGAGCGGCGAGCGGTGAAAACCAATGTAGGTACTAAAATGACGACACGACGTTCCGCTCCGAGCGCTCGTAGACCCCGCCGCCGCAAGCCCAAACACGCGGCCGAGCGGTAACTCTGCGCGGCTGCACAACTGTTGCTGTGTCTTTGGGCAGGTACCTTCGAGGTTGGTAGCGGCCGCGTCTATATCCGTATCAGCCAGTAAAGCCCTTACGAAAGAGATTATAGCTGCGTGCCATGCCGCCGCTGCTATCTCTATCCGCTCGGTTTCGACCTCGCCGCAATGAGCGGTAGCGGGGTGCGGAGCAGCGAGAGGTGAAAACCAATGTACTAAAATGACAACCGCTCCGAGCGTTCATAGATCCCGCCGCCGCAAGCCCCAACTCGTGGCCGAGCGGTAAGACTGTGCGTCTGCATAACTGTTGTCGTGCCTTTGGGCACAGCATAGTGAAGTATAACTAAACAGGGCGCTAAATAATGATAATTACAAAAGTAAGAGGGCGTGATGTGCGGTTATGAAAGTGTGAACAGGACAAAACTAATATATTTTGTCTCTGTTTGCGTATACGTTTTTTTGTCTGACTACGACGCACGGCCTAGACGTTGTAGACAGACAAATTTTTCGCGCCAAAAACTACTGTTGAATTTTTGATGAAATACTTAAGTAAATCAACATATTTATGAACTATTATCTATATTCTGTCACTTTTATTATGCAGGTTTTTACTATTATCTAGAGTCTGAATAAGATCAAAACATAACAACGTGTGTAGCTATCTAAGTATGTATAGCAGATCTTTTTTGTCACACCCTATACGCTAGTAGCTTCTCCATTTCATACTTGCTCCAAGGGGCACAGGTACCTTTGAGGTTGGTAGCGGCCGCGTCTATGTCCGTGTCCGCCAGCAGCGCTCTGGCGGCGGGCGCGTGTCCGGCGCGCGCCGCCACGTGCAGCGCGTTGTCTCCGGCCGCGTCCACGGCCGAGTACTCCGCGCCGCCGCTCACCAGCGCAGATATTATAGCCGCGTGCCCCGCCGCCGCTGCCACGTGTAAGGCTGTGCGTCTGCACAACGAATAAAACAGGGTAACAGTAGTTTCGCACTGCGTTCCAAACAAATCCAATCGAAATCTTATCAAGTGCGTAAACTAAACGTACCATACAAATATTATTATCAAACTGATTGAATTGACGCGATTTGAGCACATATTATTGCGCGATAATTCCCGTATTATAATGTCAATACCATACAAATAGTTCTTCGGCTACTCCGAACCAGGTTCCTTTCGGACGTGGTGTAAAACCACTCTAATTCTAGCAAGGTATAGCGAAACAACGGATGGCAGATCACGTCGTATAATATAGGCCGCGCCACACAAGTTGGCGGATGTGAAGTTAGCTACAAGCTGTGCAATATCCAATCTTGACTGAAGCTCAGATAAAGCCGCACGTTGATTGGCTATTGCGCAGCTTGTAGCTAACTTCACATCTGCCAACTTGTGTAGCGCGACCTATATCAAGCGCTGCGTGGGACGTTCACCCACAAGGTGGACAGAAGAGAACACAGAGACAGATGAAAGCAGGATCGGGGTAAATGCAAGTCGCTTCCAACAGGATTAATTGAAGACCTATTAGGGGAAGCCTATGTTCACGTCCTATAGCTAAAAGGAAAGTTGCTAACAGGTGTAAATATAGCGCTAGCGTCGCATTTTATACTCCTGAGTTAACGTCCATACTTTTACAAAAACATGCTCCAATCACGTTATAATAACTATTGCTATCTCTATCCATCTGCAGTAAACTCACTTATGCGCGTCTCTGTCGTTAGGCCTCGCCCCAGCTAGCAGTAGACTCCTGAGCAGCACTTCATTACCAGCAGTCGCCGCCAGGTGTAGCGGCGGCGCCAGCGTCGCATCTTGAACTCTCGAATTGACGTCTACTTCAACTGAGAGTAGGAACATCACGCTTTCCATATCGCACTTCTGTATCGCGACGTGAAGGAAATTGCAACCTTTTTTGTCCACCTGTTAAATGACAAAAGGCTAATAGAATCTGGGTGCACGGCAGTGCATCCAAACAAGTGTAGCAAAAAAATCTAGCACTTTCCTGAATAAGTTCGCAATCCATAGTAGGAACATCAAGATTTTCCAAGAGTATAATTTCGGTCTTTTCAAGGTCAGAGTGCATAAGTAATTAAGTATTTGCTCAGTTTACGTGTTTATATTGGCTCCGTGTTGTAGAAGTGTCTAAATAAGTACCAACCTGTTCAGCCGCCGAGGGGTTCTTCTCTAAAATAGCTTGAGCGGCCTTATTGTTCCTAGCGGTAAGTGCGGCGGCGAAAGGCGACACTCCCTTGTTGTCTCGCGCCGAGAGGTCTATTCCCGGCTGCGAGAGAAGGAGAGAGATGATGGCCGCGTGCTGGTTTTCAATCGCGATGTGGAGGGGAGTCTTGCCTTCGGCGTCTTTTGAGTTTATATTGGCACCGTGTTCTAGAAGGGTCTACAAAAGAGAAACACATTTGTAATAGCAATTTAAATCGGTGAATTTAGCGGTACAAAAATCTTAAAATTGTATTTGTTGTGGGTATTTTAGTTTAATTTAAGAAAACTAACTACCACAAACTCAAGGAATTCTACTGTGAGAGTTAGCGCCCCACGTAATCGCCATGTTTGTTGTAATTATATTTTAAGATAAAATTGGATGCATAACATTTCCACTACGGTTAAACTCTGATCAATCAGAACTCAATTATATAATTTTAACAGTCGATCTTTGAGTCGGGGTTTGAAAAATCCTCTACAGTGAAAAGTACACTCTACTATTGTTTGTTTGTTGTTTATGAGCCTGTATTGTCCCATTGTTGGCCAGAGACCTCCCTCAGAGATTTCCAGTTTTGTCGATCTTGTGCTGATGCCTGCCAATTTGTATCAAAAGTGTTCAATTTGGCGCCATCTTGTAGGGGGTGTGCCACGAGGACGCACTGTGTTGGGACTCTATCTGACACTCAGTAGAGTGACAAATGGAGTTTGACACTCAGTAGAGTGTCAAATTAACATTAACAGTAGTTAATGATGAGAATTCGTCATCGTTATCTAGTGTATCTTACCTGTATGACGTCAGTGAGTCCCCAAGTGCAGCACAGATGCAGCGGCGTGTGCGCATCGGCGACGACGGAGGCGCCCTCGCCCCCCTCCCCCAGCCTTCTAGGAGACTCCACGTCGCACCCGGACCGGATCAGGAACGTCGCCAGGGCTTCTTTGTTCTCGTCGATTGCTCTACAAAACGAATTCAGACAATGCACTATTAAAAATCTGGTCAAGGTGAACAGGCATTGTCAAAGTCTGCGTGCTTCATCTTGGAAAACATTGTAGTTTACGAGGCAAGATAGTGGTTGAACGTGTAGAGTGCGAACTCTCGAAGTCATAGACAAAATGGTTTGTACAATGTTCATATAGCAGAATTCATTGTGAACATTTAAGAACATGTAAGTTTCACGGGCTGTATGATAGGTATTCATGGAAAATATTAAAGCTCGCCTAAACCGAGGTGTCATGGACTGTTTCTTGAGATCTGTGAGTAGGGCAGCGCAAAGGACGGCAGCTTTACTATAATTACATACACAATCATTCCGCCAGGGAATAGAAAAGTCTTCCAGCTTTCCTGTTTCCTGAGAGATCTAATCAAAAGCTTTTCAAAGTCTGAGTAAATCTCCTCACAAGGCACCTTCTAAGCTTGCTTGCGTTATCTTCACAACGTCGCTTACCATCAGACTAGTTGGTGGGCAAGCGCAAAGTTAAACTTAAACTTTAAAAAATTGAGTGTATAAAATGGCATTGTAAAGAAAAGTGACTCACTTATGTAACAAAGTTTGTATACAGCCGTCAGGACCGGGACCCCAACAATCGGCATCCGCGCCATTCCGCACTAGTATCTATAAAAAAAAGGTATGCTCAAAGTTGCACGTCCTGATAGAAGCGCTGCTTCGTATTACTTTTAAAAAAAATATTATTATCAAACCAATTTGATCGCTCTAATTATAATAATTAATGTTAAAAACAGGGTTACTGGTAATCAATTAACATCCTTTTAGGAGCTTATTCTGTACATCAAAACTAACAAATCTCGTTCTGCGACTTTTGTCAAAACTAAAAAAAAACAGCTGTTCCATACATTTTGTCGAGGGTGAACGATATCTTTCTATGGAACAGCATTTTTTTAGAGATTTGATAAAAGTCGTTAAAAAAAATTAGTGAGATTTGATGTACAAAATAAGCTCCTAAAAGGATGCTAATTGATTACCAGTAACCCTGTATATCTTGTATTTTTCAATGACAGAGGCCAATATCTCATTCATGTACGTCACGTTCAAGGACCTTACACTGATTTTCCAGCAGATATGTACCTACAAGCTAGATGCGCTGCGCTGTGCGTTAGCGTGACGCTGTGACGTCGAAACACCTACATCAGGCTGTTAGCTGTTACCCCAGCTGTTATAGTAATATGCTCCTCTTATAGTATTTGCGACGTGCACAATAAAGTACACCCGCGCACTTTCACCGTCCACCCCGCGGACTCATAAAACTTCTACCGCTAGTCTCAAACAACAGGGTATAATATAGTTGCCACGGAATATCACCCACTTCAATCCTGCAAGTGCTTTATTGTCGTTGGAGACTACTTACACTGGCCACTTCTTCTTGTGCAGAGTCTAGAGCAGCCCACAGTGGCGGCACACCGTGCGCGTCCAACCGAGACATGTCGACCCCGCGAACGCACAAAGCCTCTACAGCTAGTCCCAAACGACAGTGTATAGCCAGCTGTAGTGGAGTCTCACCCGCTTCGGTCCTACAATCAAACATTTTTTATTTATTATTTATTTTTCAATATTGACACGTCACGTCAGATCACGACAAAACAACAACCGCTGGACATGTCCCACGTACGCACAAATTGAATACAATCTACGAGTACATTTCTTACTAGCGCTGTGATGAATAGCGTTTAAATAGAACAAACTGTACTTATGCTCCTTATATGGCTTAAATTTGTCCAAAATTTCATCTAACCATCCATTTACCAGCAATAGGACGTTCACTGCCGGACATAAGCCTCCCCTATGGATCTCCAATAAAACCGGTTGGAAACGGCCCACTTTTTTTTTAAATAAAAACGGTTTTTATTTTTATATTTATCATCTTTCAAATAGCATGCTATCCACACATAAAGTGAACAATAGAAGGAAAAAACAATTCCTAGACGCGAGGATTTTAACCCATAAAAGTAGACTCGTAAGAAATAAAACACTCACAAAGCGTCCATATCAGCGCCGTGGTCGAGCAAATAAATCGCCGTCCTGGAATCCTCCTCGACTATCGCCTGGTGGAGCAAAGTGAAGCCTTTCCCGTTTCGGACGTTCGGGTCGGCGCCGCCTTCTATTAGCGGAGCCACCAAGTTCTTGTGACCTGTATGATGAACAAAACTTTGATGATACGAATACAGTAGAATATGGCATTATTCGTCTAAACTTGTCTTGGCAAAATTGTTAACCGAAAACTTTTTGACATATATTTTAAATAATTTACAATAGATTTTAACATACATATTGTATGGAAGGGGCAAAAAGCTATAGTTAAAATATTATTGCTGAATATTAACTTACAATAAAAATAATGTAATGTAGCCGAAATTGGCACGGAAGACATCATCATCAATGTAATATACTTAAATAAAAAAACTTACTAACGACAATGACGATTACACTCTTGCACTTTTTTTTTCAAATTTTAGTTCCTAAATCAACTAAATCAAATCAAATCAATAAGGGACTACAATTGAAGTAAGCCTAAATTTTGGTTTTCGGGACAGACTTAAAGAATATTTTGCACACATTTACAATTTTTGTAAACAAAATTCAGAGAACGCACAAATATATTATAAAAACTTTACCGACACATAATTCACACAAAATGAAAAAAATCTTCGTTTATTGAACTGTACAAAAAAAACTAGAATCGGAACAATTTTGCTCTCTCATGGATATTCTTACAAAATCCATAGAAAAATATCATGGGGTTCCTCATAACTAAACCCATTTGGTTACATAGCAGCGCCCCCATTAATTTCTACTCTTTTTTACCAAGCTGTAAAATGTAGAACTGCCTGACCTTCCGTAAGCGCCAAGCTGACCGGTGTATCTCCCTCAGAGTTCTTCAAGTTAAGATTGGGTAGTAAACTGACGTTGCTCTTGTCTGCGGCCGGCATGTCGCCCTTCTCTATGGCTTTTTTATGTTCGAGGATGGCGAGCACTGCGCCCTCGTGATTGTTTAACACGGCCATGTGAAGAGGCGTTTGTCTGGAAAAGTATTTTAAATTATTCACATTATTGCTATATATAATCCATAGAACTTTTACAATTTCTTTTTAATGGTTCACTTGCACGTACATAATCGATAGATAGTATAGGCCGAATCACGCAACTTGGCGGCTGTGATGCTACAAACTGCGGATAACGCAATCCTCGCGCAGTTATAGTGTTTAGATGCAATTCTTAATGTTTTTAGTCCAAGACAATCTCCTCATGATCTCCTTAAGTAGTCTTACCTAAATAAAGTATTGAGATGCTGTCCCGGATATTAATATGTAGTTCACCTGTAGACTTAATTATCCACGGTTTTTCTATAACACTGCTGTATAGGCTACTCTCTTAGAGTACCACTTGCCTCGGCCTTCGCCAATCTTGTCCAATATCGACCCCCAATTTTGAAAATGTCGTTGACCCATTATGCTGCCGGGCGTCCCACGCTCCGCCTGCCTTGCCTCGGCCACCACTCTATCACCGCCTTGCGATCAATCACGTAAACTTACAGTACATTATTTATTTTGTACATTACCTGTAGACAGTATCCTCGTGGTCTCCATACGAGGTCTGCAGGTTAGGGCGCGCGCCATGTTCTAGCAGCGCGGTGGTGAGTCGCGCCAGGCCGTTGGCGCAGGCCGCGTGTAGTGCGCACTGACCCGCCTCGTTCGTGTGGTTCAAATCGCCATTCAGGTGAGACGCTAAGAACACTGCCGAGTCCTGAATAGATCATGCCTAATTTTATTCTTTAGCCATAAGTTTTACGCCTTTGAAGTATCTTTCGTCGGATTACTAAGAGAAAACCTACTATATTCTAGCAAAGGCAGCGCTAGACCTATAAGTGGGAGAAAGGTAAACCGATATTGATGTAGATTCTTCGGTAGCGACAAGATCTTACAGGATCTTATAGAATTTCTTCTACGGACGTAGGTATGTGAATTTCCTTACGATGTTTTCTTTCACTGAAAGTGCACTGCAAGTGGCGTGAAAACATCGACAAGACATTTTAAAAAATTTCTGAAAATTTTAATATCAAACCGTTTACAAACCTCAAACCACCCTTGCGCCAGTATATGCAACAAGCTATCCCCCGCGTTCGAATACAGCGGATTAGCTATGCATCCTTTCTCCAACAGCTTCGCAGCGAAACCTCTCTCCACGACGCTCTCAGTCTTTCCTTCCACGGGGTCTTCCGTGAACGCATTCTTATTCGTAACTGGCGTATCGAAGGGGTTGGACCCGTTCATGACTAGAGTTTCCGAAGACGATATAGAGGCACGTCGGTCGTCTACTAAGGCGTAGTACAGGGGCGGGTGCTCGTCCGCTAGTGTTCGGAGGTTCGTGTCGAGAGCTGATTGTTTGAGGAGAAGGTCGAATATTCTCTGATTCCGCGATATTACTGCTTGGTGAAGTGGAGTGCTGGAAACGAAGTTTACGCTTCAATTTTATAAGTTAACGACTTAGTTCTATTGCCGTTCTTTACTATCAGAAACACTAGATATAGCTCATCTATATACATATCAGGTCTAGGGGTAGTGACGCCCGCCTTACAATCGTGAGGTCGTGGGTTCAATCCCAGTCCCGTACCAATGAGTTCTTTGTAATTTATGTACGGAATTTCACACCACTGGCTTTTCGGTGAAGGAAAACATCGTGAGGCAACCTGCATATGTCCGTAGAAGAAATTCGATGGCGTATGTGAATCCACCAACCCGCACTGGGCCAGCGTGGTGGATATGGCCCAATCACCCTTCGTGGGTAGGCCTACGTCCTGCAGTGGACTATTAAAAAAAAAAAAAAGGCTGATACTGTACTGTACTGTACTGATGTGTTTCTGGTAGTAAATGGTGCCAATAATACTACGTATAGTTTAGTGAAATTACCCGGCATTGAAATTCACTTGTTTTTTTATTTTATTGGAAAAGTTTTTTAAGTTTAACAGAAATTACAGTGAATTCGACTGGTCAGTGAAACTTACAATCCTTTCCTATTTTGTCGGTTAATATCAGCCCCCTTCTGGATCATTGTGTCAGCAATTTCCGCCATCTGTTCCATTGTTTCCTCGTCGCACGAGCTCGGAGTTAGTGACGCTATGAGGTGAAGGGCTGTGTCTCCTTCTTCTCTGTTTGGATAGAAAAGACAATAGGCATGATGACTGGGTAAAAAAATATTATAATAATTAGTCCGTGAGTTAGATTATCAAAAAAATATTGGACACGTATTTTTTCTTTTGTGAATCAAACAATAAAATTAATTGACAAAGATAAACCTTATCAAAGTTTGGGAGTGGGGGTCGTGACGTCACCTCTCTTACAGAAGTCTATACATTTGTGACGTCACGCGGAACTTTGACGGACTATACCTATATTCATCAATTTTTGTTTAATTTACAAAAGAAAAAATACGTGTATATTATTTTTCTTAGTCTATCTGACGGACTAAGTATTTTTTTTAGTCATTATGTCACATAGTCATCTATTGTAGTATTCAGCTATGACAAAAAATAAAGTTAATGTCGTCGTCATCATCATAATTGCACCTGTAGGACGTCTGCTGCTGGATATAAATTTACGCTAGACGCAGGCTGTATACATACGATCGGTCCTCAAGAAAATCTATAGAAGCATATATCCGGCAGTTGACATTTTACGACAAAAGTTATTACAAGCTGGATTATTTACTTATAGGATATAGTTTTAAAACATCAGGTTGCGCAGTTATTTGCCAATCACATAAATTGAATGAATGACTCGGCGATATTGTCTAACATGTTTTGCCCATTCAGTAGTAGGTACAGACTGCACCTACTGTTGAGACATATATTTGCGTACTAAATAGCTACTATATTGTCATTTTTAATACGAGTATGCTAATGAAATATTTGACACAAAAATACTTAATGTATCTATGACAGTCACGATTGATTAAGTGTATGAGGTTGGTTGGGGTAAACATTTTCTTATCAATTTTATTTTGCAAGAGGTGTGTCTGTCCTCCAATATTACACAACGAATAGTATAATATGGCATTGGAATTATTTTATTATGATGTGAAGTGGATTTGCATCATTACTATGGCATTATCATAACAAATTACTACATAGCAACGACCCTATAAATGGTCGTTGCTACATAGTATAAAACAAAGTCGCTTCCCGCTGTCTGTCCCCATGTATGCTTATATCTTTAAAACTACGCAACGGATTTTGATGCGGTTTTTTTAAATTGATAGAGTGTTTCAAGAGGAAGGTTTATATGTATAATACACCTGTGCGAAGCCGGGGCGGGTCGCTAGTGTTTTTATAAAGTTTTAATAAAATTACGCGTAATTAACCCAATCATTAAAATAAAGCTACGCTTTGGTATTTCATATGATTTCAATAAAAAATCTACAGTCGAAAAGGGGAAAGGGCAAGTAGCTATTAAAATTATTACTAGTAAACAAAACGCAAATTTGTACATTGGCTGAGATATTGTCTAACAAATACAAGAAAATTGCAGGAACTTTCCTATTTTGGAAATCGGTGATACGCGCGTCGAAGGGACATTTTCAGCATACTCGTAGTTTCAGAAACTATTCATATAGTATAGTATAGTTTCTCTGAAAGTAACTGTACCTGTGTGTGGATTGTCCATTGGCGAGACTAGTGCGGCGTCGCTAGCACGCCTACTACGCACATACTGTATATCTTGGCCGATATGGTATAAGATTAAACGCCTATACATTTGTGTCGTCATCTTTACGTAACACAGCGTCCTACGACAAAAGGCGTTGCATTATGCATAACTCGACTAATTCGAGAGCAATCCTACTCAGTTACCAAAGAAAAATTACGAGTTGTTCCATTTAATATGGAGGGCTTGACCGACTCTATGACTACATTACCATTGCATTTTAATAATATGCAGCTTTAGAGTCTGCGTAATGAGACTAATCGTTGTTATACGACGTGACGGATCGAAGTATTCTTGGGAAATGTAGTCTTTAAGATTTGTGATTTACTTAAAAGATTCTATTTAGGTACTTAGGATGGGTTTCTTCTACCTTCCGTGATAGAAAAGACAGACGCGTTCATTGATCGATATTTGCACAATTAAAAAATTCCGTACACGGATGAATGATGCGTCTATCTCACTAATATCTCATGAAGTTTGTATGGCTTACATACTAGATGAGACTAGCGCAAGACAGGGAAGATTGGCGGAAGAGGGAGGTGGATGTGTCTTGCAGTGGGCTGCATCAAGCTATCATCAGTTGTAAGATTAGAGTCTGCGACAATAGCCTATCCACTAACATCTTTTAGTATACTCGTAACTGGTACTTTGTGTTACAAAATAAATATCCCGTCACTAAGTCATGTTGTTTGCAGGACTTACTTTGTAGTAAGATTGGGGTCTGCCCCATTGTCCACTAGGAACTTGGCAGAGAAGGCATCCCTAGCGTCGACTGCTCTATGCAGCAACGTCCTTCCGCGCGGGCCTCTCGCGTCCGCGTCGGCGCAGTGCTCCAGCAGGGTGGTCGCGATGGACGCGCTCCTCCCTCGCAGCGCCAGCTCCAGCGGCAGCTCCCCTCGCGACGACATACCGTTCACGATGTCAGTCAACTGTAACAAAAATTACCCGCTCATATCTGACGACCTCCGCGGCGTAAATTGTGAGTTTCCGGCCCGGCGAGGGGTCAAGGGGATCAACAGTCAACAGTCAACACTCCCATCGCATTCAATTGTCGCGATTTGCATAGTTTGATTTCTGTCTGAGCATACGAGTCCGCTTCTGTCAACACTGTTTCAAGGTTGATAAACTAGACTTTGAACGTTGAATGTCTAAACAATGTCTGTTACCTTTGCGGTTGGCAAGCAATAAGTATCTTGCAAGCGGTTCGTAAACGTTCTAAATGGCGATGTAATTGTAGGTCATATGATTGATGATCATTCGCACTCAATTTATGAGTGTTAAGTAACAGCAAACCAAAACAAAGGACGGACTCGACGGAAGCATACAAACAAATCGACAGCCTGTGATGTGACGGCGATAAATCTACTGACTATCAGTCGCTTGGACGAATTAATAAACATGAAACGGTACATGACACGATCGAAATTCTTATCACATACGACGATGTCAATGTAGCTGATGAATTACAATTGATTACTTTCACGATTACACAATATGTGATGTCAATTACAGAATGTTCGATTCTGTCGACGAAGTCGAAGGACGGGATGAGACATGGCTGACGCGTAAGATTTAACGCGATACAACTGATCGATGTTGTGATTGTCAAGATTCGCCAAAAACTAATACTAATGTTGTCCTACCTACTTAACTAAAAATTGAATAGACGAACCAGATCCGTGTAGGCAATAAATTATAAGGCTCTACATCTACAACATATGTATTTTCAGTTAGGCAAAGACACAAAACAGATCTCGTACGCGTATCTATCTTATCAATAAAAGCGTATACTACAAAAATTTGAGAAATGGAAGTAAATAATTAAAGATCACGGACGAGGATGGGTCCCGTTATTTGTATAACTTTAAATTGTAAAATGAACTCTACAATTTTATTTTCTTTTTTTGTTTTATTAACTACAACAAAATACAATACCACTTTATATGCTAAAACTACCTACACCACTAATGCATAAAAAGCATTGGAACATCCACAGACCCTTGAAGGTCTAAAGGTAATCCAAATAATTGCTAAAGCCCACTGCCAGTTGGCAGCGTGCCAATACCTGCTCGCTCGGACTGCCTCGGTGGCTCAGTGGTTAGTGACCCTGACTTCTGTGTCAAAGAGGCGTGGGTTCGATCCCCACCCAGGGCAAACATTTGTGTGATGAACATAGGTGTTTTCTCTGTGTCTGGGTGTTATTTAGGTACTTTCTATATAAGTATGTATTTAAAACATATATATGTATGTAGTATATCACTCTCTGGCAGCCATATCACAAGCTATGCTTAGTTTGGGGTCAGAGACCGTGTGTAAGATGTCCCATAATATTTATTTATTTATTTAATACTCTACAAATTGTTTTTCTCTATAAGTTTGTATTCTAACTACTTAGTTCAAGTCATCCACCGCTGTTTTATTTCTGGTCTAAACTAATTAGCGAAGTCACTTACACTTTCGTAACCGTGTATGAGTGCCACTGCGTTTTTGCTACATTTTTTACGCATAATGGAAAACTAATAGATCACGCAACTACACTATTTCAAGCATAATCATTTATGATTCAATTATTCGAACCTAATGAAAGTTTAAAGTGACGATGGGCAGGCTGACAGACCATAGATGGACATTTACAACAACCAAATGGCGAGGACCAAAAGGCAAGAGAAGGAAAGGTAGACCAGTAACAAGATGGGCTTATGGCATCAACAAGGTGGCCGGCACTTCCTGGCTGAAGAAAGCAGCAGACAGAGACGAATGGAAAGCTCTAGAGGAGGCATATACCCATCAGGGGTTCTCATCAAATAATCAATAAATCATAACATTTAAATATTACAATCTTTGACATAGTAAAATAATCAGTAATAAATTCTAAATTGATAAATGTAATAATCTCTTAAAATGAATCATGACTTAACTTATAGGTAACACAACATTTTTTGACAAAATTATCAGTTATAAAATTCAATAATGAAAAATGTAGGTACCTATATTGCTGTAAATGAATCATAACTTAAAAATATAATTATAGTGTTGACTAAAGTACAAATATAATAATGCAATAAACATAACCATTAAACATAACCATGAGTATTTAACTATTTTATAAAATGTAATGGAAATAAAAGACAAATTAATATTATTTATGACTAAATAAATTGAACTATTTAATGGAATGATGAGAAATAAAAGGCTTTTTTATTTTATTTATTAATGAAAGTTTAAAGAGGTTTATTTGGTCGATAATACAATAAGTAGATGAGTTATATAGCACCGCAGGATTACGCTGGATGCAAGCTGCTTTCGACAGGTCCCATTGGATATCTATTTGGGAGAACAGTTATTGGTAATGAGCGATAATCACAATACTCATAAAATTTAGAATATTTTTTTTTCGCAAACAACTTCCACTGTGTAAAGAATTAGAATAGTTTGCACGAATCGATGAACATACATAACAATAAAAAAAACATTTGGAAGTCGGTTAAAATGGTTACTATTCATTATTGCTTCAACTACCATAAATAGATACAGCCTACGGTATACGAATATGTCATAGGTGCTATTGATTAAAGTAATGATCTGCTGTTTGATTCCTCATGGTGGGTGAAAACCCGCTTTCAGATTTTTTTATAATATGTAGTGATGAGACGAGCTATGCGTTCGCGTGATTTTAGTCGTTGCGCATGCACATGACCACCCAGAAATATACCAGAGCAATACGCTGTGCGGCACATGCAGGTATGTGTAGTTGGAAGCAAGAAATACGCACAATAAATATTCCGGAAGAATTGGTTATAATACATCCAACAAAAACATTTTCATGTGAAATGAAGCCAAGTCACAGTTCCCACTATCAAAAAGTTGTCAGATCTCACGTAAAGCCAAGCTTCTAACTCTACACGCCTTACTCTACAAGCCCTTACTCCACAAACTCTACAGCTTTGTCAATATATGTGACTTGGCCGTTTCGTAACAACAAGAACTGTTTGTATAACAGAATTAATGAATTAATCTTCACTTTACGCCCATGCGCAGTTAGCGAAACCGCCAAGCCGCATATATTGACTAAGGTGTAGAGTTTGTGAAGTAAGGACTTGTAGAGTAATGCGTGTAGAGTTAGAAGCTTGGCTTTACGTGAGATCTGACAACTTTTTGATAGTGGGAACTGTGACTTGGCTTCATTTCACATGAAAATGTTTTTGTTGGATTTCACTTCTTTTTGTAGTTTACTACAAGGAGTAATTTTATCGATTTTTACATCTCTAGCTTCAAAACTTGCGGAAGTCTCATACCAACTTTTAACCCCTAGTTTTAAAGGTTAGTGGGAGATTTACTAAAAATCTTGAAATATGTTTTTGATTATATTTCTAATAAAGAGTCCCTTTATCAATTTTTGGACATCTAGCATCAAACTTTGCAATAGTGTCATACAAATTTTCATCCCTCAGTTTTAGGGTTTGGTGGGTGGTTTATTAAGAATCCTGAAATGGTGTTTTATTATCTATTACAACGAGTTCGTATATCCATTTTCTGACTTCTGGCATCAAAAGTTTCGAAAGTGACATACAAATTTTCATCCCCCAATTTTAGGAGTTGGGGGCTGATTTATTAAAAACCCTGAAATACGTGTTTTATTATATCTAACAGGGAGTCTTTATATCAATTTTTAGACTTATAGCATGAAAATTTGTGGAAGTCTCATACAAGATTTCATCCCCTATTATATAGGGTTGAGGGGTAAAAGTTCTAAGTTTTAGATTTTTTCCTTTGTATATGCCTGATAGCCTACCTTAATGCCAAATATCAAGTTTCTAGGTCATCTGGAAGTGCGTTAGGTTTTTGATCTATAAGTCAGTGAGTGAATCAGTCAATGAAACCCCGGTTTTTAAACGTTAATATTTCATTAACCGTCAAAGCAAAGTTAATGTAATTTCGTACTGTGGATAAGCTAAAGAACTTTAATAAATGTGTTAAATTTCATATATATAGGTTAAATAGTTTTCGAGTTATGAAGAGGTCAAAAGTGGCTCGAAATGGTTCGTGTAATATTACACACGTCGCGTCGCCAGTTTCTTTTTTTTTTGACTTGGCTGGACACGCTTCCGCGTGTCTAGATTTCTCAATCCATTCATATTTGACTGCCTCGGTGGCTCATTGGTTAGTGACCCTAACTTCAGGGTCAAAGAGGGTTCGATCCCCACCCAGTGCAAGTATTAATGTGATGAACATAGGTGTTTGCTTTGTGTCTGGGTGTTAATTAGTTACTATCAATATAAGTGTGTATAGGTATTTAAAAATATGTATATGTAGTATATCAGTCTCTGGCAGCCATATCACAAGCTTTGCTTAATTTGGGGTCAGAGACCGTGTGTAAGATGTCCCCAAATATTTATTTATTTATTTTCCACCGACTTCATAAAAGAGGATCAAGAGGTCAATTCTACTGTGTTTTTCTCCTCATACCACCAATGATATATCTCCATATAATTTGCTTATAAAAAACCTTGCGATCTCAGAGCATGACGGCATCGAACCGCTTGATCATCGGTACGGTCGAACTCGACCGATGACCTCATTGGGCCTGATCTAATAACTCATCAGACCGACAGGTAAATCATCCTAACAATGTATCGTTAAAGGAATATTTTTTTTATCAGATTTCACTTAAGTCATTCATTTAACTATATACATATAGGTAGTCTATAAAATTCTACATTCTTATAATTGTGAATCTAGTACATAGATAGGTACATGTTTTACGACACGACTGCCCATAAAAGGAATGTTTCACATTTGTTAAGAAACATAATTTGTGCATTTTGAATATACTTTCGTATAAGTGAAAATATGTAAAATTAAATGTGTTGTGTAAGAGAGTTGTGAATAATGAATGCGCAAATATTTTATATGAGACGCCACAACAATACAATACTAAAGGTGCCAATAATTTGAGTACAAAATAGGTATTCGAACATAGCAATGTTATTACACATTCTAGCAGTTAGAAGTTTACTACCGAGCTTTTGAGTAATCAAGAAAGTTGCAAGACATGTCTGTAACTCTGTAAGAAAATTCATGTACTTACATAGACCATGTAACTCTAACAAGTGATTTTTAATAATGAGTTTTTCATCTATGCATTTTTATACCCTCGCAATATTTATCTCAGACAAAGGGCGCTTTATCAAGTATTTGTCATTGCATCTGTGTCAGCTTGTATTATAGTTACGAGTAAGATACTTCAAGAGCATGACTATTTACTCATATATTGAAAACACTTTTTTTCAGAATTGATCCACCATTGAAAAAATAAATAATCGGTAAACATGCATAAGCTTAGACTCTCCTCTACACGAATCTTTGCATTCCGAAAATTTTATTGATTAAGAATATTTGAACGTAACGATTCTGAAGTGTATTTTTCTATGCATAACCTTAACCTTCTAGACATAACAGATGGCTCGTCGGATTTAAATTGCACAATCACACAGGGTCGGACTCGAAACACAATCGAGGTGACGTTTACCAGCCGGGTTCACGCAGCAAATTGATAGGAAAAGAGCCCAGCACCTTTATCATAGCAAATAGACAATTTGTCTTTACACCAAGATATCCCTTCGAAGATAAAACAAAGTATGGATTGACATTACAAGCGGATAAAATGGTTTAATTCCTTTACTATGCAGCAGCACAGGATAGGTCCTAGCTCTTGCGACCTAAATGTAAACTAGATTAGTATCACATTTAAGAATATCTAGTCTTGGGACCCGGGCTTGTTAGGTGCAACCAGGGCATATTAAGCCCAGTCCGACTCTGCAACCACATACTTCCTTATCCTTTCCTTACATAGTATAAAATGTAGTCGCTATTTTCGTTTGTTTGTTTGTCTGTATGCTTAAATCTTTAAAACTACGCAACGGATTTTGATGCGGTTTTTTTTTAATGGATAGAGTGATTCAAGAGGAAGGTTTATATGTATAAAAATTCCCGAAATTCCCACGGGAACGGGCACAACGCGGGTAAAACCGCGGGGCGCTGCTAGTATCCTTACATAGTATAAAATAAAGTCGCTATTTTTGTCTGTTTGTTTGTCTGTATGCTTAAATCTTTAAAACTACGCAACGGATTTTGATGCAGTTTTTTTTAATGGATAGAGTGATTCAAGAGGAAGGTTTATATGTATAATACACCTGTGCGAAACCGGGGCGGGTCGTCTAGTGTAGTATATACGCAACAATAGCAATTTTGAAGGATATTCTTACTTGTCCAGTATACGGATATTCGTGAGGGTAAATTGATTGATTACCGTATAATCATGCTGGTGGTAAATACTTTTATATTTGAAGATTACGTTGATGTCGTCAGGGTCACATTGATTACACTACTAAAGTACCGGATAAAATTACTCGGAGAGTATTTATGTGTTGAAGGCTTAATTTTAATCGATTTTATTGAATGTGAGCTATCACACACTACTAACTAGCTTCACACCGATTTCCTAGTTGCTTTTCTTTCTAGGTATACAAGTGGTACCCCCAGTATCATAAAAATGTACTAACTTTATTATTGTTGTTCCTAACAATTATTGTAATTCCCACAAATTAATGATTTCATGCTAAGCCATCCTTCTAGTTAAATTATTTATGTTGTTAACGTACGAAATAGCGAAGTAATACGTGATTGGAAATGTATCCTTCTCGAAATACCCCCTACTTAAGATTTAATCAGTAATTGTCAATAATTATTATGATGTAACTTTTAAAAGGCGACTTTAGCCTACAAAACGAATTATTATTATTAAGATAAATTGTTACTTAGTCTATTAACGCTGAGTCTTCAAATTATGTAATCCTTTTATGACAACAAAGATATTTAAAAATCAAAATCACTAACTAGCTTGATGCAGGTCATCATCATTATCACATCAACCGTAGGTCATCTAGACATAGGGAGGCTTCCCTACCTATCGCAAGCGCGTTGCATCCAGCGCGATCCTGAGGCCTTCTTTTTATCTTGTGGGTGGACGTCCTACTCTGTGGTGGAAATCTTTAATGAAGACTTGTCTTATATTTTATAAGTAGTTATACGTATGAAAATGGAATTGTTTTATTTATCAGGTTTGATAAATAAAATATATTTTATTCTACCTATTAAACATGAACAATAGCAAGTGTTAATCAATATACCGTCATGAATTAACTAATTTCCTATTCGTATAGGTACCTATTTTAAGTATAAATAACGTTGTAGTGATTACCTTCACCCTCGCCTTCACCTCTATAACGCCTCAAGTTCTAGTACAATGCAAACAGCCAATGTTCAAATAGTTTGGAAATCGTGCATGTTGGAATCAACATAATTAATTAATTCTTCTGTATTCAACAATGATCTGAATCTTTGATCTGTAATAACATTGAAAAAAGATGCATCACCACTATTTTTTTTCAGCCTGCATGAATGAGGGCAGGTTCCGAATTATAATTTAATTATACGTATGTATTAGAGAGGAACAGAGATGGGTCAAAGGTATATTCGAAACAAACACGACATCAAGCAAGCGTCATGAAAGAGAGGCATATACCCAACAGTGGGACATAAAAGGCTACAGATGATGATGGAAATATACATTTAGATATTGTACAAATAGATTCGATATTTCAAGAGGAAACGAATGTAAAAATAGATGAGTGAAGAATAAAACGATATCGATTCAATAAAGCTTTTTATTCAATTTAATCTAATGTAGAAGGAAGCCCCTTGATAACATTTCATCTAAAGAAGCTAGGTATGTTTATTTATTTTGACAAAAAAGTTTCTAGCAGCAAACATATTATTTTAAATTTATGGTATGTCTAGATAAAACCCTTTAACAGTGTTCTAAATCTTGTGATTACAATTGAAGACTGCAAAGCAATTAAAACAATATAATTTGTATATAAATAATGTAGGTAAGAATTTTACGGTATTTGTGTGAGAGAATTTAGTGTTAGAATTGTTACAGTTTAAATACAATTTTAATTGTTTGAGCAACTGAGGTCGCGAGACGAGAAGTCTTATCAGTTGGATCATCCAAAGTTTTACACAACTCTGTGCTCGTTAGGTAAATAGGTAGGTACTCAGATATGTAACAAATCTCTTGAGTTAAATGTGCCTGTTTAGATTTGCTGAAAGCTCCTTTTAGATAGGTGAAATCGAACCTTCCAGACTAGTTGGTAATCTGAATTACATGTATGTAAATCAGTAAACCATGGAGAAATAGTACATTGTTCACCGAGAGGAGAAAGTGACCGATTACCGTCGAGGGTGTCGTTTAAAACACCCGAGATCGGGAATCGCACTTTCTCTCGAGTGATACATAGTGCTTTATACTACACCTACGAGGAAAATAAAAAACTAAATCTTTACTAATTGAAATTTATATTGAAATTGTTGCAGTTAGTGAAGCTTAATATAACACTTGAAAATGGCGCCAATGGCGTCTGCAATTTTCACATGTTCTTTTTTCAAATTGTTTGACACCATCCAACACACAGCTAGTGGCCAGTGTCATTTTGCGAACTTGGAGATAAAAACTCACTGTAAAAACTTTTTGGCTTTTGATATTTAGGTTACCAGCGCATAGTCTTACCCAAAATTAAAAAAGAAAAACCACGTAAGAAATGGATTTTCATACACTTTTCTCTCCCGCTCAGATGCTCCACGCATATTTGTTTGATATGCAATGACGTACTTTCTACCGTAAAGGAGATATTGCAAAAATATATAGAAATTGGGCCACCAAAGGGTACAGTATTTCATAATTTGCTTCGTTTCTTTAGGATACTTATTTTCCCGTTATTTTTTACAATAACAGTGTCCATTAAAAGTAATTTCATGTATTCTGATTGAAAATTACATTGACATTGTTTAAAAATAAGGCAGCCATACTCTTCTTCTTTTATATTTTGGTGTCGCATGGTTTATGCATTTGCTAATGTTACCTATAAGTATTGAACCTTTTTTTTGTATTTTATCAAAATAGTTACAGACTAAGTCACGTCATAGTCCGAAAAAGTCGCGATCAAGTTAGACCTCAGTAAAGCATCGGCAAACGAATTATCACTGATAGAAACATATTTCACAAAATAATATAATGCGGCGACATGATTTTTCCCCGTTCCCGCCAAAAGCCACCCGGTCATACTCGACTTGAAACATTAATAAAATGTCACAAATAACAAAAATAGGCTAAAGGCCTAAAACCGAAAAAAGGTTTAAAACCGATTTCTATATTATCCTGGATTCTTATAACAACGAAAAGAACACGTTTCATTGCAATTCGTTGGATGATTTTTTATTGTTAACTATTACAGGATTTAAACACCTCGTAGTCAAAATATTTTATTCAGCATTCTCCGATCTTAGAAATATATGGTTACAAACATTTTTTATTCTTCGCTCCATTTTCACACCATTGATCCTCCTTAGTTTCTTTCCCGCCAAAAAGTAAGTATTCATCCTTCATTCTCCTTAAATATATAGATCTAACTTGTCCCGTGAGTTTGATTACTAAAGAGGTTTCTATGTGCTACGTGATCTTCATACACCATTATAAGAATACAGTAATGTGAATGCGGGGCAAGTTACTTCGAAATAGTTCACAGTTGTTTAGATCCATTTGTACAGAAATATATGATATAACATAATACTTTTAAGAGAATATAAACAACATTACACTCATCACACTATTAATGATGGTTTTACAAAATTAATATATAACGATCGCGCAGTCTGGAAGGAGGGAAGGGAGGCCTTTGCCCAGCAGTGGGACAATACAGGCGCAAAATAATAATAATAATAATATAACGACAAAATTTTCTTGATTATTTACGAAAACAGGAAAATAAAAACAAACCTCTTACACGTTTGCCTTCGACTTTCTCGGTGACCCGCGACTTCACCAAGTAACAACTTAATCCTCCTCAGGGCCAGCGCAGTGGATATGAGTGGATAGGCCTAGCCTATGTTCAGCAGTATACTTTTAAAAATTACAGATACATGAAAGGTAGATACATACATATACCGTGTGTCTCTCAGAGATCTAATAATAGTGAAACCACTTATATGTAGTACCTACGTTATTATGAACAACTGAAGATTGCTGTTGGCCCCATAATAAAAAAAATAAATGAAATAAAAGAAACGTATTAAGTCTTGATCGAAATATAAAGTAGGTACCTATAAACGTATCAATTTGATGTATCATTAACGTCTGAGAAGTTTTGCTAACAAAACTAAACTCTTCAGTGCATTTTTTACATATAGGCTATTAATTCTATGTAGGTTATATAAAAAAGGTTATATGTGACCAAAATGGCAGTAATTCAATAACAGAAAAAATCAAATTGGAAAATGTGAAATTACTCATAAATTAAGCATTTAATGCGGTTGTTTTACTCTGCGCATTTATTTATCATAGTTTATCGGATTTTTTGAGCTACTGTACCTAGTCTTAGCCCTTTTTGCAATACCACCTTTGATAAAGTATCAAGGTACTTTCCGAGCAGGTGTAGTATTAATATAATAAAGCTACCTATACTAGTTTCGGTTTGGCAGATATTTCAATATCTATTCTAGCTTTCTATGGTCCTTTGTCCCAAGGCAGTGTATAATATTTTCGCCAATTGGGAAACGACTAAAAAAAATTTTTGTAGTTAGAAAGATTCCTTCCGATGTGGTCCAAATTAAAGTGAAATCAACAAAAATGTACATGGATGTCACACCGATTCGTGCAAATTATTTGAATTCTGTATACGGTAAAAGTCGGTGTTGCGATTTTATGCGACAAATTATAATGGTGAGCTATAAATATACAACCATTGCAGTTGAATATAACGTCAAAATGAACTCTTCCCACCCAGACTAAACAAACGAGTCCTCCTACATTTCAACACGGTTTGATTAGAATCAATCCTATTGAAACTCGGTTTGAAACATCGCTTTAATATAAAATTACGGATTTCGATATGGTTTCGAGACAATTTCGCTTTGTGACAGAGTTGCCCAACGCGGCACCGGTCGGGCGCGTCGGTGTTTACGCAGCGCGCCCGCGCATGTCCCGCGCCCTTAGTTTAGTGTTGCGACATACAAACTATAGATCGAACTCTACCAAACTGTATCTTTGGTGTAATATATGAAATTATTCGTAACACTAGGTATGGGGGACAGTGTAGAATAGTTTCCGAGTGGAATGTATTTGTAAAGCGCCTCTGGCGGAAACGACACAGAACAACAAAAATATATGGAGCCATACGAACACAACAATCGTTTTAGGTTATTAATATACAAACCCATATTTACTAAGGCTTCATTTACGATCTGAATTTGGTACTCTTTGAACTATATTATGTTTTAACTTTTAGCTATTGTTTTGGCTCACTATTGAAGTGTAAGATTGGCACGAACTCACTCGAGATAATGAATGATTATAACAATTGGTACTTTATTCATAGACCAGATCTAGAAATCAGAAGAAGCAAAAAAGGGAAATGTTCCAGCCTGTCCAAGATGCGCGACCGATCACCAATTCACAGAATCCCGTGAAAACCCTGAAAATTCTAAGATATGGTATATATGTACCTAGTACCTACCTAGTACAATAGAATTAGCAGAAAACAACCGACAAGGGTACCTGCACATGAATCATCGTGAGACAAAAATAGAGCAGCTTACGTACTGCCCTGTAGAGTTTGCAGTGATAACATTATATGACACAAGTCCTTACGAGAAACTGCAGTAAGGCATACTCGTAATAAACTATCCCTTAGTATTAACAGAAAACAACACACAAGGATACTTGCATATGAATCATCGTAAGGCAAAAATAGAGCAGCTTACGTACTGGCCGGTAGAGTTTACAGTGATTACATTCTATGATACAAGTCCTTACGAGAAATAGCTCCAGCAAGGTATAGCGAGTTCGCGAAGCCAAGTGGCCCAAGTGCAAAACACGACGCCAGTTAGATCTTGGACACGCACCGCGCCCCACGTGCGCTCCACGCTCGGATCAACACACGTGTTTATTTACGAAGTTTCTGTGAGAAATGTGTCATAATCGAATGGTTTATTGAATTAAGTGTTACTGTGTATTGTATAGCTGGGCTTTGTATGCAGCGTAAAATAGTTAATTCATGAGTAAGTATCAAGATTTCTGTTTTTGTTGTCAAATCAAGCGTTTATAATCCCATGATTATATCACTTCATTAAAATGCTAGTTCTCTTTAGAAATTTGAATCTCAAGGTCGTGTACTATAGTGTCGTAGAAAATGTTATACAAGGCCTAAAAAAACTATATTCTTATGAAATAATTATGTCGAAAGATATTTTTATGGGAAATACAAATTAAATGCGAGAACAAGTTTATAAAATGTTCTATATTCATGTCCCTTTTGACCCCTGACACCAAATATTAGGAATACAAAGTAAGCGATATAAGTTTAACGACTTCACGAAATAACACAATTATGATAACAAAGTATACAAGTCATTTTATATCGATTAATAAATAGGAATAGGAATAGTCTCATGAAATAGGTAATATTATTAACCATTCATAGACGAGAAAAATATGAAAACTGGCAAGGAATAGTCAACCACAATATAAGGAGCTGATGACAACTTTTAGTATTGTATATTAACGTTTAGTATCTTACTGATTTTTAGGGTTCCGTACCCAAAGGGTAAAAACGGGGCCCTATTACTAAGACTTCGATGTCCGTCTGTCCGTCTGTCTGTCTGTCACCGGGCTGTATCTTATCAACTGTGATATCTAGGCAGCTGAAATTTTCACAGATGATGTATTTCTGTTGCCGCTACAACAACAAATAATAAAAACAACAAACAACAATACAACAAACGTGAGTTTAAGGAGTTTTTGCTCGCTATTAGTAAGGCAAGAGGAATGGGGCTTCCACACGGTACGGAACCCTTCGTGCGCGAGTCCGACTCGCACTTGGCCGATTTTATTTATCTTTGTGCACGTACCGCGCGAATTTACCGCCGACTTGCATACAGGCACTATTTTTATTTTATTAAAACTAGCTTTTGTACGTGTGTGTTTACTGTGTTTGTCTGACCTTGTGGCCCTGTCCAGATCCGTGAAGGTGGTTGATATTTGGTACAGATATTATGTTTCCATTAAGAATACGTGTTTTCAACCATAAGTGATACATTATGCTAGCTCTCATCTGGTCGACGTGGTGGATTGTGATCTAACTATTGTCGTAAAGAGAAGCATTTGCTTTTGCTGCTGAGCATTTGCTCAGCAGCGGTACAGAATTCAATTCATTCAATCAAATTTTAAGAGCTAAGTTCTTATCGGTGGAACTATTACCGTGCTTCGCAGTCTTCTGCTAATGTCTTCACCTATTTGCATGGTATGACAACTGCCTCCTCTGTTTAAGACCCGATAAAATAGAATCGACCTGAAAATAATTAGGTACAGCACTTGGTACGTTGTCAGTAGGTTCTCATAGTAACACACCTCATTAAAATTCAACTGCCCTGGCGTACCCCGGAAAATACGCAATAGCCAAAATTCAGCGACAGCACGTATTTAACTTTTACGTTAGTCATAATACGTTTACATGTGAATTTAAAAGTAATATTAGCCGACAATAGATACTCGTAGTTCCTATTCCAGAAAATTACGAAGTAAATTGAATAATAGCAAATAACATAATTCAAGTCCGAGTAGAATACTAATCCAGAACAACATCCCAATAATCAATTATTATTCTTGTTACACACTTCATATGTTTATATTATTTTTAAAAAATGTATACCTCTTTATATAACTAGAGCTATTGAAAAGAAAACTCGTCCAACAAACGAGTTCAGTAACGATATCCGCGGTTCAATTTGTGTCGTAGTTTAATACGTCCTATGAGTGTAACATTGAATCAATTTGTGTTCACATTATACAACCAGCTTACGTGAAACGGTTCCAGTTATACTAAAGCGTAGAAAACTACTGTTTGCGTTTGTAATGGACTCGCATGTACTAAGCTAGGAGTAATTAAAGAAATGCAAAATGCAAGGGTTATTGCGAAGCAATTTATTTTCTTAAGGCAGATAAATAAGCCTATAGAGAACATAAAAATGGAAATAACAGGACATGTGGATATTTACTGAATATCTAAAAGTTACTTGGGGGCTAAAAATATAACAAAAATCATAGGTAGAAAAGACGGGAAAGGGTATTACAATGCTGACAATTTAGAAGCATAATATAGAAACTACTCTAACTCTGTGTTTGTATGCGTATATAAGAACAGCGAAAATGTGGGATTCTTCAAGTCTAAATTCTCAAGTCCAATTTCGAATAATACGAAAAAAGATCAAGCAAATAGGTATACCTAAAGATAAGTAAACAATGGTCTTACTTACCTAGAAGTATGAATCATAGAGAGCACAAACAATATTTCCTTTAATAAAACAGCTGCAGTTCAGCGGCAGTAAAAGCCGAGATATTCAATAAAGCTGACGTTTCATTACAGACGGAGAAATTCATGCATATGATGCGGTATCTTGCAACGTGACATAATTCAATGATTATTATACTAACACGTCATGGCGTTTTTATACGACTAACGTGTAGTTTCTGAAAATTAATACACATACTTAATATGTAAAATGATAGTTTTTTCTTCGATAAAAGAAAGCTAAGTTATAGTTGATCAAAGTACCAGAATAGGTATAATGACGCACGTAAATGATTTCTAATTTCATGGCAAATATTTGTAAAGGGCTGCCAATAGACATGGTCGAGTTTGGGCCCGCTGACCCCGCTGTTACTTCAATTAGGAACATTACGGTTTTACTAATGATAGTTTTGTTTATCTTAAAAATTAAAATAGTTAATTCCTTTCTTGAAAATATTTTTTTTTTGTTACTGTCAAATATTTTTTACTCAAATATAGGTCAGGGTCCACTGTCCACACATCTTGCTATGGTTGGGGTTTTTACCCATATACTAGATATTTTCCAAAGTTTAAGAAATATGTGAAGCATCCATTCATCCAAGCGCGGAAATGAGAAACGGGTTACCGGTATTTGTGTTTAAATGTGGAATCAAATCTAGAGACAACAGCATCATAGAGTAAAGTCAGCCTTTTTAACGTTTACAGTAGACATACTCGTAGTTATAATAAAATGAGATGATGCAACGTTGAATTATTTACTTACTTTAAAGTTGGGCAACCAGTGCGTACGAGATTAATGGCTAAGCACATGCGTTAATTAGAAGGAGGTTATCAACTCTGTAAGGAAATATTAATTTATTTTGTGACGTCACAGTCTGTTATGTACAGCTACGGTTAGTTACTCTTCGCCAGTCTTGTGGTAAAAACAAACACACATATAACAAAAATACAGTAATACGTCGTGCGTGTGCCAAGTAGAAAAATCTTTAAATTACACTTAGGCATATTTATTTTTATTGAAATGCGGCGACAAGATTTAGAGTAATGGTTTATGCAGACAAAAATATGTTATTATAATAACTACCTGCTTTATCGCTAACAAAAAGCAACATCCAGTACTTTGTATCAAGTAGAGGAATAGGAAGACAGAAGAATAATATTACTTAAATGTACCCTAGATCATGCACTTGGTTGAGCCTGTGTTGCAGGATCTAGATAATGTTTAAGGAACCGATTAACAAAATATTGTGAAAGAACGTTCCTAAGCATAATAGAATAAAAGAAAGAAAACAAAGCTTATAAATATAAATATTAACTGCGATGATAGAGTCGAACTTTGTAATTGACCGGAAATATTTAGCTGTTTAGATTAGAACTAACGTTGTGGAATATTGTTTCAATTGAAATTGGCGTTTACCTTGGACTTGAATGTTAAGTGGTCTCAAGCAGCCGTTAAATTGGAATGTAAATATGTACTATTTGGGGTTACTTAATACTACGAAACCAAAACGTTTTTACTAAATACAGTAGTCTAGTTAAATTCGCTAAACGTTTTTAGAGCGTTCTATGCTGTGGTTCTATACAATCTGTCGGGCTCGGCAACATAATTCCAACAAAATCAAGATAAACCACAGAGCTATAGAAAAACTCACACTTCAAAATAGGCTAACATTCAATAGTTAAGGTTTATGGGAGGTAAAAAATAAACAGCCCTAAAACCAAAAACAAACAATCCTATCCAATACTTGGCGCTTAATTTTCAATCTTTTCCTGACTGAGAGGAAATTTTCGCCCCTTTCTTTCTAGAGACCACAACGAAATCGAGAGAAACGTACTGGAGTTTTCCAAAACGTAGACGAAACTATAAAACCGAAATCTTTTTTACTATTACCTTTACGAGAATTTATTGCCAAAAATATGAAAATTCTTAATTACCAGGAAATATTCTGCAAAAGCTATATCTATCCTTCGGCGCAATTTGCTCTTAATATCTCCTTGACCTACGGAAAAATTTTTGAAACGCAAAGATCTCGAAAAACCGGACCAATCAGGTGAGCAATAAATCAATACATTTTATCACACGGAAAAGGATTTTGAAATATAATCTGTATGCGCAGAGATACATACTATTTGAATTTTCGATTATGTTTGTTTGTGTTGATAGCAATATTTAAGAAAAAGAAAATACCTAATTAATGCAAATCGGCTTATAAGGCAGTTTGATTTTTGAAAAACAACGTGGTGGAGGAGGCATTGCAAGAAGTGGTTGAATTTTTCTATACGTTGATCCATAATGGAGAAGAGAGGTTTATACATAAGAGTACTAAAAATTAAAGTTAAATGTTCACACGAGTTTCTGATACGTGAAAATGTAATTAAATTCCTCTAGTGGCTTTAGCGTAAAAACGTAAAAAATGTGTGAGTTCTGTAAAATCATCGTATTACAGGCTAATTTAAATGCATATATTATGTATGAAAATTACCAATGGTCGATGCTCGCTCGGGCAGCATTTACTTGCTAATGCAATAAAATCGAATATTAGCAACATTGTTTACGATAAGTAGTAGGTACATGAGGACGACCTTCGGACAGGTTTAAAATAATGGCCTGTCTTTATTTACATAAGGCTCGCGTTGTTTTCAAAATGCATTTCATGGCTGACCAGCATACGCAAAAGGCTGTATTTTGCAATTTTTTACTTCACCGGTGTTGGCGAAATATTCTTGTTTTACCGGTTAAACTTCTATATTTTACTACTACAACTATCCTTACTTTGCTACTGCATTATATGAGTAGGTCTAGGGAAACCTCTACGTTGTCAGACTTAGCAATTTTATCACGGAACGGTTTTAGGTCGCCGCGTTTGTCTGTTTGCTTATTTCTTCAGAGATTTTAATACCTACAGATGTAAGAAATCATCAATTCCTTTGCAGAATAAAAGTGATGTTTTATCGTGAGCATATTAATATTATTCTATACAAGACGGTGTCAATTCCTAAATGACGCTACGAGTATATATACAAATCATAAAGCGTACATTAAAATTAAGTAACAACATGTTATAAATAAAGGTCATCATCATCGTCATCCACAGCCGTCTTTATCCCAATGCTGGGTATAGGCCTCTAAACACAAAAAAGGCGGGTGTTTTGATTTAACAGAAAATAATTATTTACGTCTTTATTTGATTCACGATGAGATTTAAATACGAAAAATCCTGCGAAAAGTTTGTAATTTTATGATAAACAATAGGAATAGTTCTTGGAACACATGATGTATTTTTTATCTTCATTGTGAATTTTAGCATATAAAATCCCATTACAATTCATAAGCTGTCGTCGGCATTTCCAGACGATGGACATGGACACCTGACTTCAACCACCCGGGTACATATTCCCAGGCCTTACTCGTGGTCTTTGCACTCTATAATTAGAATATAATCGTAATTCCAGAAATGTCTTAGCGTAGTTTAAAAATGTTTCACCACTTTATTCGAGTTCACCAAGACACAACAAATTTAAAAAACACTTTACGGCCCTAACTTTTGTTTCCAAGTGCTTTGCGTTACGTTATGCCGTTAGGGACCCCTTATTCATCGGCAGAGGCTGAAACTAAAAAAATACACAAATCAATATCGCGAATCATTTTCATCGCTAATATATTTTCATTACGAGACACGCAAATGAGAAATAAGAAATATATTGTTCCTCGAATAATGACACTTGATTTTTATAATTGAGTCTTACTTTTTAAACATAATTATAATAATTGGAAACAATATAATTGTTTTCGTAATTCAAAAGTCCGTGAACTTTACGGAATTATCAAATATGATTACGATTCATGACCATATACTTAATATGCACTTACATTATACCTACAGAGATTAAACAATTAAATTAGATATTGATACAACGCCAATTAGTCTGTATGTATTTGTCTTTGTAAAATAATCAAATTTAATTTATGTGAATATTAGAAATCAAATAAAAAATACGAGACAAATAAGAAAAATATTACACCGATAGATATTAAATTAGCTACTGAATACTAAGTAGGTGGCAAGCATTTAATTTTGACCTTTTTTGCCACGGCAAATATGATACGAGTATCATTCCCGTGCCTTTGCTGGTCGGTAAGCATCGGGCAAAAACTCTTTATAAATAAGTGCAACATACCGATTGCTTTTGACTTTATTATATTTAATTAAATTGATAATCCTATATCCTACAAGTCCTAAATCATTACAAAGAAAAATCGCCTTTTTGTGTTTAGTCTGTGTATCCGATTACATTTTCTAAACTACAAATTAGTTTTCACACGTTTTAGAATATTTCTTCCGGAAGGTTTACAGCCATATTTCATTCGTAGCCGAGCGAAACCGGGACTTGCAGCTAGTTTTCAATAGTAAAAAAAATAGACATCATCGTGAACCAAGAATCTAATACCTTCTAATAAGTGCAATGGTGGCTAAACAAAAGAGCAAGAGCAATCGCAAACAAATATCAATTACACCATACTTAGGCAAGAATTAGACTTCATACAGGCATTAATCATAAACGTAGACTTATTCTGACAGAGAGCGGGGAAAGGCTGCAGACAAGCATGTCAGGACCTTGAAAAATACAAGAGCAGGCCGTTTAACAGCGCAATATTACTGAACTGGTTCGCTGTTATGTGTAACAACATCGATTCAAGTTCGATTTTATCGAACTTTGAACAGTTCAGAAACGAGGTTCGCGTAATTATCGGGCGAGCGTAATTTTAATGAGATTAGACGATATAGTCAATGGTATAACTACATTATTTGCTTGTTACATTCCATGATAATAATAGACTCCCGCGGGGTGGTAAATTAAACGTAATAAAGAAATAGAAAAGCAAAAAATATTTCATAAGATATACCTAATATACATGCACAGTTTTCTACAACACTTATCACAGTCTATTGCATATTTTATAATAAAATTACTAATCGCCAGCTATAACAATAAAGAAAATGCGTGCTTATGTACAATTATATGCTGACCCGAAGTGTTATTCTGATGTATAAGCACTATGACTGCAAAGTTTCATCTAAATCCGTTCCGTACTTTTTGCGTGAAAGAGTAACAAACATCCATACTCACTAACTTTCGCGTTCATAATATTAGTAGGATAGTCGATTTCGTTCTTGAAACAGTAGACTGTTAATAATCGGCCAAGTACGTCGGACTCGCGCACGAAGGGTTCCGTACTGTATGGGTACCCTTAAATATTTATTTTAATTTAATTTCATTATTTATTATTGAAGTGAATATATAATATATGTGATTATTTCGAGCATCTACCTGTTACCATTATTAATATCGAGCGAAAAACGACTAAAAATGCAGGTTTATTGTTGGGAGCCACCCTTAAATATAATTTTTATTCCGTTTTTAGTATCTGTTGTTATAGTAGCAACAGAAATACATCTGTGAAAATTTCAGTTTTCTAGCTATAACGGTTCATGAGATACAGCCTCTTGACAGAGTCTTCGTAATGTAGTCCTGTTTTTACCCCCAACGGGGTTACGGAACCCTAAAAACCAAAATCAACAAAAAAAAAACGCTAAAATTCTTTCAGAAGCTTTTATTATTGTATTGCATATTGCAATTAGGAAGCACTTGAGCTGAAATACGTCTTCGTGACTGCGGTTGGACACGTACTCTAGCTAGAAGTTTATCATTGCATTGAAGCAAATATATTTAACGCTTAACCCTAGTAAAATACTGTACGTCTCATCAGGATTCTCGTACTTGATATCAATTAAATAAACATTACACAATATAGGATTCTCGTAAGAGGTAGGTAGGTACATCAGAGGCCTTATTATGAGATCGTATAGTAAACGAAACTATTATAGTTTTCGTGTGGCTCTATTCGTTTTTGTTAATTTTTGTCCTCGTTTCTACCAGGGGCACTGGTTAAAAATCTATAGAGCCCCACAAAATTTACCATAGCTTCGATTTATACGTATAATTTCACACAAACGGCCTTATTAATAAACGCAGAGTAATTTTGGATTAGTTACGAGTAATCCGTATTTTGTCTTTTACATTTACAAGTGAACTAAAATTGCCAAAGAAAGAAAAAGACAAAACACACACTAACTAGGTACCACAAAGTTACTCTGCGTTGAGTAATAAAGCTGTAACAGAGCAGGAAAGGATTAGTTAAGTGTTTGTATGAATAGAAAGCGATCGCTAAAGCGAGCAAAACATAATCTAAATGCAGAAAAAGTAAAACGACTACGTTGTATTTTCAGGGTCACTGGCGGAACTGCAGCGAAGGCCGTAGACATACCGAGCGATACCAAAGAAACAGAACGTCATTATGGAGCAACACATTATAGCTATGGTGATAACCATATTGTCCCTGATAACAACAGGTTGGTAAAAGGTATTGACTTATAATAAGGTACAAGTAAATATATACATAATATGGTACACTAGCGGTGCAAGGCATTAGTAAAATATGTCCCTAATCATACCAATGGTATAACAGCTCTAATTCCGCATTTAGAGAATAAAAAATGTATCTCTCTGATCAGCCCGTGTCTCTCCACTGCTGGGTATATAGGTCTCCTCTCTTACCTGCCTTTGGAAATATTTGGTAATATCATCTGACCAAAAAAAAAAACATCAGTAAAATTAGGAGTTATACAAGATACACGCATGATAGTTCAGTGTTAAGAGAAGATTATAACCCATGATGCCCAAATTACTAACGCTTCGAAAAACCAGGCAAATGGTATGAGATTTAGGTACAATGTACCTACAATTTGCCTGTTGAATTTTCAGAAAACAAAACTTACAATTCCAGAAAAATACGAAACTGAAACCAGATTATCAAAATAACTTTAGTTACAGTGTATATATTACACTAAAAAAGCAGCAAATAGATACACGTTAGGTAATGTTAGTTAAGTTTTCTATTTCCGAAACGGGCAGTTATTCGTTCAGCAGGAAACAGTTACCATATTTCGATTCGTTCCGTACTCTGCGTATTTACTGGTTCAGGAAACACAAGAAACCTGATCACGCGATTAAACTTGCACTTTCAATCGTGCGTTTTTCTTATGGCAAAACGAGACGACAGCATTAACAATTTAGATGTTTATTCTGTCTATACTTCTAGATTTATACATTTACATAAGATAGATCAGCTGCTTGGCTGCTCCTTTCGAAGTTTGTCCGTAATATTGCAGAGACGCAGTGACTACTTCGTTTTAGACAGCATCATTTTAAGCAGAGCGTTATTGCAGAGTACTTTTATTTGATACACATAATACTCGTATATAAAATTTTACTAGATACTTTTTTACAACGTGTACGTAGGTATTTAAAGTAATTGGTGAACTAAGGCAGGTACTTACTATACATGGTTAGAATTGTGAAATTTTAAGTGAAGATAAACCTACGCCATGATTGTGTGCCGCTCCTTAGGATTAACGTGTGTGTGCTAAGAGCGTTCTGACACAGAGTACATTTATTGTATTTGGATGAGTAGTACATGGATTTAGAACTAGGTACTTTGTAAACGCAAATTAGTGCATTTAGTAAAAAAAAAACAGCCGGATATACATACAATACTCAGTTAACTCGTGACATGATAAAATCAATTTTGTTATGAAGGTAAGACAGTTGCCCATTGTTGTTTTATAATTGAAAGTTAGTGTCGAACAATCGATCGATTTGCAACAAAATTTGGAGAACGACAACCATTACAACTCTTGTCATGTATAAATATTCTCAATAAACCTACGGTCACTTTTATTCACAAAGTTGGTATAAACACATATTACTTACTACAAAATAATAATCAATGCACCGTACTGTTTAACTTTTTAAATGAATCATCGGTGACGACATGAATCCATTTAATAGCAATATTATTTTGATACTGAAAACGTGCATTGAATTTATTTGTGCCCTCTTCATGTTAACTGAATGACTCAGAGATGATATTGAAGTAATACTCGGCCAAGTCCAACAACCCACTCGAGCCTTAGCTCTAACAACTTGATCAAATAGCTTCACACATTTCAAAGTCACTTGCAGTAATTTGCTATTCAAATGAAGTAGTAATTTGTAATGACAACAAAAATTTGTCTCTTTTTAATATTTATGAGCTCTATTATAATTGAAACATTATTTTGCTCTTTCTTACACAACGACAGCTGTCAAAATTCGTCATTAATCTTAAATGGAAATAGATTACATAAACTTGCGAATTACTACAATATATAATGGCTTAATCTGTTTTTCAACTTATGTAAAAAAAATCTTATACGTCTTTTAAAATCTGGACAGAGATCGGTTTTGGCAGTGACTTCTCTACAAGTCTGTAAAACTGACACAAGGTTAAACAAAATAACTTCATCGTGTATAGTATTTATTTAAAAGTTAGTTTGCCTCATAACACCACTAAATAAATCATATAACATGAGAGAGAACAACGCTACCGCAGCAAGTATCGCAGCCAATCTGTAACCAGGATCAGTGTCGGCGAAATCATAGCAAAGACTGAGGTATCTGTGACCTTTTTCTATACACAAGGAGCCCGGTTCACCAATTCTATAGATCGGTTCATCAAGATCGCACTTTGCCATTCCTTCATCGATAAAATTATATCTAGTAACCAAGCGCGCGACCATTCCTATCGTCCCATTAGAATAGTCCCCTTTTGCCGCTCTCACCCACCCTGGCTTATAGATAGCAGTTAAACTATCTAGATCTGACGTTCGTAAAGCTCTAGATAGATTGGGGTAAAAGTATTCGAAATGGTGCTCTTTAGATACGTTATCATTTATATTGTGTATTGGGTTTAAAACAATTCCTAGAGAATAGAGAAAATTAAGATCTGTGACTTGACTGTCGTCGTCTACAATTAAAACATTTGTAATATCTTTATGATCAAGGAGGCCACAGTAATACTTGCTTTGAATGTAGAACGGTGCGCCCGGGGAGAAGTTACAAACTACTCTGACGTCACCGTTTGTCCTCTCACTATAAGCACACCCCATTTCAATAGTTTTTGACCAAATTAACTGCACTGTGTTAAAGGTTTCTGGACTCGAATGGCCACACTCCACATCAGTTGCAGTTAGTTTCTGGCCCGCGGATGCGAACCAAGCATGCAAGCATCCCACGACGGGATATATAAAACATTCATACATCGGAACGCTGAAAGAATAAAACGATTATTCCACTACTGTCGCACTAAATTCTCCCTAAAAGATGTAGTACCTGTATATTTCTTATACTTTATAATTTTAATCATACCAATGAGCATCTGCTTCAGCGCCGTAGAATTTAATACAACAGTTTTCAGCACATTTGGTGCACTCAAGCTGAGTAACATATTCGTATTGCAATGATGAACACGGATCGATACTAGGTAAACACTGACGGAGCCATGCAAGGGCCATTTCTTCCAAATCTGTATCGTATAACATCTGTTTCATATCAGCGGCAGTAGGCAAATGACGGTACATATCAACTGATCCACTTGCAAGGCTATTCCGCATAGAGTTGATCGTATTTATTATGCTGATTTTTTCAAGCTTACTCGGTCTCATGACTTTGTATCCTTTGTCACATGTTTTTGAGAGTGTTTTATCAGAGAAAAGACATAGTGAATGGTCACCATAGCAAGGTGCTTCGTTGCACCATTTATTTGCTCTTTTTATATGGCTCGGAACCGTATACCTATTAGACGATTTTTCTTCTGGATGTCCTACTAATTTAACATCTGTTATTCTGCCAGAGAATACGCGAAATACTTCAGCGTGTGATTTTCGCTTGCCTAGTTTTCCAACTATAACCGGTAGATCCCAGCAAGGGAATTTTTCGGGAACATACCAATAGTATTCACTGCTTTTCTGATGTTTTATTATGGAATCTTTGATATCCAGTTTACTATTTGCTGGATCGAGATTATAAAATTCTGCAATATATCTTAGAGAAATGTTCTGTACGAAATTATCGTCATCGACATTTAATTTATTTGTTTCGTTATTTTCATTAATAATGTCGTCCGGCCACATGTGTTGATATTGTGCAGTAACTTCATCGGCGTAATCAAACGCTGAATATATATTTTTCTGTGCATTTCGTAAAACCGCCTTGTAATTGATGGTATCTGATTCAAGGACGGCTGAAGTAGTTGCAGGTATATTTACCGAATCTGTATCTTCCGCTTGTCTTAAATATGATTGGTTTATGTCGTTATGTTTGGTTTGATCATTATATGAGTCATAAATAGTTGTATTATTATACCTCTGAGATACTGATTCTGTGTAGGGGTCGTCAATTCTTGGAGTTTCTGTATTATTCTGATCAACTTCCTCTTCGATATCTCAATAAACCTACGGTCACTTTTATTCACAAAGTTGGTATAAACACATATTACTTACTACAAAATAATAATCAATGCACCGTACTGTTTAACTTTTTAAATGAATCATCGGTGACGACATGAATCCATTTAATAGCAATATTATTTTGATACTGAAAACGTGCATTGAATTTATTTGTGCCCTCTTCATGTTAACTGAATGACTCAGAGATGATATTGAAGTAATACTCGGCCAAGTCCAACAACCCACTCGAGCCTTAGCTCTAACAACTTGATCAAATAGCTTCACACATTTCAAAGTCACTTGCAGTAATTTGCTATTCAAATGAAGTAGTAATTTGTAATGACAACAAAAATTTGTCTCTTTTTAATATTTATGAGCTCTATTATAATTGAAACATTATTTTGCTCTTTCTTACACAACGACAGCTGTCAAAATTCGTCATTAATCTTAAATGGAAATAGATTACATAAACTTGCGAATTACTACAATATATAATGGCTTAATCTGTTTTTCAACTTATGTAAAAAAAATCTTATACGTCTTTTAAAATCTGGACAGAGATCGGTTTTGGCAGTGACTTCTCTACAAGTCTGTAAAACTGACACAAGGTTAAACAAAATAACTTCATCGTGTATAGTATTTATTTAAAAGTTAGTTTGCCTCATAACACCACTAAATAAATCATATAACATGAGAGAGAACAACGCTACCGCAGCAAGTATCGCAGCCAATCTGTAACCAGGATCAGTGTCGGCGAAATCATAGCAAAGACTGAGGTATCTGTGACCTTTTTCTATACACAAGGAGCCCGGTTCACCAATTCTATAGATCGGTTCATCAAGATCGCACTTTGCCATTCCTTCATCGATAAAATTATATCTAGTAACCAAGCGCGCGACCATTCCTATCGTCCCATTAGAATAGTCCCCTTTTGCCGCTCTCACCCACCCTGGCTTATAGATAGCAGTTAAACTATCTAGATCTGACGTTCGTAAAGCTCTAGATAGATTGGGGTAAAAGTATTCGAAATGGTGCTCTTTAGATACGTTATCATTTATATTGTGTATTGGGTTTAAAACAATTCCTAGAGAATAGAGAAAATTAAGATCTGTGACTTGACTGTCGTCGTCTACAATTAAAACATTTGTAATATCTTTATGATCAAGGAGGCCACAGTAATACTTGCTTTGAATGTAGAACGGTGCGCCCGGGGAGAAGTTACAAACTACTCTGACGTCACCGTTTGTCCTCTCACTATAAGCACACCCCATTTCAATAGTTTTTGACCAAATTAACTGCACTGTGTTAAAGGTTTCTGGACTCGAATGGCCACACTCCACATCAGTTGCAGTTAGTTTCTGGCCCGCGGATGCGAACCAAGCATGCAAGCATCCCACGACGGGATATATAAAACATTCATACATCGGAACGCTGAAAGAATAAAACGATTATTCCACTACTGTCGCACTAAATTCTCCCTAAAAGATGTAGTACCTGTATATTTCTTATACTTTATAATTTTAATCATACCAATGAGCATCTGCTTCAGCGCCGTAGAATTTAATACAACAGTTTTCAGCACATTTGGTGCACTCAAGCTGAGTAACATATTCGTATTGCAATGATGAACACGGATCGATACTAGGTAAACACTGACGGAGCCATGCAAGGGCCATTTCTTCCAAATCTGTATCGTATAACATCTGTTTCATATCAGCGGCAGTAGGCAAATGACGGTACATATCAACTGATCCACTTGCAAGGCTATTCCGCATAGAGTTGATCGTATTTATTATGCTGATTTTTTCAAGCTTACTCGGTCTCATGACTTTGTATCCTTTGTCACATGTTTTTGAGAGTGTTTTATCAGAGAAAAGACATAGTGAATGGTCACCATAGCAAGGTGCTTCGTTGCACCATTTATTTGCTCTTTTTATATGGCTCGGAACCGTATACCTATTAGACGATTTTTCTTCTGGATGTCCTACTAATTTAACATCTGTTATTCTGCCAGAGAATACGCGAAATACTTCAGCGTGTGATTTTCGCTTGCCTAGTTTTCCAACTATAACCGGTAGATCCCAGCAAGGGAATTTTTCGGGAACATACCAATAGTATTCACTGCTTTTCTGATGTTTTATTATGGAATCTTTGATATCCAGTTTACTATTTGCTGGATCGAGATTATAAAATTCTGCAATATATCTTAGAGAAATGTTCTGTACGAAATTATCGTCATCGACATTTAATTTATTTGTTTCGTTATTTTCATTAATAATGTCGTCCGGCCACATGTGTTGATATTGTGCAGTAACTTCATCGGCGTAATCAAACGCTGAATATATATTTTTCTGTGCATTTCGTAAAACCGCCTTGTAATTGATGGTATCTGATTCAAGGACGGCTGAAGTAGTTGCAGGTATATTTACCGAATCTGTATCTTCCGCTTGTCTTAAATATGATTGGTTTATGTCGTTATGTTTGGTTTGATCATTATATGAGTCATAAATAGTTGTATTATTATACCTCTGAGATACTGATTCTGTGTAGGGGTCGTCAATTCTTGGAGTTTCTGTATTATTCTGATCAACTTCCTCTTCGATATCAAAGTAATAGTCACGTTGAATGCAAGTGGATATTCCAATAGTCATTAATAGTACCTTTAGATGTAGTAGTGAAAACCAAGTTATTGCCCTAGCAAAGGCCATGTTCGTGAGTTCATGACCAACTAGATTAGCAAAATGTCATTTAAGATAAAATAAATTAGTGTTTTTTGTGACTGTTTTAATTAAAACTCAGAGTTAAACACCTGACCAAAAAAATACAACACGTTTTTTGTAAAATATAATAAGTATTGATTTCTTAATGAATATCTAATTATAATTTAATTTGCGCTAATTTTATCTATTCTATGAATCCTACTGTTGTGAAGTTTTAATTGCCCTGCTACGAGTAGCTTAGCATACGACCACAAAAAAACTTTTTCGACGTGTGAAAAAAGCCAGATAAACAGATGTATACTTCACCAAAAATCTGTCTCGTTCTGACACGTAGAAAGAATTATTTCGTGGTGCGTGTATACGCACCACGAAATAATTTTAGCCGTTTTTTATTATCTAGCCGGGCTAGTATTAGCCCGGCTAGATAATAAAAAACGGCTGGATAACATTTAAATGTTATCCATGTTACCCGGGGCATATATATGATTTTTTATTTGAGTAGCTATTTCATTTAGATGTACTTAAAAATAATGTGATTGTTTCCTATTAAAAAGCAGTAACAAGTATTACTGTAAAACATCGGCCATAGAGGACAAGGTCTGAGAACTAAAGAGCATTCACCGCGTATAATGGAGAGCCTGCGTAGGAGTCGACACTCCATGATTCATGCAACGCTTATTCACGAACATCAAAAATGCTCTGCCATTAAAATAAATAATAATAAGAATGCAAATGTAAACGTTTTCATTAGCTAAACAAGACATGTGTTCTAAGAGTCAACGACCCGAATAGATTAAACATATGAATCTGATCAGCATGGCTATTAGTCATAATTGGGCGTAGTTTAATAATCGGCCAAGTGCGAGTCGGCCTCGCGCACGAAGTGCTCTGTACCGTATGGAAGCCTCGTTCGACGTTTTTTGTATGGGAGCCCCCCTTAAATATTTATTTTAATTTAATTATTTATTTTTAAATTGTATACTTAACTAAATATTCTTTGAATATTTCAAGCATCTACCTGTCACTGTTATAGGTATTGAGCGAAAAATGGCTAAAAATCAGGTTTGTTGTATGGGAGCCCCCCTTTATTAAATATATTTTTATATTTTTAGTATTTGTTGTTATAGCGGCAACAAGAATACATCATCTGTGAATATTTCAACGTTCTAGCTATTACGGTTCATGAGATACAGCTTGGTGACAGACAGACGGATACCCGGACATCGGAGTGTTAGTAATAGGGTCCCGTTTTAACCCTTTGGGTACGGAATCCTAAAAAGGACTCGAACCATACTTTGGTCAAAAATGAGTTAAATATATCAAGCTGCCGTGGTGGTCTAGTGGTAATGACACCCGCCTCACAATCGTAGGGTCGTGGGTTCAAATCCCGGTCCTGTATCAATGAATTCCTTGTAATTTATGTACGGAATCTAACACCACTGGCTTTTCGGTGAAGGAAAACATCGTGAGGCAACCTGCATACGTCCGGAGAAGAAATTCCATGGCGTATGTGAATCCACCAACCCGCATTGGGCCAGTGTGGTGGATATGACCCGAGCAGGCGAGCACCCTTCGTGGGTAGGTCTATGTCCTGGAGTGGACTATTAAAAAGGCTGTTACAGTTATACCAAGCGGATAAGAAAGGTCTTTCATATTTAAAAAAAAAAACAGATTACCAAAAAGCAGTCATACATAGACAATAACAGTTTCTTTTTATTTCGCAAACTCAAACAAATGTTAGGTAATCTGAACTTTTTAAATGGCCATAACTCAAAAGCAACATTTTGCGTATTTTGTATAGAATAAGAGACAATGCCGTACAAAAAGGTAGCCAAATACGAAAATTTTCATGGATTGTAAATTTTGATGATCAATGTAAAAACGGAAAAATATTTTGAGACAAATTATATGTCAATGGACTGAGTTACAACTACTAACATCGACAAGACAAGAAGCAATTTACTCGTAATAAAATTCATGAATAAGTAATCGTTAACACAAATAAAATATAACGAGACAATTTAATTTCCTGCGTAAAAAAAATCTCGACTATTGATTTTAATGTTGTACATGAAAAAACTACAAAAATGAAGAATTCTAGAACATAATGTTTTCAAGTAAATCAAGTATGTAAGTTCGTATAGTCCAGGTGGCTAGCCCTAGTGTCAGAGTTTTTAAGCCGCCTAATAGCCTCTGACATAGCAAAACGGTTAAAAACAAGAAGGACCCACAATTTAAATATGTAGTTGTAATGGGTAGATTACAACTGTTTAAATTGTGGGTGAAAAATGGCAACCGACTTCCATGGTGTACAAAATTCGAATAATTTTTACATTTTTGTTTATTTTTTTAAAACGGCTTAGCCAATATCGATAAAACTTAAATGGAACCTCGGACAACCCTTTCGAATTATTTTTTTTGTTTCGGTGCACAATTGGCGAAAATATTGATGAACATACACAAAAAAATAGATACAGACGAACATAATAGATAGAACCTCCTCCTTTTGGGAAGTCGGTTAAAAGTCACCTACATGCAAGCTATTTACATGATTTCAGAAGTGACATCGCTTCAATGCTACCAGTGCCTGATCAACCCTCCGCCGGGCCACTTCTACAACACTACGAAGCGACTGTGCGTGCACTTCGACCATTCGGACAAATTCATAGTGGACTGCCCATACTCCACCATGTGCATGAAGCAGGACTTCTACCTTGATATTCAGAATGGAGGTCGGTATTCTGTAATACCTTTTTGGTATTGAACCCTATGGAACTTCAGTAATCATTTTTGTTATTTTTGATACAACTGCCGAAGTAAGAAAGTATGAGAATTTTTACTTTATGATATAGTTTGATTATGGAAACTAGCGTTGTTTTTGCACATTTTAATTACAGTATACCACAGGTGTTACTCACGCTTTATTTTAGTAGATTAATGCAACTATTGTTTCGATCGCATGTGGCGATCTTTTTCAAGATTGGAGTACTAGCACGTGGGCTCGTCTCGCATAGCACTGATATGATATAGTATTTTTGTTTGTATGTCTATAAAAAACAATGGGTTGCACTCTGGGAGTGCCGGCTGAAGTGAAAACTTGAACATTAACGTTGTGCATTTATGAATATTTTGGAATGGTTAGGGAATAATTTCGCACGAAGTACTAATAATTTATGTGGTAAAAATACAAAATCACACACGCACACTCGCACAAGCGCCCTCGAAAGGCATACATTTTCGGCGCGCGGTAGAAAGAGAGGGATATTAAGCCGACCCGGCACGGCGGTCTACTCTCCCCCCGTCTTTTTGTTCTTACGGGAGTTAATCAGACAATTATTAGAATTTAAACAATATAATAATAAAAAACAATATTCGGTTGAGAGAATTTCACTAATACAGAATATCGATAAGATTAAAATAAAGGCTCAAGGGTGTTGGTGTCCAAAAAGGCATGCCATGAAGGTTATGAAAAAGAATGTGAAACATTCCAGGCAAAAAGTTAAGCAACACACGTCTGGCGCCGAACGTTTTATAAATTCAGATTATGACGTCATAGACCGGCCCTTGTTACCATGTGGATATTTGTGATCCTTTTACGAATACCAAATATGATAGTAACATTCCTAAACAGATTCTATGCTAAAACGAGGCGACGAACTGTCAGCTGAAAACGAGACTCGGTGTGATTCGAAGATTCTTGAACAACTCAGGCTGTGCAGTGTGCAGCCATCGTGAAGTGACGTGCAAGAACTTTAATTCCTACGCAAAAAGTTCTAAATAAATGAAATCGTTTCGCGGTATAGGCCGAACCAAACTTCTTGGCGGCTGTGATGTTAGCTATAAGCTTCGGACAACGCAATCAGTTGTTAAGTGAACTTCAGTCAAGATTGAGTTATCCAATTTGATTCGGCCTACACCGACACACTATGTCAATAAGCTATATGATCTCTAGGTGTCTCTTTGCGTATTCGAGTAGGTAATTCCGACTTGTAACTAACGTTATCAATAAATTGATTATGATTATGATTAATTCTCGCATAAATGTGCCTCTTCTTGCAGAGTAAACACTAGGACAACTACGTATTTTCTACAAGTAGAGTAGACTATTTTATACTAGGTTCTATTTTATATTCATCCCTTTAATTAATCGTATATTAAACACTGCTGTCCAAGTAGATGAAATTGATTTCCTTTCTTTAATAAAATGTAGGATTCGACAGCTTTCTATACAAAAAAATAAACAATCACTTAAATCGGTTCGCAAATAAAGATAAGATAAAATTGCAAAACTGACAAGTACATATGTACATGCTTAAAGAGATACAACAGAGTTGGTATACAGCCTTTTGCCTTATTTGAAAAACTGTATTGCAAGACAACCGTTTCTCTTTAATTTGTCGATTAGGCAAAAATTAAAATGAAAAAGGGAAAAAAGTGCATAAAAGTTTCAAACATACTTCATCATAGGTTTTATGAAGCACGGAATAAGTCGCGCGTAGCGAAATTTTCGCTACAGACCATGACATTTTAATTGCTTTATGAATAAGGCATGTCGGCCACGGATATTGTTTTGTTCCTTGGCCTTTCAACATCGTAAAGGATACAAACCGCTTCAGTCATATGAATAACGGCATTTTCTTTATTTAAAATTAAAAGTAGAGCTTGCACAGCTAACTCGTAAGTCGAGATAGCATATTCAAAATGAGCATTGTTATACAGTTACCTAGACAATACAGCTAACTGTGAAGACAATTAATAGACTTAACCTTGTATAGGTACATAAGATGACTGCAATTTGTTTATTATTTGGACAAAAATTGTTTCGCTTTTGGCCACATTCGTCCTCATAGTAAGCGGAGACATGACGTGACAGGATGAAAAAAACTTACCTATAAGTCCCTATTTGTTTACTCTAGATTTGAAGGGCAGACCCATAAAAGATGGCAAGACGAGTTTGACTCCCACTGGAGCAGATGGAACACAAAAGGTCTCGACCAAGAAAAGTGGCAAGAGGAAGGCTTTTGCTCTGTAGTGGGACAATAATGGCTAATATCAATAAATTGATGATAGATTATTGTACTTTGCGGGAAACGCATAAAGTGAACTTATACAAAATTGTCTCTGCGGTAAGATCATGTATTCGCCGCAGTTAATGCTGCGATGTTGTATATCGTAAATATATAATATGCTCTCTTGTTATAGAATATTTATGAGAAAACCTTTTGTAATTCCAGTAAGAATAAAAGGAGAGCTACGGGACTGCGCGTCTCAGAAGCACGAGTACCAGGACTACCAAAACGGGAGGTGGTCGCCGAAAATGGAGGTGCTAGAGCCATACAAAGAAGGCTGTGAAAACTTAGATGATAAGGGAGAGCGAGCCACGCGGAATAGGTAATGTTCACCATACTAGACACAGGCCTTGTTATCAATTCACATTTATATCCATTCATCAGCCATAGAACATCCACTGCTGGACATGGGCTTCCTCTATGGATGTCCACTAAGACCGGTTGGAAGCAACCTGCATCCAGCGCGATCCAGTGGTTTTAATGATGTTATCGGTCCACCTGTGGGTGGCCGTCCGACTCTACGCTTGCCGGTACGTGGTCTCTACTCACACAATACATATGATTAGGAATCTCATGACAACGCGACGTTGTCTAAACTAAAAATGTTATTTAAGAAAGGGATGCGGTCAAAACAGTCTTCTACTTCGAGCTTTGGACTTTGTGGGACGAGATCATTATAATTGATAATAATTTCTCCTGTTCTGTAAGTGAGATTAATTGGTACTTTTAAATTGCTAGAATAAAAATAAAAATCTTAGACGTTAGTAAAATTATCTTACTCGTAGCTGCTGTACAGAGTTACGCTGGCTCCGCGCGGTTATATACCAAAGTGCGCAGCGCACGCGTAACGCAGTTTCTGCCCTAAGGAAACGCTATAGTTTATAACATAGTTTTACTAATTAGTTTTTGCTGTTTATTTACCTACTATATATAGATACAAGTATTGCTAGAAAAGGAAATTATGGAACCTGTCTTAATAACTTATACCACGGAAACATTAAAGTAGGTCTATACTAATAAGCAGTTAGTAAATCCGGCTCTAGAGTTGTTATAATTACACTTCTTAACTAGTTCAACTGAAATTAGTACTTAAATAGACAAAACCGGTACGCAAATTTCTGATACTTAAAGATGTTACGTATTTTACACCAGAAGGCCTAACACGGGGTCTATATTATGTATAGGATATTTTATTCATTCTAATACATTTTACTGTAGTTATTAAATTAGTTCATTAATAAATAATGGGCAGACAAAGATTTATAAATTACTTTTATGCGTTAAGACATTTCATGGGCAAATCGGCTCCTATCAAACGTGCAGGCTTAAAGTTTTTGCCTGCATGTTTCATTCACAATCCCTTTTGAATCTGCGATATCGGCTGTTGCTGCCAGAAAGCAAAATTATTTAACCATATACATCTTTCTTACATTTTCAATATGGTACAGTGTTGGGCTCCAAACGTTAAGTAATCATTAGTTCGAAACTACTTTAACTGTTGTCTGCACATTACATCATTCGCGATGCAGTCGTATTGCACTATGATTTCAAAAGCTTTCAAGCATAAAATAGTAATAACCCTTCACTTTGATTTTAGTGTCTTACTGTAGCTTATGTGTCTATCTTTGTTGGAACAGCGACCCAAAACGTGTCTCGGCCTCTGATACTAAAGTCCACCCGTTTCTATCCTAAATAAGTTTGTGCTAGTCTTCCACCCCTATTTCAAGCAGATCTTGCTTCTCAATCAATAAATAAATACATTTTATTAGGAGACGTCTCTGACTCCAAGACTGGCAACGCCTGCCAGGGACAGGTATAGTACATATACATATTTTTAAATAGGTACATAATAACATCCAGACACAGAACAAACACCTACTCATCACATAAATGCTTGCTCTGGGTGGGCATTGACTCCACGCCTCTTTGGTACAGGAGCCCAGGTTACAACTACTGGACCACCGGCGCCGAGCCAGTCAAACATGCAATACTTGGGACGTGCAATAGGGTCTTCGACCCTCCGGCATACCCAACTGTAACTTATAAAGCCGTTTATTTATTTGTTAATTTCACTGTTTTCAGATATTGCTACTGCCGCACCGATTTGTGCAACTCAGCGCCGAGCACGAATCACGAAGGTTACACAGACATCATGGGAGTTATAGTCGTCTTCAATCTAATGAAATACATCAACAGCCTTAGGTAGTACACAAAGGACATTTAGGACAATTTAATGAAAGTGATGTGCAACCACGAACTGCAATAATTTATGTGATAATGTTTAGAATATTTATATTACTGATTAGTTTATCTTGGTCTGGATGTTTTTCACAGCTTTATGAAGTTTAGGTATTTGTACATCAATATAAGAGACCAATCCAATTTTCTTAAAGTATATGAAGCTGCTGTATGCTGTATCAGCCTTTTTAATAGTCCACTGCAGGACGTAGGCCTACCCACGAAGGGTGAAGTATATGAAGAATCAACATTTATGTGTGTGGTCGTACACTATCCTCAATATAAAACAAAAAATAATAAATTAGCGGGTGCTATACTACTACATTGCACTGCGGAGGATCCAAAGAAAATTAAAGATTTTATAATATGGTACTAGTCAATGTCAAAAGAAATGATGATGATCACAGCTATCTAAAATTACCTGTGATAAATAAAAAGATGACGATTGATAATAAATAAGCTTACACTTTTGACATACGAGTACAAAGTACATACATGCATGCTCTTGTACTAATGTTTGAAATAACTAAAGTTCATAAAAAAGCTTAATGCCATGGACCAAAATAAATCAATCGCATAGAAAAGGGACCAGCGAGAATGCTACGGTGTTTGTTATTTATTTTAGCTAGTCCATTTCGTGATTTATTATAATATCAGTCAAGGTTTAGATAAAGTTTTTATAAATATGTTGTCGGTGAAAATAAAGAATCTCAAATATAGAGTCAAAAAACTATGCTCTGATGATCTGAATGTAATTTTTTCATTTTAACAATATCAAGCGTGTGTTATTTATAAACTTTACTGTTATTCTTATATTACGGGACTTATCGAGCACTGAAAATACGAGATAAAAAATACCTCACTATCCTGTTTCGACCGAGGACCATTGGTCACAGACACACTCACGCACGACCGATGCAACTTGGTCAAAATGTCGGGATAATTAGGTATTAATAATTTATCTCGTATTTTCAGTGCGCGATTGGTCCCATAATATAGTATCACGTGTGTCAGCACTTCAGCAGTACAAAGAGTAAGCGTTGTTCGTCAATTCACAAACGCCACAATACTCGGTTTAAGGCCCAACTCTAGTTCCACAACCCGATTCTCTCATTCCATCTTTAACAATAGGACAAGCTGAAATGGTTACGAGCTTACGAGTATGCAAGTAACTACTAATTTTACCATAATAGCGAAAGTGCGTTCGGTCAAGCTGCGTGTTACTTCTTCACACAACTATTAGTTTGTACAAAAGTGCAACGTACTCGACGCGATCGATGCGAAACCGGAGTATTGTAAGGCTCCTGAAGATTTGTGTAACGGGTAAAACCGACGCGCAGATATTCGTAAAACTACAGCGCTCTAACAATTGACTTGCCACTAGTTAAAACCGAGTATTGGGCATTCATTCAATTAAATGGCAAAAGTAAGCAAAGGGAACTTTTCTGTTTGATTTTGAGACTTGACGATCTGGGAAAAATTTCAAAGAAGTGGCCGTCATCCAGCGCGTTCCTGCGATTTTTATTACATCAGTATTTTTTTAGTCAGTCCACCTAATCGGTGGACGACTACGCTGCGCTTGCTGGCTACGTCTATATGAGCATATTTAATGCCGTATCGACTCCAATGCTCAATGCTCCAATGCTCAATACGAGTGTATACATTCTTTGGGTGAACCTGACTGGGTTCAACAATCTCTATGTTAATTAATGTACAGGTCATGTCCACCATGACTGTACTAATCTAATTAATTTCTAGACAGCCAGACAAGCACTCTAGTGAATAGATGTAGGACACGACACGACACTCCTACATTTTGCTCGTGATAGCGTTAATCAATAAAGGTTAATTGACTAGCTTCATTTGCGTATTTCTCCGGTAAAATTTTTGCCTATGAAACGATAGTTTGTAAATGCTGAATTTTCGGGAAAAAGTCGTTGACATCTTCATCTATTTCCTATTAAAAAAAAGTATAAGAAATAAGAGGAGAAAATTGTAAGGCACGCATTTATTTTTAATCTAAAACGCTAATTAACGCTATTGCAAAAAATATTTTTGGACTTGGCGATTAACCGAAATTTATGAAGCGAAATAGGAGACCATTATACATAACTAGATTACTACTACTAAGTTGAAAAATCTAGTGTAACATGATTTAGAAGTCAGCGCTCTTTAGCACAGATTACTTTCATCTATCACTCATCACTCTTCCGAATTTTACGCTTCTCAGCGAAACATTTCTTAACATAGCAGGGAGTGAAAACTTGCAGATTAGTTCTACAAACTGAAGCTATAAACGCCATCGAAGATTTGTTTACTCAGGCCAAATTCAGGCGATACCAATAAAGGGTATACGACGGTCGTGTCCGGAAAATGTCTGGAGACATAGAGATCTAGAGGAGTTCTCTTAACCCGGCGCGTGAGACATTTATAAGTAACAAAAACTCATACACCGAAAATTGTACATTCACGAAACATACATTGCAGAATGCAGAGTAGCACGGAAACATATTGTTTTGTTGAGATGTGTTTTTTTAAACTAGTATACAGGGTCATAGGTATTAAACGCAAAACCTTTTAAGGGCGGGTCTAGTACATCTAGACAAACAACTTCTGTTCTAGGACTTTTGGAAAATCACGAAGAAAAAATCAGATTTTTCATACAAAAAGTTCGCAAAAGTTAAGAAGCGAATTATTTTTTCGATGATTACAAAATAGGGCAAAATCCACGCCAGTTTCCATAATCAAATTGTGTAAATATTGGGTTGCGCATAGTTATGGATTAAAGCAAAGTTCCGTGCGAAATTTGGTTTCCGCTAGATTGAGACGACATGTCCCATCTCATGAGATCCGTTTCTGGAGACAAAGGCAACCGACGGAGTGACGTCATAACTTGGCGCCATGGACACCAGACAGTATAAAGTGAAGACGTAAGTAACCTACTCTTATACGAGCCTGAACCATACTGTTTTTTTTTTTTAGTTATATAAAACAGAATAATATTTTTACTGAAGCCATTTGGGTAAGCAAGGCGGTGAACCTACAATCAAATGGTACCATGATGAGGAATTTTAACCAAATTATTTGTTTACCCAGCGGGCCAAAATAGTGAGAGTTGAGACTACGAGGAACCGTATTATGTTTAATTTTGCTACCTTCATTTTTTCATACCCAAATAAAAATTTAAAATGTTAAAGAAAATTAGTAAGTCATGGACAAAATGGTTAACTCTACCTAATGGTTTTTGGCCACCTAAAGTAAGAAGCAAGATAAATAAACATGAAAAGCTCTATAAACGGAAATAACATTTCCGCAATCCATTCGTAGAGAAGCATTTAGGGGCCGCCTTGAAAAATTGAGGTAAAATATTGTAGATGCTATTGATGAAGACAAATGATAGCAATTACACGGTAAACTATAGCTTTACCGCACACAGTACAAAATGTGAAATAACATTAAATAAGTAAGTTCGTATGGGCCGGGTAGCCCTGTTGTCAAAGAGTTAAAACCGCCTGAAGGCCTCTGACATGGCTAAACGGTTAGAACAACCGGGACCTACAATTTAACTTGTCATCCGAGCCACGGTAGCGCAAAAACAATAGCACCAACAACACAATCATTTTTTTTTGTACTTGATGTTTTTTGATAAAATCTTAACATCCGACTACATACAAACAACTTCAAATCGTTAGCGAAGTGGCAGTGAGCGAAGCAGCGATTTTGCTCTTTGATTTTTGTAGGCACTAAACTGAGGACATAATATTTTAAAATTTCTGAAACTGCTCGAAAACTACAGAACCAAAGTAAATTTAAATTTTATGGGACCATTTAGCGACGTTCCCCTACAGATCTAAAAAAGAAACTCGACGGAAAAAATATACATGAAACTTGGAACATCCTCCTTTTTGAAAATTAGTTGAAAATAAGCATATTTATTTACTAGCTTTTGCGCAATCCATATAGAACCTTTTACTATTCCTGGATTTAAAGTAGTGGATGACACGTACTTACTTACTATAACATGCAAAAATCTAGATAATCCCGTCCCTCTGTTGCTACGTGAAATAGTAACAAATAAAACAATAGACCTGCAAACACACTTCCGGACTTATAACATTAGTAAGGAAGGATAAATATAGTAATAAACAAAATGATAAAATAAACTATAATAACTACAAACAGTTGGTGCAGTACTGCTTAGCGTAGCTGCGGAAGTATGCGTGTGTTTTATAATGTGCCAAGAAATTGTAACATGCGTCAAATGTTACAATTTCAAAGAATACGTTTAGTGTAAATGTTCAAAGAAAGTAAGAAAGTTAAAACATGAAAGTTTTCTCTCGCTTCAAGATGTAATCACAAAAAATATTCCAATTACTTTTTCAATATCTCACAATCAAAGTCTGGATTTGGAAGCATTTTAGGAATATATTCTCACATATATCTTTGGACTACGGATTCGGAAGTAAGTCCGTACTCCGTCCGTCCATCATTATACTCATAATTATGACCAACTTTTACTAAGGAACCAACACCGAAACCGCGAACAATGTCGTCAAGATCTGTCATTAACTCTACCATACAAAATGTATTAAGTACTCGTACAACATTGAATTCCGACAAAAAGTTTAGATTTTTTTTTCGAGATCAGGTTGATCAAAAATAAGCCGTACAATAATATCCTAGAACATGTATGTCGTCTAAAACATAAATATACCGACGCACCGAATAAGCGATGTAACGTTCAATTTTTCAACTAAAATCCTGGCCAAAAGTTTATTTATAGGATTCCGGAGTAAAACGAGGAACCTTACAACTTCGTTGTGTCCGCTCGTCCTAATAATACAAAGTCTTATAACTGCCACATTTATCAACCAAATTGCATGAAATTTGATATTATGATAGTTTAAAATTAAAAATCGATTTCATTAATATGTACTTACTTAAAAATTTCAAATCTGTGTATTTATGGGGTAGCTCCCATACATGTAAATGGAGGGGTGGGGTTGATATTAAGGGGGTGGTTTCTACAATGAATGTAAGGTTTCCTCAACGATTTTTTTGCCACATATCATTTATAAGATAAGATAATATTTATTGTCAAGTAAATTTCTTATTTCATAATTAAATATAATAATGATTACTATTATGTAGGTACTCGTCAATTAATACATTTGAGAAAATACTAAATCTAGTAAGGTTCAGGTCGCCAAAGTTGAAACAAGAGTGGTTTTTAGGGTTCCGTATCCAAAGGGAAAAACGGGACCCTATTACTAAGACTTCGATGTCCGTCTGTCTGTCTGTCTGTCACCGGGCTGTATCTCATGAACCATGATAGCTAGGCAGCTGAAATTTTCCCAGGTGATGTATTTCTGTTGCCGCTATTAAACAAATAAAATAAATATTTAAGGGGGGCTCCCATACAACAAACCTGAATTTTTAGACGTTTTTCGCTCTATATTAATAATGGTAACAGGTAGATGCTTGAAATTTTCACAGAATATTTAGTTTTATATTCACTTCAATAGTAAAATTGAAATAAAATAAATATTTAAGGGGGCTCGAGTCCGACTCGTACTTGGCTGATTATTATCATCATCATAATCATCGTCACCATCTACGGAAGCCGATCATATGCGTGTCTCGACACGCACTTGACAACTTATTCTATTTCTAGTCAAGGCTCTAGTAGTTTTATCATTATTTGTACGTATCCGATTCCTATGCTTGGCAGTCAAGTCAAGCGCTGCGGATGTGGTAAGTATGGATCATAAAATGGAGGCTATAAAGTTTTTGTTGTTATACTTATAAGTCTACTCATTAAAAGCTAGAACATGTTAATTTTGCCATAGTCTATTTTATTGGTGCACACACCTTAGAGTAGGAAAGAGTAAAAATATCATAATTCATTCATTCATTTATTTATTTAGTTTTTGGTATAATACATACACATAGCGGCGTCATTTCCGTACATAACAATTTCAACTGACTATAATAATAAATTATAAATATAATAAATAATAAAAAGGAAAACAAAGACTAATGTACTATACTGTATGTACCTACCTCAGCGGTTTTCCGCACCATAGGTCCGCATCTGTTTAACAAAATCTTTATAAGTCTATATCTCGACTCGCTCTTGACCGATTTAATTTATACTCGCAAAGGTTAAGGTTTGAAAAATATTATGAAAATCGGCTGAAGCGCTATTTATTCCTTCCTCCCAATCAAAATGTGTCTACATCGGGAGTATACCCTTTCGAACAAAAAATATTTTTGATTCGGTTCACAATAGGCGGAAATATCGATAAACATACACAAAATAAAAACATACAGACGAACACAGAACCTCCTCCTTTATGGAAGTCGGTTAAAAATAGACAGAACCTATGTACCAAGTTTCGTCAAGATTCGTTGTAAAATGCGAATGGAGAACCAACATCCGGGCAGATGAAAGAAAATTGTGCCAATCTCGAAGTATAGTCGCTTCGCTCACTCTGTCTAAAATGTGTATAATACTTTATTACGGATTTAAATTCGAAATCGTAATCCAAAGTGATGAAAATCTTTTGGTAGTAGAGGGTCATCCACGAATTACGCCAATAAAGTTTTAGTCCAAAATCTTAAAGACATGATTTATGATCTTTCGAGTCGTTTTACTTACTTTTTGTTGCAGCAGTTGGTTGGAAACAGATAAACTATTATTCACCTAGAAAAATCGTTTAGCAATCATTGGATGACTACGAGAGACGATAGCAGGAAATGCGATGATATTCCTATCAAGTGAGTCATTTATTAGCGATGGACAGTCAGTAATCAATTTCCTTTCAAGGTGCAGTTGACTATTATTTTTCGTACGAGTTCGATGATACTATGTCGGTGGTTAACAATTATAAATATGTATTATATGTATGAATTAAAAATTATCACTTGATGCTCTAGGATTTTATTACCTACTAACGACCTTTGTCGTCGAATTGTTCAACCAATTAATTTCGAGTATGTGTAATTGTGTACACATAATGTAAGCAAGCTGTTTTTTGCATCCTAGACAGAGGTAGAGGAAGGTCGAAAACTAAAGGCAAGTAATCCATTTTTTTAACAAATTATATACAACGGAATCGAATCGTATACTCGTATATATCGTCGTTGCAAATTTAAAACATCCCCAAGTGACATTTTTCTAAAAAATTTTCAAATTGTTTGCAAGATTCTTTTAGGAGCTATCATTTGCAAAAACTCTTATGTGAATATCTTAATATTTCACTGACACACGGTGCATTTATAAATTTCCTTATGACTTTTGCCACTCTGTAAATGCATAAAGCGTGCGTTTTGATGGAGAAAAAACGTGCCGGGCCCACACTACGAGCTCTTAGCGCAAGTTTAAATATGGTATCGCTTTGACTTTGTGGTACTCTCTCAGCTGCAGAAAAGGCGAGATTAAAGTCATCTTCATCCAATTCAGATTTGCTCTTATTTCATGGTAGAGATCTTTCAGTCTAAAACTACACCCTCCTCTACTAAACATGACAGCTTAATTTCGGATAGGATATGAGATACATATTGAAATTTCTATTTATGTACATGTATACGAACGTATTGTAAAGTTTGCTGCTATGCACACAGGTAAAAATTGCAATATCATTCCTGTCACGAGCAAAAGCAATCGTGTTTGCGGAAGGGCGTGCAGTTTAATACTGAAAGTTCTCTACAGTCTACTCTCCAGTAAGTCCTGCTTTTTTCAGCGATATAAGTTATAACAAGCTGTTATGAACCGCGGAGCCGTTAAGACAAACGGAACAAAGCAGCGACTGTGATATGTAATTGCGAACCGAGTATTATTATCGCGTTTAGCAAAGGATGTTGCGGACGATATCACACGGCTCGTGTTACACAACACAATCGCCCGCTGAAACGCTCTTTATATCAATATTGTTAATAACTGTCTGTTCTTTTATTTATCGGAAAATTATTAGCTGTTAATTCTCCTCAACATAACGTATTGATTATTGCATATCGATATGATACAGGTTGTCCGAGACCTTAACGTAATGTAGTAGGCAATGCTTTACCTGGCTTGTAAACCTTTGGCGAGATCAATTTTATACGCATTTACTCGTAGTTTTAATACTAGCTCTAAAATCTCGCAAAGACTACCGCAAAGTTGGGAATTACGCATTGCGAAGTTCAGTTCAAAGAGGACAACTAATAATGTCAAACGTCGGCTATTATGCTATTGTAAGTATGCATAATAAACACCATAGTATGGTAAGTAGAGGTTGGTTTTGCAGTAATTAAAACTTAACACTACGTTAAAATGTAAGCAATGCGCAATATCTGATGCAGTGCATGCGAATAAAATACTTGATAAGTCCTGAATATGGTGATAATAATATATGATAGGTTATCTATAGCATATACATCAGCACCAGACACCTCACTCGCAAAACAAAACATTCTAATAATATAAACGAGGAAAATATTTATAAACACAAAACAGGTTACAAGTTCAACAACCATATTATAAAATAAACATGCAAAAATGCACTCTTCAATAAATTGCATTAAAATGAGATGATAAATTAAATGCTAATGCAGTTAGTTAAGTTTTAAATGCCAGAATCTGTCAGTCATTAACATTGACTTAAAGAGTTGCATACTAGTTTAGATGATAATCATGTTGAAAACACTCAAGAGGCGCTCAAGCGGTCACGGTCAAATTAGTGTCGTATAGACGTCGGAAATCTAAAAATATTTACGTGGAGTTTTCACTGAGTAATATTCAGTAGTCATCGGCGGAAAATTGGTTTCAAAGATACTAATTTTCCGCGAATTCAACCAGCCCCATCCAAATAGGGATTATAAAATGTATTACTGTTAGTGGAACCGCCAAAAGTGTCCAAAGTCGGGTCAGTCGTGCGTCGGTGCCGGCATCGACCGGCTGATTCGGCTCTATCAGTGCAGTTATAAGTGTTTAATTTCTGCGTTATTTGGACATGTCCCGTTTTGCCACTGGGCTTCCTTCCTGTGAATCATGACTGAGTGGAGGTGGATTCCAGTAGTGCGTAAACCTCAGACCACATGCCACGCGAACGTTTCGCCGCACTCACTGATAAATGTAATAACATTTTTACATGGCATCGATGTTTACTAACAGTGTGTGAATGTAGTTAGTATTGAAATTTCAGTGGTTCTAGTCATGAAAATGGATTTGCGGGAGTTACTCCTAGTGTTTACAATGTTGTGGGGAAGTAAGTATGGGCTTTGCCTTGTTTGTTGTCCATTTTAAGTGTTTGCGGATAATCTTCACACCATAATATAAGCTACGTAAATTCTATTAGCACACAATATACGGTCAAGGGTGTTTAGTGTTGAATCTAACATAAGCCATCAATTTAACGCATAAAAAATAAAATTAATGCAGTCGTGCCAAATATGTTTTTATAGGTACGCTATATTTTTATGGAGATCACGGTCATTAATATCTCCTAAAACGTTAATCTTTAGTAATATCGTAAATGCGAAAGAATTCATCGTTATTGAGTGTGAAAGTCGCTCGTAAGAAGAAATAAGAGATAAGTATATTAAGTATAGGTAAGTATAGTGTACTTTTGTGATTGTTGCATTGGTGTAATTGCAGAACACACGACGTAATATATGATAAGAAGTTTTCAATTAGATAAGATTTAGATTTTTTTACATTTTGGTGAATTCCACAATATGCGAATGTAAGATCTAGGAAAATTAAAGTTTCTCAAACTGAAATTTGTCAGTAAATTAACGTGAACGAACTAATGACCACTAATAATTTAGTAACCTACACATCAATCGACAGAATAAGCAGCAGGGTACCAAAATAGGAATATAGTAGAGATTAAAGAACATGGTAGAGATAGATTAGTTAAATCTCAAACCGCGTCTGTGACCCAGTGGCCTTGTTAACAGTTATCATTCGACAGATATTGATGGAACGCTAACAGTTGAAATAATAGATAAAGGCCTTTTGTCATATTTTGTTCTATTAAAACAGGAATATAAATTATGTATTTTACATTAAACTTATTGAGCTCAGAAAGACTCAGTTGGTGGTGAGCATAATATACGTGCCCTTATAACTTCAGTTATAAGGGCACGTATATTATGATTTTGATGATACTTCCTAATTCGAAATCTAGTACGGCAATTGTATAAGCCTCAAAATAGGGAAAGGTTTGCTATGTTAGACTATGGATTTCGAAAAGCTTTGATTGAAAATGGTTTAGTATCTCGATACTATAATTTGTTTGAGACATACATTTCTACAGATAAACAAACATACATTGGGCCAGATGAAAGAAAACATAACCAGCCCTTAAAGAAATGATTCGCTTTTTAACTTGTTGGTTCCATAAATCGTTTTTTTAATAGTTTTGTCACAGTTACAGTACTATAGAAAATATCTCTCGAATTTCGGCCAAGTTTAAAAGTTACAAAAAACACGTAGCCACGTTTTAAAATGGTTACAAATTTAATGGCTTGTACACAATAGGCTGTAAAAATGTTGTTGGCCCAAAGTACATAAAGTAAACGGTCAGACTATAGAGTAGGAGCTTCTCTTTACCCAACGAACGTGCGATAATATTCATACACCGCAAAATGCATATTTAATGTCCTCTGAGCGCATATCAATAATTGATTCGTTGTATGATACCACAGAGATTTAGTGGGAAGTCTTTTACTTACCCAGCGAGCGATAAACTGAAAGCGATAAAAAAGTGCAAGTGGAGTCCCTCCGCGCGAAAGAAGTGAAACTTGGACGCAACAGTGCTTTCCAAGTGCTTTCATACTCCCTCCATGGCAGCGTTAAACATTTAACGCAATCTTGTTGGAAGTCGCATTAGAAGTTTCACTTCGATAAATTAATATTTCCACATTATTCATACATCGTAAATTTGCTTAATATTCACATACATTGCAGAATGCAGGCATTTGTGAACGTACATATTAATAAGATAATTTATTGTGCTTTGAGAGTAATAAATTATATTATATAATTTTATTAGCGTTATATGTACTCGTATGTAGTTTAATTTTGATATGCACTAAATAATAACTGATATAAATTCATGTTGTAAATAGAAGATGCTGCGCTGGTTCCCGTAGCACAGCTACTGGCTTGTTCGGGAACAAGAAGCTTAATTTACTATAATCAACTTTTTAATTTGATTCGATTTAAGTTTAGATTTTAAGCAGTCTCCGCTAGACCACAACGACATATCCCATGTGGCGAGATCTGATTAAGATATAATATAAAATAGTTAAATTAAAACCACGTGGGTATTGAACTTCATCAATGTATTCAGACACCATGTGGTTGGAAATTTTGTCACGTATTCGTAGGCGTAATAATGAACGAAGGCTAACTGCGGCAATGTCTAGGCTATGTTGTAATATGATAAAGGTTATTGTGATTCCGATCGTGACAAGTTATAAGTTGTACGTAACGTAAGTAAATAGATTTTGTTCTGATGGGAAAAAAAACCTACAAATATAAAATACCACTAATATAATTGGTAAGTATTGATTAAATAGACAGTATAGAAACTCTGTTGTGGCCACTAAACGTAACATCTAACACAATGAAAAGCTAAAGTTTTTTTTTAATTACAAAAAGACATTATGATTTTATAAAGTGACCTAACAGTCTATGGTAAAATGACGGGTCAAATCCAATAAAAGAGCTTCGCAAAAATCATTAAATATTAATTACTATAGCTACCCCGGTGAAGTTCATCTCACCATCTGTCAACTGTCAATGACAACTTTTACATGCAGGAATATTTTGTATGGGAAAATTCAATGAATGTCTTTATTATTTTACTCACTATATTTTTATATTTTCTTACCGTTTAAACACGGTAATTGTAGATATCATTACCGTGGTTTAAACCTTCCCTTAGCTTCCACGTATATTTCAAGACTAAAATTAGCCCGATCGGTCCAGCCGTTCTAGAGTTTTAACGAGACTAACAACCACGATTCATTTTTATATAATAGATATTTATTTATTGCGGAGAGGGAGAGGGGGAGGAGGCTTATGCCCTGCAGTGGGCCGCGAAATAAGCTGACGATGATGATGATGATTTATTTTTTAAAAATATTTGTAAAGTCATCGGTTTCCTTTAATTACCATATCGAAATTTTAAAGCCGAAGGTCTTTCAAGGTAATGAAAGGTTACGATACGAGGTTGCAGGTTGTGATTCGTTCAGAAGTGAGATAAATGAAGGAGTGTACGAGATACACATGTTATGCAATAGAATAATAGATTAACGATTCTTTCGTTATCGAACCTTAGCTGTTTTGATTACTGGGACCTGATTCTCTATCGAAAAAACGTAACGTAACGTGGTTAGTATTACTTTTATTTCCGTAAATTTCATTTAGAGAAATGTTTGACTAATGTAAAATTACGTTAAAATAAATTTTAAAGTATAAGTTATGTTATTTGAAAAATAAATATTTAACACGATTTTCTTAAAACAAAGATCACGTTAGAGTTCGTTACGTGCTTGTTACGACGGCAAGATGTTCTTGACGTCGTAACAGGCATGATGACTAAAAAATATAATTAGTCCGTCACATTATCAAAAAATATTAGATACGTATTTTTTCTTTTGTCAATTAAACTAAATTTGATTAAGATATAGTCTAGTCTAGCCCGTTAAAATTCCGCCTGACGTCACGAATATATAGACTACACAATGTATAGACTTTTGACAGAAAAGTGACGTCACGACCCTAACTTCCGAACTTTAACAAGGTTTATCTTTGTCATTTATTGTTTGATTGACAAAAGAAAATTATGTCCCACTGCTGGGTATCTCTCTTGACTTACTGTGCCATAATTATGCTTCAGTTTTGTGCAGATTGCGGGCTATCAATTATTTTGACATATCTATAAACCTCGCGATCTACATATAGCTTTATAATACTTGTGTATTGAATGTACTGTCTTCACTTACATATCTATACTACATATTATTATGAAGAGGTAAAGTTTGTGAGTTTGTGAGGTTGTTGGGGGTAATCTCTGGATCTACTGAACCGATTTTGAAAATTCTTTTGCACATAGCAGGCCATATTCTTTGCAAGTGTCATAGGCTATAAATTAACTCGAAAACACATACGTGATAGTCACGATATTTTTAAAATCTGTCTTCTTTAGCCAATCGCACCCGGGCGAAGCCGGGCCGGGCAGCTAGTAGCTGATATTTCAGTACAGCACACCAATTATTTTTTTAACAGTTTTGTTACAAAACAGTATCAGCAGATAAAAATCGCCCCAGCGACAGGGCTAATTGTCAAAATTGCTGCTTTTAATTAACGTTTCAATTCGGCGCCAGAGAGATTTGCACATATCCTGGCTTTGTCTGTTGCTATATTTGAACAATTTCTTGGAAGCATGTCTTGGATATTTAAAATGCAGATCGAAAATAGTAATCGTTTCATAAATACCAACACAATTTACGTTCTAACGTTCTGACGAAAATTATAGCGCGATAATACATAGTAATACTGTGTCATACTATGACACAGTAAAACTTTGTGAACAAGGTAATGTCAAATTTTGAGGAATATAGGTTATTATTATATTATGTTATACGCTGTAATGGTACGATTGATTTGACTATTCGAATGAGCTGGATTAGCATATTCTATAATATAATTATTTGTTTATACATATAATGTTAGAAAACGAACAGCTTTAATTAACAACCTATAGAAAAATACAAATAATCAAGTAAGCCCTAAAGTTTCTACTTATAGCAATAGAGATAAAGATTCAGATGACATTATCGTAAAAAGTATCGTTTTTATATGGTCGTTCGGAGCTACTACTAGAAAAATAACAGATAAATAGGTACTACCTAATTAGATAATAGGTACTTAGTATTTGTGTTACTTACTACATGATATAATTATTGACATGATTAACTATTAGTATCTATTATGTACCTATACATGCTGTTACTATAATTTAATATTGTCCATTATCCATTCATTAATGAGCAAATCATTACGCGATATAAAACATTTTCCTGTAAGCGCCAAACAACAATATAATAAAAGCTTCAGTACAAAAGCGTGATTAGATTTATTTGCTATTTGTGTCAACATGAAAATAAACTAATGAACAAATAACAAGGTGATGCTTTGTTAAAAGTGCAGGGATATTAATATATAGGTAGGTACAATACACTCATCATAACGATAAATACGAGTAATAACATAATTTCTATGCTGGAAAGTTTCCATACAAAAAATTCAAGTATTTTTACGATTTCGGGGTTGTTCTTATGGTAAAAGTTGATCTGTTACTATTTGTGAATACCACATATTATTGCGAGTATATTATACAAAAAGTATGCTAATCAAATATACTAGCAAATATATGTAAATTAAATGAACGCCCACAAAGAGCTGTAAAAAGAAAAGACATATATTTTAATTACATTGAACCAGCATTTTATAAGGGGCGTAATATTTGCATTTTAACGCTTTGCGACACCAATAACCGTATTGGGGCATGCCATTTGATTTTAAACATTGTTTGTACTCAGGAAATATTTTAAGGACAATTTTTAAAATATAAGGGCGAAATACGTAGATTATTATATTTTTATTTTTTGAGCTTTTACAAAAGACTTTCGCATATTTCATATTTACATACTAGATGCCTTCAATTTGCGGAACTAAACTTGCCTACTTGAAATGACTAAAATTTTAAGTTTTTGTTTTATTATCAAGGCAAAAGTATTTGAAAGTCGTCGAAACATTAGTTATTTTAAGTAATAGCTCGTTTTTCATAGTGTTTTTCCGTTGCATTGGGTTTGACAACCATCTCACCTGATGGTAAACGAGGACATGGTAGAAGCAGGCAGACTAAGTAATTTTCGTATAGGCCTGGAGGATAGCCCTGGATCAGAGGTTTTAAACCGCCTGAAAGCCTCTGACATGGTTAAACGGTTAAAACAACCGGGACCTACAATTTAAAAACGCCGAATTTAGAATATACCAGATTACTCAAACTTCGAAAATACCTTTAAACAGCTGATTTAATTTTATGATTCCGTTTCATATTAAAAGTTAGTCGTAATGATCATTACAATGATTTCATATCTTATAGAATATGTCAGTCGTCTAAAGAAACACGTACGTACTTATTTATCGGGGAAACAAAGATCGTCTAACAATATATTCCTGAACGAGCAATCGTCTAACAAAGTTTTTTAACAGGCCTACAGAATCTAACACTAGTCTTATACGAACTTACCTAATATTACAATATTCTAATAACCTAACTATTACAATATTCCAGCGTCATCAGGCATGCGTTGCTACCAATGCGCGCCGAAGAAGGACGACCACCGGATAGTACAACTCTGCGAACATTTCGACTACAGCGAGAAGTTCATCGTAGAGTGTAAAGACTCTACCATGTGCTACAAGAGGGAAATCTCCTCAAGTCTCGGGAATGGAAGTGAGTATTCAAATCACGACAAAACTATTACTGGCGTAATGTCCCTTCTTGTTCTGTTTGACTCTGAATTGAATCTGTTATACTTCTGAACATGGAAATATACACGGTCATATTATAGAACAATAGACCAAAGTCACAATCTTGGAAAAGACAAGACTCGGGCATTCAAGTTATTTTTCAACGATTTTTGTAGTGAACAGCTAGACGCTAGGGATATTTATCATTACGTACATAACGCCATATACATACAAGATACACGATAGTAGTTTTATTTCTCTTTGGGCCCAAATAGGGCCTAACGCGCTGGAAGCAAGGCGGTTCCAGCTGGTCCTATAAGGAATGTATAGTTTTTTTTATTCCGTATAGGTTTGCGTTTGACTACATACTGCCTGATGTTGAGCAGATATGCGGTCTAGGGTGTAGCACGCTTACCTAGAAAATACCTATTTACTCGGGATTTGAAGACACCCACGTCGTACTTAGCTGTACGAGTATGTAGACGTCCTACGGCTGAGATGATAATTGGGTCGAAAGAAGTTAACTTCAAGCCAAGGCCAGCATTAGCCCAATACATTATGTATAGCAAGTTCCCCACTAAGCTGATGGATTAATTTTTAGCTGAATTTGTTTTTAACGATACATGTTCTGTAATTTAATTTATTACAAATCAAACTAGGTCTGCGCCTATTATACAGTATCGACGGTCCAAGAAAAACTAAGAATCACGATTGGTAGTCAGGTCCAACTATCCTAATGTGATAGCGGTTGTTAAGTTGACTGACAGCTATAAAGGTTAATCTGACCTCCGAACGTGTTCACTATTTGTTAGTTTATCTATTACATACCATTTCAGACTACACCATCTATAATAAAAGTAAACATAATTGAGATTTTTTCTTCATACGACAGAAGTTATTTAGTAAGAACAAACGGATAGACAGAATGGCGAACTTTTACGTATTTTGTGCAATATAACAGAACCTTAACAATGTATCAATCAATTTGTTTAATAGAAATAAGATTCGATAATTGCATAAAGTGGCATATATTTAGAACTATTAAAAACCTTTTATCCCATTAAAAAAAGAAATAAAAAAATCTCAGCTTCTCATTCATGACGGCAACATAACGGATTTTTTTTCTAACACAATGTTAAGAGGAAGGATGGTCTGTAATTTTCCATACAAACGTATTACGCTGTTTTCTTCCTGGAAAATACTTTTAGAGCCTCAATTTTTTGTCATAAAATTAAATTTAGCTGTTTAGACTACTCTGTCTTTTCTTTTTCTTGATAAATTAATTATCAGGCAAAATATGACCCTTCAAAATCACAAAAAAATCCACCATTATTACTGACGTCTTTAGAGACCTACCACAAGAGACTAAATAATATCTAACGAAATATAAAATGACAGAATCATGAACACATGTTTTTGTTAAATTTTGACATAAAAAACACTTGATTGATCTTGTTTTTGAAGAAGAAAACAGCGTAATACGAAACGTTGTCTCGCCATGTTTTTTGTAGGTATAAATCGCTCTGAGCTGCAATTGTCCCTATCGCACGATGCGGGGGTAGGGTCGAGGTGAGGGAGGTTCAAACCTATACGTACACAAGCACTAGGGATGTAGTAATAGTCGATATTTTTGTCGATGCTCTAGTGATGTCCATCGATATCGATGTTTATTAAAAAGATTAGTTATTTTTCAAATCCTGTGATTTGACCGTTGTATGTTTGTTACTTTTGAAGAAAAAATTTTATATAGGCGTTTAGTTGCTGCGACATATTGCAGCGATTATACAGAATATCGTGCTGTATCCGCAGACATCTAAATGAGTTAGGCGCAGAATAACCAATTCTCTTAATGCCCAACTAATCTGGGAATGCTCAATTCTACGAAAGCATAATTCTATGAATGCCCAATTCTCAAAATGGCAACATAATTTTGATTAGGAATTTTCTAAAAAAAATACAATTTATATACATGTAAGGGCTTACCGGTACCTAAAACAACCTCCGTTTGCGAGTTAAGGACATTATAACTTTTACTATGGGACCGACCAGAGCCGAATCCGCGAGAAATATCAACTATACCATAGAAAAAGTCCGTTGATAATGGACAAAGTGTATGGAACAGCTGGTTTTTTATCGCCAATGCGGAGTTAGTTGCTCCCATAGTAAAAGTTGTTCTTTTCAAACCTATTAACTTTGCCCTAAAGAGGTTGTGCTTTAATTACCGGTGTTTTTTTTAAATGATTAAATGAGTTTTTAGGGTTCCGTACTCAAAGGGAAAAACGGGACTCCATTACTAAGACTTCGATGTCCGTCTGTCTGTCACCGGGCTGTATCTGAAATTTTCACAGATGATATGTTTCCGTTGCCGCTATAACAACAAATACTAAAAACAAAATAAAATAAATATTTAAGGGGGGCTCCAATACAACAAACCTGAATTTTTAGACGTTTTTCGCTCTATATTAATAACTGTACCAGGTAGATGCTTGAAATTTTCACAGAATATTTAGTTTTATATTCCCTTCAATAATAAATATAGAATAAAATAAATATTTAAGGGGGGCTCCCATACAGTACGGAACCCTCCGTGCGCGAGTCTGACTCGTACTTGGCCGATTTTTTCTATTTGAAATTATTTTGCCATTTTGAGAATTGAGCATTCTTAGAATTGGTCATTGTGAGAATTGGGCATTCGTAAAATTGAGCATTTTTTAAAATATGTGCCATTATTAGAATTCTGCGCCTAAAGCGAAATAATAGTTCTAATCAGGAAAATCACGTGCTCTCTAAAATCGTGTAATAACTGTAACGTATAAATATAATTATCCTTAGTCCACTTACCTAAGCGAAAAACGTTCTATTAAATTATCAAAGACACAACATTAAATAATTAAAAAACACATAATCAGTCACATTACAAATACAACAAAACAAATAAATCTATATCTAATAAAATAAATAAGTTCTATGCTGTGCTTGCCAGTATAGGTAGCGCCACACAAGTCGGGGGATGAGATGTAAGACGCCGATGACACTTCGCCGTAATTCGCTAATTATTGCGCATGTAGGCACAATGCCGACGCCGCGTGGCGTAGTGGTAAGCACGGGCGTGGGCGCGGGAGACATGAGGTTGGCGGGTTGTGTCCGTGCGGCGTCTTGTCTCTTTGGCTCCTGCACATACCTATATTTTGCCTATAGCGCAGCGTTCTGCGCCTAACTTTCCATCCGCTGACTTGTGTGGCGCGAATTATACGTGAGATTCATTCGAGAAAACAGCCCCATTGGCTATCCGTTCATTGAACTATGTGCCTTGCCCTTTGTCATTTTAACTTGGCTATCCGCTGAGTTTGGCTGAAAAGTGTGTAGTAATTTGTGGATGTTCTATCCTGTATTTATATGGTGTGTGCTACCCACTGCTGCTTTAATTTGCTAATAGTTTCAACTTTTTTAAACTTATTCAAAGTAGAACCTAAGTATGACAAGCAGTTCTCCAAACAGTAAGCATTGCATCTGTTTAATTGAATTCTTAATTATTTTTTATACTACTGGACTACTCGCGCAATGAATATACGGGAATAGTTACAATATAAAAGGCAAGAAGTTTTATATGTCCAGATATACAGGGTTATCCAGAACTGGTGTACTAAGCCGAAAGGAGGTGATTCGGACTATTATTATGAACAACTTTTAATATATGTGGCCAAACCGAAATTCGAGAAAAAAACCAATCATGTCATACATTTTTTCGAGTCCAAGTTGCAGTTTTGTATGGAACAGCTGATTTTTAGTTCACAAAATCCGCAGCTGAACCCATATTCATATAATTTTATTGGTATCAAAATACAAGATACAAGTTAATCCAAATCAATTACAATTGTAGTTATAATTATAATAAACATAAAATTTTAGCTTAGCTAAAGCAAAGCATAATTATCTTAAAATTACAATAACTTAAAATAGCTGTAGTTAAATTAATTAAATTATATATTTAAATAAATGACTAAATATTAAATTGTAAAAACAAAACGATAATCATTCAATATAAATCTGAACAATGCTACAATATCAAAACTTAAAATGACAAAAATTGCATAGTTAATAAATTAACAAATATGAATTTGTAACAAAATATAGTAAACATAGTTAACTTTGTTCATAATAACGAACGTGTAGGTCATAGGTAGGTACACCTCTGAAACCTCCTTCACTTTGTAAAACACGACCTTGTAAACAGGTATCGTGTATCCACCAGTAGACGTCACGTGACAGAAATGATGATGATGAATTGAGAAAACTTTCATTTTGACTGACCTACAAAAAGAAGGGGATTTGCAATTCGTGTATGATAAGATAAGATAAGATATGTTTATTAGCCTTATAACTACAAACGTTACACTAGGCAAGTCAAATTTACAATTGTATCACAAATAATCACAATGCATAAAATTCAAAAATAATAATAAAAACAAAACTTAAGTAATACAATATCAATTAGGTAGAAACAACTATTATAAAATTAGCAAAATTTAAAACTGGCTTAAAAATAGGTACTAATAATTACTTCACATATTCGATTTTTTCGAGCCGATTCTCAAGTTTATTTTTACAAGTTTATGTTTAACTTGCAATGTATGTATGTAAATAATATATTTTTGTGGGTTAAACCATGCAACGCAATTTTTAAGCAGATATTGAAGCTATCTGTTATTTATTACGTACCTAAATCACTTGAAAGATTGTATACCCCTAAAATTGTGTAATATTCGAAAATTTATAGGTTGAATTAATTTTAAAGTTTAGATTCTTCTTTTTGGACTATTTAATTTAAATAAAAGCTTGTTTTTATTAAGATTTTACACTTTGTTTATTGTCTGTTGAAGAGTTATGTGCGTGTTTTCCTTAAAAAAAGTTATTTGGTATATCTTAAGTTAGGTATTTGGTAGAATTTTCAGTATGTATTATGCAGCGCCTACAGAAATCGATTAGTTAAATAGCTATTTTTGTTCGCAGCGTTTGGATTGAGGTCAATTGTGTAAAGTTGGCTATTTATAAGGTTTTTTCAAAAAATATTATTCGAAAGAAAATTAAAATCAATATACCTACTTCGCCTATATGTGTAAAAAAAATAATGTAGCTTTATAATTCGATAAAAAATATTCAGTATAAAGGTTTTCGTTTGCTATGCGCTATCCCAAAAAACCGGAGCTTACTCGTATGTACCTACCATATTTTGCTACAATTCAAAAGAATACACCAGCCGTCCGCCTGAGCTAGGAGCGCGGGCGGGCGCGGGAAGGGCGCGGGCGGAGTTGGTGCGCAGCACACACACAAATACAATTGCATCACACCACACATAGAAGCTCCCTGGCTTGGGCGCATCGTGACAGCAATAGTTTAGCCAAATACCTACTTCTCAAATTCCTTGGCGCTCAGCTTTCCTCTTAATTTGGCTGTTGATGCGTTTCATCGTCATTAAAAATGTACCTATGATATCGACATTGTTACTTTAGAGTGGAAGTGCGTCAGTGCAAAATTTTATGGAGTAGTCTGAAAAGGGCTTCAGTGCTCAATGTAAGCTATTTATAGGCAAGTGGCAGACCACACAGATGTGCCGAAGAATGTAGCACTCGTGAACGAATGCGTGGCATTGACCCCTCGGGTTTACAACCTTTACTGATGACCTCTTATCGTATGAATCGATACAATAAAAATACAATGCAATTTAAGTCGGAACAAATAATTAAGTTCCATTTTACAGTGATTTATTTAGTTGGTACACGTGACTTAATTATGTTACTGATTACGAGGTATACTTCTATTTTAAATATCAAATTAACACAATTAACTTTAGCTCATAATGTCCTAGTTCTGACCGTAAACTTTCTTTCCTGTATACTATGCGAAAAACCCGATGTAAGGTAAAACATTTAAATTACGTGTGCCACTGACTTTAGTATCACTGTTTTCGGCAATTTCGGTCCTTATCAAATTGAAAAATAGCACTTCGATACAGGTTTTTACCGAGATGTGCCGAAATATCAGGACCTCTAAATGATATCCAAATGAAAAAACCATCTCGGTAAAATACTTTTAAGTGCTAAGTGTTAAAATTGACTCTAGGAAGTTTAATCGGTTGATTAAAATAACTCTAGATATTTATTCTACCTCCCGTTAGTCATAGGTCGCGTTAGTATTTATAAACACAATTTTAGAGCAATCGTTCTCTCGATAACATTTTTTACGGCTGCATAACTGTTTTCAGCGCCACCCTTAATTTAGAACTCACTACAGGCTAATGTAGTGAGTTTTTAATAGTCCACTGCAGGATGTAGGCCTACCCACGAAGGGTGATTGGGCCATATCCACTATGCTGCCCTGTAGAGGGTTGGTGGTTCCACTTATGGCATCGAATTTCTTTCACTGACATATGCAGGTTTCCCTTAAGACGTTTTCCTTATTCGAAAAGCCAGTGGTGTGAAAATCCATAAATAAATTCTAAAGTACTCATTGGTACGGGACCAAGATTTGAACCCACGACCCCACGATTGCAAATCAGGTCACTACCACTAGACCACCACTGCTTCCTCATCTAACACTCGTCCACTATAGTCATAACAGTAAAATGTATTGTCTCTATAGTCAAAACCCCCTGTTTTAAGAAGTTAAGCTGTATACTAAATCATGAATAAACATTGAGCTGTTTAATTAAGGAAGCTTATGCAAAACATTGTCATACAATACAGAACACATAAAAGTTAGCGCATTACAGCTTAGCGGTTGAATAACGTTCGAAGGTATTCGCATTCGCAATATTTTAACGAAGACTGACGAAGACGCCACTTTCTTCTGTTTATGGTGCAAGTAAGTTACGTCGCCATAAAATTGTGAGAGAATGGCTTAAAAGTTGATTGGAATAAGATCTAACATAGGCGTATTACCCAGGTTCTAATTTTGGAGGGGTTTTTAGTCCTCAGAGTGCCTATCAAGCGAGTAAATTGTATCTTTCGATGTTATTTTATTTTCAATAAAGCTGAGATTTAACGCTGCTTTCAATAAAAGAACCACTGGTTACGCCCGTGAGACATTATAGTCAAACCGCTAAACTCAGACATCGCCTGCGCGGGTACGGGGGCGCGGGGGTAGACGACAAAGGGGGACTGAGACGTCTCCCCCGGCGCCCCTGTACCGCGCAGGCGATGTCTGAGTTTAGCGGTTTGACTATAAATACATTAGTAGCGCTTTTAGCGCAGTTTGAATATTTATTTGTCAGTGATCACCGAAGTTATATAACGTTGAGCACAATCAGTCTTCGGATTTCAGGACTAGTTGGTCCTGATAATTTTAACTGTTTAGCCAGGTCAGAGGTCTTCTGGAGGCTTCAAAAAACTTACTCCAGGTCTAGACACCCGGCCTATACGAACTTACTTTACAGCAAAGGACTTGGAACTCATATCAAACTAAAAGAATAGAAGGTATTAAGTACAAAGTAGTAATAAGCCTTGTAGGGAGTTAGTGCCATTTATACTTACCAATGGCGCAAGCAGTAAAAGGCCACTTAGCGTTGACATGTAAGGAAAATTGGGGTAATGTAATGGCTATTTTAGCTCCATGAATTTTCTGACGCAATTACTAAAGTGATATTAGACGTTAACCTAATATTAATTGGTGCTAAATTTTTAGTTCGATGTTTCCATATTCAGGGTCATAGGTATTAAACGCAAAACCTTTTAAGGGCGGGTCTAATACATCTAGACAAATAACTTTTGTTCTAGGAATTTTGGAAAATCATGACGAAAAAATCAGCTTTCTCATACTAAAAGTACGTCAACGCGCGGCAAAATATATGGAGAAGCGATTTTTTTGTAAATTTTCAAAAGTCGTAGTACAAAAGTTGTTTGTCTAGATGTGCTAGACCCGCCCTCAAAAGGTTTTGCGTTTAATACCTATGACTCTGTATAGGTACATATTTAAGTTTTTGGTAGCATGAGATTTATTCTAAAAAGTTTAATCATTTATGACTATGTGTTACTAGTCTACTTTAGGGTTAGGGTGAGCTCATATAATATATCTGAGCAAGTTTGCTCTATAAGGTAGTTGATTATTTTAGACGTACTTTAGAAATAGATTGTTCGGAAATGTATTGAAAAATTGAAATCAAGCAAGTTTAGGCAATTGGTCGTAAATGAATATAGATACTTACGCGTATTGTTTGAATTTCCCGCAAATATGCGGTAAACAATACTAACTTAAATCAATGCCTAATATTTAAATTATTTAATTTACATCAATTGAACATTACTGGGTTTTTCCTGACAGCAAATAACTTTATAAATTGTTAGGTACTGAAGAGGAAAGTGTTAATTAGGTTCAAAAATTATACCTATGCAAATTTCAAGTCATTTGTTCTTTGAAATCAGAATGCGTCATGTATCACGAATCGAAGTAATTGAATGTACCAATAAATATAATCAACTAGCTTTTGCCAGCAGCTTTGCCCACGTCATTTTTATTTTTGTACTATCCCATAGGAACCTTTTATTTTTCCGGGATAAAAAGTACGTTCCGTCAGATTTTTGCGTTTATAAATGTACATTTAGGTTACGTTGCTCCAGCAATGTAATGCTAAAAAGGTGCTCGTGCTACAGATGCGCAAGAGTAGGAACCTACTCTAATTGGACCTCGTTTCAAGTGAGGTATAACCGTTAGTTATTCATTAACAAAGTTATTCAATAGAAATGAACTTGGGCTTCAACTTTCATACTTCTTCATTTTGAGTAGTTGAGTTTAACGATGCTAGGACAGACTAATAATTATTAAGAAATAAGAAAACAGTAATTCAACTGGATTTCTAGTTCTGTGTCTAATAGGCCCCACTGACCATCACGCCAAATGGATGACTTCCAAATGAATGTGCCTAGTAAAAAAAAATTGTTTATTTGGGCATAAGTTTACAATACTCTGAATAATTTACCCAATGGCTCCTAAAATAGTTAGCAACTGTATTTTAGGAGCCGATGAACTCTCCTATAGGTATACAATTTATAAAAATTACGCCAGTTACACATTATAGACAATAAAATTTAATGTTGTCAATTTAATGTATTTAAGTATAGACTTCATTTTTTACAGAAACATTGTTTGGAGATTTAGGTAACCAGAAATACTATGTACATAGAGATAAATCCACCCATCACAGAGACAAGTTTCTAAACTATTTTTGACGCTAAAGCGCTCGCTACACCAATGAAAAGTCACCATTTCTAACGACGAAGTTGCAAACTCGTAACATGGAATGGATGCCATCCATTTGGCGTGATCGTCAGTGGGGGCTATAAGTGATCCATCAACTATAATTACTACTGTAATTTATTCAGTCGTTTTAACACAAATTACTCTCTTTTTTAGTAAAGCTCTACGAACGCGACTGCGCGCTACAAACGCTGAAAGATGACCAAGAACTGATCAACCACCAATGGGTCTACGTCAACAAGATCTACGAGCCGTACGAAGAGGGTTGCAAAGAGACTTCGCAGAACGAAAAAATCACAAACACTGTGAACTGTTACTGTAGAGGGGACTTGTGCAATAAAGGAGTCGGGAGAAGGAGTGGGGGACTGATGGTAGTGATTGTACCGATATTATTAAAATATTTGCTACAGTAAGTTTGCACGGGTGCCTAGCCCTGGTGCCAGAGTTTTAACCCGCCTAAAGGCCTCTGGTATGGATAAACAGTTGGAAGAACCGGGACCTACTATTTAAAATGTCATTAGAGCCACGGTTGCGCACATTTGTAAAAGGTACTCACAGTCACCCATCAGAAGACTGACCGTGCCAAACTTTGCCTAACTTTGGTGATCGCTAACAAACACCTAGTCTACTTTGCTACAGTGATATGTGTCATCATGATTATTGTCAGCGGTAAGACGTCCATTGTCCTATGCTTGACATAGGTCCCTTACTTATAGATTTCCAATAAGACCGGTTGGTAGCGCCTGACAATAGGCCCAATTTTAGAAGCGCCATCGTAGTTATCATAGCAATTTAAAGTAGCCCTGTTTCACTTTCACTATATGCATTTGATAGAGAGAACACTATTTTTTTTTTTTTTTTTTTTTTTTTTTTTTTTATTCTGAATAGGTTTGCGTTTGACCACATACTACCTGTTGTTAAGCAGATATGCGGTCTAGGTTGTAGCACGCTTACCTAGAAGATACCTATTTACTCGAGATTTGAAGACGCCCACATTGTACTTTAGCGGGAAGACAGACCCAGGCAAAGCGTTCCACATTCTGGCTGTTCGTATGAGGAATGATGATTCGAAACGCTTGGTTCTTATGCGCGGAATGTCCACCATAAAAGGGTGGCGCTTTGGTCGCGTCTGTCTAGCCGTACGATAGAAGAAAGGGGCAGGTGGGACCAGATTGTGCAACTCCTGGGCGCACTCTCCGAAGTGGATCCGGTAAAAGGCCGATAAACACGCTACCTTACGTCGATGCTCGAGACTTTGCAGCTGCGACATAGTCAGAGTGTCGTTGTCGATCAGCCTCTTGGCTCGCCTCTCAATCGACTCCAGAGCCTCCAGTTGATATTTGGCGGAGCCATCCCAAAGGTGAGAGCAGTATTCCATGCACGACCTGACTTGAGCTTTATACAGACTAAGCAGTTGCTCAGGTGTGAAATACCGTCTCACCTTAGAGAGAACACCAAGTTTTTTGGAAGCTAATTGGGCCTTTGACTCTATGTAAGAGCCAAAGTTAAGAGTCGATGAGAGTGAAACGCCTAATAGTTCCAAGCTGTCAGTTACCGGAACGGAGACACCACGGAAAGCGGGAGACAATTGGAAGGGTCTCTTTTTGGCCGAAAACAGACAGGCTTGAGTCTTCGTGGCATTAAACTTGACCAGGTTAGCATCACCCCAGTCAGAAACCGCCTCCAGACTCAAGTTGAGCCGCTCGACCATAGCCTCTCTGTGAGACTCGATCTGTGGCCCGCTGGTTCTTGCATCGGATGTGTAGCTCTCCACGACTGTACTGTCGTCTGCGTACCCAAAGATTCCGGGCTTTAGCAGATCGTTGATATGCAGTAGGAAGAGGGTCGCAGAGAGCACTGACCCCTGAGGGACCCCGGCATTGATAGCCATATGATCTGACGAGCAGCCATCTACGACCACTCGTATCGACCGATTCCTCAAGAAATCTGATATCCATGCGCAGAAATCAGCAGGCAGGCCGTAAGATGGAAGCTTGCCAATTAGGCTCTCATGCCAGACCCTGTCAAAAGCTTTGGAGATGTCCAAGGAGACAGCAAGCGCCTCCCCGTGCTTTTCGATGACCTCACTCCAGATGTGTGTGGCGTACGCCAGAAGGTCCCCAGTAGACCGGTTTCGGCGAAAGCCGTATTGATGGTCACTGAGTAGGTCATTCGCTTCCAGGTACGCCAGGAGCCTGTTGTTAAGGACACGTTCCATACTCTTGCAAAGTATGGACGTGATCGAAATCGGTCTGTAATTGGCAGGGTCGGCACGGCTACCTTTTTTGGGTACAGGCTGCACGTTAGCAAGCTTCCAAGATTTGGGCACTTGACCTGTCTTCAGAGATAGGCGAAAGAGGCGAGTCAGCACAGGCGACAACTCAGGCGCACAAGTCCTCAATACAATGGCCGGAATACCATCAGGGCCACTGGCCTTGTTCACATTAAGACTGCGGAGAACCTTGAGAACCTCCTTTTGCCGGATATGTATATCACACATTACAGAGCCACAATTTGGCAAAGTTGGAGGTCTCGCACTACCGGGGTCCAGACGCGAAGACTCAGCAAATTGAGATGCAAATAAATTTGCTTTCTCAACCGCTGTATGGGCCAGCGAACCATTGGGTTTCAGCAACGGAGGCAGTGAGGGGCGGCAGAAGTTCGCTTCAACCGATTTAGCTAGGGACCAGAATGCCTTACTACCCGCAGGGTAAGAAGCAAGCTTATTGCCTATTCGACTAATGTGATCAAAGCGAGCCCTCCGCATAACCTTTTTACAGGACTTAGCAGCCCTATTGTATGCCTTCTTCCTTAGACGAATGTCCCTCGACTTACGGTTTCGAGCATCGGCCCAAGCCAGGTATGCCTGATGCTTTTGCGCTTCGGCGCGTCCACATTCAGGTCCAAACCAGGGCCGAGCTTTGCTAGACAGAGGCACGTCCGAAAATGGGATGAAATATTCCATGGCGGTACGAAGCACATCTGTCACGGCATCCGCGCACGTAGAAGGATCATCGGAAGAGAAGCAAACAGACTGCCAAGGGTAAGATGCAAAGAAACACCGCATCTCATCCCAATCCGTTAACTTGTACCGCCACACTCGCCGTGACCCTTTGGGGCTGGGGTCTGATGGGGAGTAGACGGATACAGATTTCACCAGACAGTGGTCAGATGAACCTAACGGTGAGGAAATCGCCACTGAATAACGGTCTGGATCGGTGGTTAGCAGAAGGTCCAAGCAGTAGGCTGTGTGCGAGTCAACGTCAGGTACCCGTGTGGCGCCTTGAACCAGCTGGGTAAGATCCAGTGTCAAGGCAAGCTTGCGCGTCTCAAGCCCAGCATAGTTAGTGTCTAGGTATGGGTGTAGCCACTCTTTGTGGTGGCCATTAAAGTCCCCCAGGATCACTAATTGGGCCGAAGGGTAGCTGAGTTGAGCAGCATCCGCCGCCTCACTGAGGTATTCAGTGAGTCTGGTTGTCTCCTGGTCCCCGCTATGTGATCGGTATACACAAGCGTAGATAATTTTCTCTAGGCCAGTGTCCGCCAAAGCCCAGAGCACTGAGAAAGAGGGGTCTTCAAACCTTCGAAGGCGCAGAAAGCAAATGTCATCCCGGGCGTACACGCATACACCCGCACGTGGTTTGAAACGGTGCTCCAGGGAATACCCTGGGTAGGAAAGATACGACACGTCGGATGGACCAGCAATCTGCGTCTCCGTGAGAAACAATAGGTGGGGTCGATCTGTCTCAAGATGATGATGGACAGGTGTGAGATTGGAGTGCAGGCCCCGAATATTGCACAGGTGCACTTTAAGTGAGAGGGAGTGCTGCCGCTGTGTATACGTTCTTTTGCTTCTACTGTTTCTCATGGTTATTTGCGGAGTAAAGTAGGTAGAAAGTCGGTAGTGGAACGAGACGTCACTCTGCAGATCCAGTGGTACAACGCACAAACCACACACATCCATGGTAGACTAGCCTGGAGACCGCGGGGACGCCCGAGCCCCCCCAAGGATGTCCATCGGGCCCTCTCGTCCGGTCGCCAACCGGCACGATGGCGCATCCCTGGGATTTTTCGACAGATGGCGGGGCAGCCTTTCATGAGTGGCTAGCTCACTACTTGGGCCCCCTACTATCTGCGGTCGGCCAGCGACAAACCGTGCCTCGGATCCCGCTGCCCTCCACGACTAGTCGGCCGATGCGGCAATCGATGCGTGCACCGTATTCGATCCACCAGAGGACGCTACTGTTCCGACCCGACTTTCAGATTGGCGTCACCAGACTTCGCGCCGGAACACGAGCTCAAGAGAGTCGTTTGGCGGCGCGACTTAGTCTGGTGGGTGGTCTCTCGCCGCGGCTATAGCCTACCACCAGTATGGTTGCTGCCTGGTTAGCACCACCCAGGACCACGTGTGGGGGACAAAAAATAAAAAGGGTTCCTACCCACGGACGAAGGCAGCTCGGTCCCAAGAAGTGGTTGATTTATTTTACGTTGGTATTAATTTTACGATGGCGCATTTAAAATTGGGCCTTGTGTATATTGGGCATATGTGTAAGAATACGGATATACAAACAGGGACGGATGCAAGACTTGGCAGGATGACATGGGTTTGAAAAATGTTACTGGAAGGGACTTGTGCAATAAACGGATATTGAGAAGGAATGGGGAGCGATGGTGGTAATTGCACTGATATTACTACCATGCCTCCGCCATTGTTTCCTGACAATTACAATCTGGATATCTTTAAGGCAAGAGTTATTTATTCTTCTTATCTGAGGTATCTTCTACGTCTACATACTCCATCCTCGGCTACAACATCGCTTTCCATCAGGCTAGTTGGTGGCCAAATGTAGACCTATTAAGTATAAAAAAAAACCAAAACCCAGCCCAAGCTCCGTCGTGGGCAGGCTTTTTAGTTAGTCGTAAGGCGATTACAAGCTGACTACAACAACGCCGCGCGATGCCAAAGTGCTCGGTTACAAGCACTAAAGGTGACTTAACGTCGAGATTCGAGAAAATGGGTTATTGTGAATTATTTAATGTAAATATCTAAGTTGGTATTTATGACGGCGCTCGGACATTTTTTTACTACTTTCACTAAGGGACTGTGGCTCTGTAGATATTTGCTCGAAGTGGTTGATACACATTCTTTAGTGAGTAGTGGAGGAGGAGTTGGTGATAATAATTTTACTGATATTGTATTTTCATATTTATTGCCAATATTCGTGTTCTGTATTTAGGCAAGTCATGTTCCAATTTATAGGGGTGATTAATGAAGGATTTAAGAGGACCCGAGGCGATACCGATTATATTACCGTTGTAATTTTTGAATCATGCTGCAATAGTATAGTGTTATGTATATATTAGTATAGTAATAAAGTGTTATGAATAAACTTCTTAGCGGCTGTGAAATTAGCTACAAGCTGCGCAAAGCCCAACTCTGACTGAAGCTCACTTAACGTCGCTTAACATCAGGCGAGTTGGTCGTCAAGCGCGGACTTATTCGCGATAAAAAACAGCTACGCGTGGATTGGGTTTCGTGAAGCTTGTAGCTAACTTCACAGCCGCCAAGAACTTTGATTCGGCCTGAACTCTTGTAGCTCAACGATAAGTATCAGTTAGAGAAACAACAGTTTTTAGCGATTTGATGTTTATGTTCATTCGTAATGGCAATCTGGTGCCGTAGTCTATACGAAAAACCTTTGATTTGTTTTAATTAAGTAAAACACAGGTGTTACTCACGTTTGATTTTTAGTAGGATACTACTATATATATAGTATTATCATAGTAGTATCCTACTAAAAATCAAACGTGAGTTACACCTGTGTTTTACTTAATTAAAATGTACGAAAACCACGTTAGTTTCCATAGTGAAACCTTTGATTTGATTAAAAATCTGAGTAAATATTCTCTGTCAAACTATAAATGAGATAGACGGAGAGAGAATGTACTAGTACTTAGATAGCGAATCCCTTACTTATGTCCTTCAGATTATAAAGGCTTACTAAGTAAATCTTATCATTAACGTCTGCCTGTAGATAGTAGTTATTTTAAGTTATTAATTCATCCTTTTTTAATGTAATTTTTATGTTATCTTACACATAAAAAAATCAATTTTAAAATAGTGCATAATTCAATGAATTCCTAGTGATAGTGACGAAATCGTCAGTCTAGAAAATATGTCCCGAAGTGTCGTGTCATTGAACTATTAGACTGGATTTTAACAATGCGTGATCCGAAACGATAAAGTAATTATTGAGCTAAGCTCTAGTGTAATAGGTAGGTATTACACTAAGAACTATTGAAAAACTAGGACGTGGCGTTGTAGAACAATATTTAAAGGACTTTAGCTCAAGATTAGATAGCTTTTATTATAGTTTAGAAGATGAAATTATGTGAAATTTGAAACAGTCTTTACAGGCTTTACCCGAAAAGTAAGTTACAGAATTTATATTATTGTTCATTGTTTGCTACATCACAGATGCATTTCACATTTTTTACTATATTTGTTCTTATATCTGTATTCTTTATACTAAAATTTCACAATTACGGGTGCACTGCCAATACAATGTAATTAGTAAATAAGTATTGTAATTCCTTATTCGTTTTCATTCAGAGTGATTCGGTTGTTATAACTCGCTGAGACTAAAATTATGTCTATCTCTTTTTTTTCAATGCGTGTAAAAAGGATGGCGATCATTTAGTCAAGTTGGCGTAGATTTATACAAATTTTAATTGTACACAACCGAATAACTCTCCATGTATTCGCCGAATCAAACTTAGGCCCTTCGCACACATAGGCGTAGCGTAGTCGTATCGTAAGCGTATCGTAATACGCGCCTACATGTGCGAAGGGGGTAAGGGATGATTTATATTAGGAACGGGCGCGGGACGGGCCGGACGGGGCCCGTACGACGCACGTTCCATACATTTTTGTCGTGGCCCGTACGACGCCCGGACGGGGCCCGTCCCGTGCCCGCCCCGTCCTAATATAAATCATCCAAAAATGCCCCCTACGATACGCTGTAGTACCGCTCCGTGTGCGGACTTGTTTGAACAAAGTTATTATACGCGCTCGTATTGCTCTCGTCCTGCGCGCGTATTAAGATACGCATCCGATACGACTACGCTACGCCTCGTGTGCGAAGGGGGTTAATGGCGTCGTGAACACGAGGCGAGTCGTGGCGCAGTAGTAAATTCATGTCGGCGGGAATGAAGGATGGAGTACAGCGCAGCTTGTAGCTCACTTCACAGAAGCCATTAAGATTGGTTCGGCCTATACGTATCTATAAATAATAATAACTATCCAAAGAGCTGTTGGTGCTTTATTTTAACGTAATCTGCTAGTCATGTAAAATAATAATTAGTGCGCTAGCTTTAGACATAAAGTAAGTACCGTGGGCACATTTATATGATTCGTAAGGAGCAGACGATTTTGTATACTCATCCCAGAGAACAAAGGTTAGATAGATATATAATACATCAATAATCTTGCTTTTTATTTATAAGATAAATTGATTGATCAATAATTTTTGAATGCCAATCAAATGTTTTAATTTAACGATAATTCTATTTTTTTTTGGGTTTTGTCTCCCCAAGTTGTAATAACTGGAATTTTATGGTTTCCTCGATACAGGCTTGCCTAGTGAGGAAACCAATAGACATTGTTTGAAAAATGCTATAATAAATACTAAATGCAAGACTGCTCCTTGTGTATTTAAATTTTGATCATTTGTGAACTGTGTTTTTATCCTACTAATATTATAAACGTGAAAGTTTGTAAGGATGGATGGATGGATGTTTGTTACTCTTTCACGCTAAAACTACTGAACGGATTGAGATGAAACTTTGCAATTATATAGTTTATACATATATCAGAATAACACATAGGCTATAAATTATAATGAAATTGCGTAAATTTTCCATATCACAACAAAAAGTTTTAAGTAAGTAGGAAAAATTCTGCCATCTACAAGCTATTCTAGCGTGCGCTTCAAGAAATGTCAGAAAATAACTTTTTTGTTTTTTTTTTTTTTCCACCTCCTTTATTAAGGGTGGTAAGGTAGGGCCTCGAAATATCATGCGGGCGAAGCCGCGGGCAAAATCTAGTTATGTATATTTTTGCACTAAATAATTATTTTTTCATTTTATATTTTATAAGATAGAACCATTGATTGAAACCAAATTATTGCTGCGTAGGTTACTCAGTTGTTGTGTGAGAGTAACAATCAAACCAACAGACATACCTTCGGTTTTAGAATATAGTAAGGATTGCATGTTCTATAGTCACTCTAGGTAATACACTAAACCAAAATGTGTGCCTTTCACTTGTCATTATCACGGAAATTGAAAAACCCGGTACTGATTGTATAATCCGCGCCACACAAGTGCGGATTATGAACCACATATAAGATCACAACATTATACAGTAAGCGCAAATAGATAATGCGGCTTTTGATACAGATAATTGTCTTATTCAGTTTCGTTTTATATCTCTCTCGAACCACCACTGGACAGCCTGCACGTGCCGTTTGTCCAATGGTGATTCGTGAAGACAAAACCTCCAAAGTCGAGTGAAACCGTAACCAGACGATTACATCTTTCTAAAGTCTGCTGTCCATCCTTAATTCGCTATTACTGTACCTAGTGTATTAGTTAATTCTATAAGCAGTTGCAATAAAAACTTCTAGCTGCTATAAGCTATTCGACATTTCAAAATAGACTTATTAAACGAAAATATAATTGTTTTTGTATTGTATACGCACATTATTTTATTTTGTATAATTTAAGAATTAGGTAAAAGGTAAACCTGCCTTGTTATAAATTTGTTTAGAATATTATTAATGTGATAATAAATGTAACGTTATCATTATAGGTAATGTATTTTTTTTAATAGGGTAAAGTGCTAAGCTTTATTAAACTCATAGGTACCTAGTAATGTTATTGTTTAGAATTATTCCTATGTGTAATTTAATAGACGATATAGAATCATGAATGAGCTAAGTGAGATTATTTAACCTTTCAAACGCCAAAGTTACCTATGCATGACCAGCACTTCCGGGCATAAACGATGTCTAAAGCAGGCAAAAAACAGGGCTTCATAATATTTAGCAAAAAAGAATTGCGGCATGGCAGTCCAAAGGTTAAATTAAAAATGTCAAATTCTTGTACAGTTTTATTTGTAATTAAAGAGTATTTTATTCCTGCTTCTATAAGTAACGTTTTATTTATCAGTCACTGCACCAGAATCACACACTAGGTTTATAATGGCCATGGCCAGCATGTTATACATAATGCGTATAGGGCGAATCAAACAACTTGGCGATGTTAGTTAGCTACAAGCTGCGGATAGCCCATCCCTGTCTGAAGCTCACTTAACATCTGCGCGGGGAGTGGGTTATCCGCAGCTTGTAGCCAACACTATAGCCGCCAAGTTGTTTGATTCGGCCTTTAAGCCAAAAGCAAAGTAAAACGTTTATTGCCATCTACAGCAAACATCGGAACGGACTTAGTTTTTTGTTCCTTGCGTAAAATCTGTCTACATGCAGATAGACGATCTCAGAAAGTCATAAACGATTTGTGCATTATGTACATTATAGAGCCATACTATTCATAGTTCCAAACGATCTAACATTTAAAAGTGGGCCTGTTATGAATCGTTATTCCAAGCGCTCACAAAATATTTGAAACTTTCACCAAAACTAGGCCACCCTTTTATCATACCATGACAAAAAGGGTACGCGCGTATAAGGCTCCTCGCATAGCTAATTCCTCCAATTCAACAAATAAAAAATAAAAAAAGAAGCAACTACACAATTACTACAATACTACATGGACATGCAATATTGAGTAAAAGTGGTCACTCACATTACTCACATTCGCGTTGTTCTCGACGAGGCACAGGAAGACCACGTCTTCTCTTAGAAGCCGCACGGCGCCGTGGAGCGGTTGTGCCGTCTTGCTCTTTAGCATGCGGTAGAGCAGTGCAGACGACATGTGGGCGAAATCCTCACCTGGTGACCAAAACATTGACAGTTATGGGCTAAATCCTTCCAGCAAATATCTATGGAGTCACAAACGTGCAAAAAATGTGTCCGAGGCAAAATTCTGCCCAAGCTATGTAGTGGGCAGGCTTTTTAGTTAGTCGTAAGGCGATTACAAGCAGACTACAACACCGCGCGATGCCAAAGTGCTCGGTTATAAGAACCAATTAGGTAACATAACATCGAGATTCGAGAAAACAGGCCATTGTGAATGATTTAATGTAAATATCTATGTCGGTATGTATGACGGTGCTCGGACATTTTTTACTACTTTCGTTTTGGGACTGTGCCTCTGTAGATATTTGCTCGAAGGCTAAATCATACTTAATGGTATCTGGACACAATGAACGCAAGGCGAGTCACTGTGCAGTAGCAATTTATTAATGTTAGCAGCGCAAAAGTGGGGATTTGCGCAGCTCGGAGCTTCACAGACGCCACAGATTTGATTCAGCCTATACTGCACTACATCTTTTTTGCAAATACAGATGACCCTGAGGTAACGCTGTCGACTCAAGATATTGTGAAAGATATGTATTGATTTGCAACGGCATGAGTTAAAAGGAGAAGTAGCTAGATTCTGTCATTTGTGGTTGATACCAAATGATATTGATTAGGATTTTTTAAATTGATACTTAATGCCAAAAAAAACTTGCATAAGTTTTTAATATTAATAGCTTGGCCTCAAACCTGTTAGGTCATCCCAATGTGCTGATATAAGTCCAGAGCAATGTTCTTTGAGAGCTGTAGCGCCAATTTCATCTGCAGCTGAATAAAACTTTACACAGGTCCTGAAATATAAAAAAATCGATTTTTAGAATAAATTGAAATACTATGACTGTAAACTAAATGAATATTAACCAACTTACCACAAAATTTTTACGCACGCTTTAGCCAATGTAATATGTCCCCAAAAATATTTAATATATATTATTATTTATTTTAATGTTAAACAGTACAAATTGCACGGTTAAACAGTGTTTAAATCTTTTGTGGTAAGGCGGTACATTTTATAGCTTTAAATAAGCAATTATTATAGATCTCCTAGCTGACCTGGCAATTCTTGTTTTGCCATATTAAAAAGGGGGAGAGGCCACCCTAATTACCTAGGGGTATAGAAAACAGCCTGCAACTTATTCTTAGACCTACCAAATGTACACTAAAATGTCATAAAAACAGTCATGCCGATTTGGAGGGGTTTGATAAGAAACACATGATATTTTTAAATTATAGTATGTATGCATAGTACATTTGTTTGAAGAAAATTTAGGTCACAAAAAGGGCTCTAACAATTTTGATAAAATTTGATAATTAAAAATACCTATTTTTATAAGTTTATTTTAATTTTCAGCAGTTGGTAGTTTTGAGAAAATGTGAATTTTGTTTTTTTTTTTACTCTATCTCTAGTATTTTACATTAATTTGCATGTTTTATTAGACTTTACATTTAGAACTAGCAATTTATCACTCTATGTCTATATGAAAAACTATTTTTAGTTTCTATATCAAATCAGAATCCACTTTAACCTCAGTTCTTTTGGTGTAATTAGGCTAATTCATATTTTTGTCGAAATTATTTATCATTGCGATAAGGCAATGTCTATTATTAGTTACAGTAGAACTCGATTATCTGGCCATCAGTTATATGGATTTCCGATTACCCGAACTACTGTCGGCAATCAACAAAATTTATTTTTCAAATTGAATCTTTCTTTCTCTGCTCTTTGCAACATGCTATTTCTTTTGTTGCCAAGTGTGCCTACTCCGCTGCGCAGAATCGCCGCGCGATCGCTGTACTTAAAAATTTTGAAGCGTAACCAAGTAATGCTATTGCTTAAAGATAAAATAAATATTATTGATTTGTTACAAAGTGTCGTGAGTTAGCTGAGATATAAGGCAAACCGCTTTTTTTTTTCATTTGATTATCCGAATGCTCAACGATACAAATTAGTCCAGTTAATCGAGGCTTTTCAAGATGAAATTAAGGAAAAAGACACTCATGACTTGTACTAGTTTGACCGCAGCGGCTTTAGTGACAAATTAATTTAACTATCCTGTTTTTTGACCATTTTGCTATGACTCATTAATTTATCTTTCAAGGCCAAATCAAACATGTTGGCGGATGTGAAGTTAGCTACAAGCTGCGCGAAATCCAATCAATGCACAGGTTTATGTAAGCTTTAATCAGGAGTTATAGCTTCACATCCGCCAACTGGTAAGATTCAGCCTAACAGCCATCTGACTTATACAAACTTACTCATAACACTAATTCACATAATAAACGGCATAATACATACTAATTTTATTCGACTCTGCTTGATATGGCACATCAGTATACACTGCTCGCTTATAAACAAATAAATAAACAGAGTCAAACTTAAATTTTGTTTGCGAATGAGGAAGTTGTTGCACAATAGCAAATTCATATGTACAGCACCAGTATGGAATGGTGATTTGCTTGTAACTAACTTCAGAGATGCCATTAAGTTTCATTCGGCCTATACATATTATAATACTTTTAGTTATTTATCTCCAAAATGACAGAGTAATGTGGAAGTGAAAGCAGAATGCACCTATCATTGGATAATGAATATGTACTTAGTAATAAGTCAGCTACTGCATAATCACTCACCTCACTCCAACAGAAGCTATTAGGGCCTGTTCACACTTCCCCACAAGTCCATACAGTTTGAAGATAGCGGCTGATTTCATTAGCTGCAAGGAGAATGCATCACCTCGGGAGAGATCAACCACATCTGTGTACAGCCATTTGAGCAGTGCAGAACCCACATCATCAGGCAGATTTGACCAGTCTGGAAATTATACATATATGTAGTATAATGGATTTTAAAGTTAATAATTGAAGCTAATTAGGTTTATTCTATAATGTTTATATGACTTTCTTAGATCTAGTATGTGTAACAAGGAAATTACATGACTTATTAAATTAGGTATTAGGATTAAGTTACAACATTATTTTACCAAGTTCATCCAAGTTTTTCAAGGCATCTTCATTCCAATCATCAGACCGGGCATTGAGAACAAACTTGTGTCCTGGCATAGATTTGCTCTGTAGCTTGATTGCAATGTCTGAATATGTTTCTCGACCGTACAACGTAGCCACAGTCATAAGTAGACGAGCAACAAAACTTGTCTCACTCAAGTCGCCGGCGGAGGCAGCAGCGAGCGTATACTTCCGCTCAACCTCCGCGCAGTGGCTCTGCAGCTTGCCATACTCTTCCTTCAGCAGCGCCAGGTGCTGCTGCAGCTTCGTCACCTCGCTTGAAGCTGCACAGAACGGCATAATCACAAAAATGTACAGACAACACCGCCCACAATCACAAACAAGTTTTGCATCTAGTACAGTGCTTTGTTTACGTTTACTCACCCATGACGAGGAGCGAAGAAGTACACGCTATGAAGATGTTTATATAAACTATACCTTGGACGAGTTTTTTTTGGAACAAAAAATGTAATCACTCAGTCGTATCCTAAAGAAAATTGAAAATGACAAACTTTTTACAAGAAAAATCAGCATCAGCCATTCATAAAAATGTAAAGACATTGACAGTTGACAGTTTTTCTAAAATGACTTTGGCAAAGACATAAGACATGGATGATAATTAAATCTCATTATGGTAGTTCACATGAGCACAAATAAAGCGTCCGCCAAACAGCTGCGGCCAGCTCGCGGCTCCGGCTGCGGCCTAGCGTTCGACTAATCCTAGCCCAACATTTTTGGATCAAAATCTGTGAATTTGAGACGACTGAGCAGCTGCGCTCACGCTCAGGCCTCGTCTGCCTGCGGGGCGCTTTAATAGTGACAGCTAACGATGATAAAAAAGTTTGATTATGATTTTACTACTTGATGCCATGTGAAGGAGTAGCGTTGATCATTTTTCCCTGTCTCTGGTCCTATCAATGAATTTGACACAGACGTCTAATCATAAATGTCAAAGTCAAATGGAACGGAATGAAAATAAGTAAGGTCACCCTCAATAGATGGCGCTAGTCAACGTTTACAAAATCTATTTTCGAGATAACCTTCAAGTGATTTTGTCAATTTATTGATAACGAGAAAAGATTACGATTTTGTAATCACACAAAATAAATTTTGTTAGTTATTAGCTTGTGTTGAACAAATTCGGTCATGAATTCTCTAAATAAAGTGTTAATTTTAAGTTCGTCACTCTCGAAGAGTTCGAGGTATTTCTACAAAGTTTTCTAGCTTGTTTTGTTTTACGGTGTCCGGTTTTTAATTCTGGATGATCGTATGTATTCATTGCCTTATTTTGTAGATTGTTAACGACAACAAGTGTCCGATCGAATGCCGACGAAGGATGGATATCGAAGCTTTTGGTGCGAAAAATCGAGCCGACGAAGGAGTCCCATAGCCGAATGCTCAGCGACAAGGAAATCGTGTATGCGCTGCATACTCATAACATTCGACCGGATAGCATGGACAAATACCTGCACAACTAGTATGTATCCACAACCTTATGTAAGTTTGACGCCGCCGGCTGGCAGCGACACAAATTGACGCCTATTATGCAACAGCTGTAAATTACTCTAACTGGAGACTTATTAGGACAGATAGAGAGTAGTTTTATTGCTTACAGCTATGTTATCTATGTAGGACCTTGACCCCGGCCAATTGCTCCAACTGATTATGGTTTAACCACCATAGCAATTAGGTACATAAACACATCAATTTATGACCCAAGAGTGATATAATTTAACATATCTTTGAGGTGCAAAGTATGTGGCCAACATTGTTAATTCAGTGGCTGAGAGCATTGAATGACATTACTACTTGGATCTGAGAGTTTCAACTGTTCTGTTCAGTCTCCTCAGTGGCCTTTCCAAATTTACAATTTAGGATGGACAGAAGTTGAATATTCATGAGGTGGTTAATCATGAATCCTTGTAATACTTACTGCTGAACTAGCAATTAGTTTGCTGAATAACTAGCACATGGTGATAGACACTCGAGATATAAATTGTTGCTAAACGACAAGAAATAAAGCAAAAACCATCTCAATTTATATCAAAGCCCACAAATAGTCAAACAGAGGATTTACCAGCAGGCTGAGTAGGCCTAGATATGAAGGTAGATTTTAGGGGGTGGCCAATTTCATACCACTTATTTTATTATTAAAATTTAATTTGTTTCAATATTTAAAAGTCTATAGAGAAAAAACAACATACCTACTTGTATGATATGTTTTTTACAGCTTAGAATCAAAACAAAATAAAAATGCCAAGTCGATGTTAGAATCAAAGTCTGAGGGAGGATGGGGTCAATATAATCAGCCTACTGGTGGTAAATATGTAAATCCGCCACTGCACCCAACACATGAAAAAACATGGCCATGTAAAAAAAATATATTTCAAATCATAATAATTTAGATGACCTAAGATCCAGCCATTACACTTCTAAGATCTAAATTAGATCTTAAAAGGTGTAATAGCTGCACCATTTTGCTTGACAAACACTAGACTACATTCTTTATTTGATCAAAATATCTCAGAATCAAAATTTAAATATCAATATTTGTATTCTGATAAAGTTCATGCCATGTAAGAAAAACTATTATTAACAATATTTAGGTGCTAAATGAACTAAACAAGCTTGTTTAAGTCTGCACTTGAAATTCCCCCAGATTGTTGCATGCTACTACAGATGTGCAGGATGTATTATCTTGGTTTTTGTTGTTTGGCGCAAGCAATTAAAAAATTCAATAGTATCAATTGATATTTACAGCAATATTATAGCTATTGAGTGTCACAATATTGAGAAATTTTGCAGCAACACCTGGATGAAGCACACAGGACAGGATAGTTGGCGAAAAAGGGTGGTGGCTTGTGCACAGCCAAGGGCTGAAATAATGATCAATTGATCTATAGGGAAGCCTATGTCAGCAGTGGATGTCCTATGACTGAAAAGGTAGGAACGGATAAATAAGAAAACAGGTTGTATGTTTGTTGTATTCTGCTTCATCATTTCAATAGTGTATGATTGTTTCATCAATATAAATAAACTTATAATATTTATTTGAGAAATGACTCCCTGTTATATTTAGTAGGTTTAGTTGTAGAGTCAGATTTTCGACCAATTATTCAATCTTCCTACAAACCAAAAAATATTTTTTAGGAGGTAGAAACCTACGTTAGCTTTGTTTTTCAAAGAATCCAAACAATTTACGGATTTGTGGCAAGCTTTGAGGTTTCCAACCTATGTTCCGCGACACTCCATTGCCCTATAGAATGAAAATGTGCCCTATTCTGCAGTATTATGTATAGGCTGAATCAAACTTGACGGCTGTGATGTTAGCTACAACCTACGCTTAACAGCTGCAGGAGGATGGGGTCATCTGCAGCCTGTAGCTAACATCACAGCCTCCAAGAAGATTGATTCAATCTCTACCTGTACACTGTCGATTTTCCTGCTATACATACATAGGGGTTTGATTAATGTTTCTGAACCATGTAGCCAGAGAATGGAACAGACTGGCGGATTTCCTATTTCCTTAGAGATAAAATCCAAAGCTTTTCGAAGTCAGAGTGAATAGGCTACATCTAAGTTTGCATACTTCAACCACGACCACAACGTCGCTTACCGTCGGGCGAGTGTGCGATCAAGAGCGGAATTGTTCGCAAGAAAATAAAAAGTAATATTTTATTTCTTTCCACGGTTTATTTCAAAGCAAAATGTCATATTTCCAGCAAAACGTCAGTGAAGTTTGTGGAGTCGCACAAGGCCGATCTGGGCTGCGAGCTGGTTGGCTCGTGGACCGTGTCCGTGGGGGACATGGACCAGGCGCTGCACCTGTGGCGCTACGTCGGCGGCTTCGACAAGATCGACAAAGCCAAAATACTGTTTAAGCAGAATGCTGTAAGTTTTTACATGTATTTAAAGTCGACCGAAGCGAACGAAGTGAGAGAGTTCGCCGTTTTTAAGCAACAATTTTGTTTTCGACTGTCCGGATGTTGATTTTTCTCTACATTGATTGATTGGGGGGATATTTCTCTCGAAAAGTGAGAAATTTGCTGTTGCGCTATTTATCAGCCGATTTCGATAATATTTGGCAAGATTGTTTAGTATCTAAATCTTAACAAGATTTGAGAGTATGAACCAAGTCAGTCCAGAGCGAGTCGAGATATAGGCTTATGAAGAATCAGTTAACGAGATGTGCCGCGAGGTCTACTGTCCAGAGAACTACTAGTTTAATTTTGTAAGCTTATGATTTAGTTGGTTAATGAAACCAATAATGCGAGTCACAGGTGTGACTGAGCTTAATAATAATGGGAAAAGCAACTAGGTAGAATCTCAGTACTTGATGTAATCTACTATAATCCGACCGTTTGACTTAGTCCCCGCCGCCCGCACCTATCTCAGGCCCCCTTTGTCGTCTCCCCCGGCGCCCCTATACCGCGCAGGCGAGGACTAAGTTAAGTGGTCGGATTATAGTCTAGCACTATTTTGCAAAACATGAGGTGCAAGTTTATGGTATAGCAAGACCAAGATGCCACAGACTAAAACGCCGCGGAGAGGCTCCCTGTATAGAGTGATAAGTACCACTAGCGACACAACAAATTCTGAGTTATGGCCTCTCCAACCTTCGCAAAGGGGCGCATTCCCCGAGACCAATTGATGACGATGATGCATAGAAAGATATTGTTATTTTGCAGGACTACAGGGCGCTGGAGAAGGAGCGCGGGCAGCTGGTGCGCTCGCGGCACCTGCAGTACCTGCTGGCCTTCAGCTTCTGGCCCAACGGCGAGCCGCGCGCGCCCACCAACATCTACGAGATACGCTCCTACAGGTACCTTCAGCAGGCGTGGATCCACCTTTTTGGGCAATTTTAGGCATGTCCATAAACCTAAATTCATCAGAGATTTTCTTTCCATGTTGATCCTGAAATTCGGTGCGAATTCAAGGGAAGGGCGGTCATGTCCTGACCTGGGGCACTACTTTAGATATGTGTTGAAGTTCAGCTGGGCGGGTTACTGGGTTAAACATTTCAAGTTTTCTGGGGTGGGGTATGACTTTTCTAGGATGGGCACCGCACCGCCCATCTGGGTCTCCCCTATAGTTACGCCCATGGCGATGTCCCCGCTACGGTGCCGGACATGTAAACATTGTCTGACGACAATGTTGCGAAACAAATGTCCCCTACTAAACACGAAGTTTCATACATCAACATTTGTTTGCAGCTTGAAGCCGGGCACGATGATCGAGTGGGGCAACAACTGGGCGCGCGGCCTCACCTACCGCCGCACCGACAATCAAGCGTTCGCCGGATACTTCTCTCAGATCGGACGCTTGTACAACGTACATCACATTTGGTGTGAGTATATTGTTTATTCTGTCGCACTCGCGTTATTTTTTATCTCCACGGGCTTTGTATATACCAAAACAAACTTCTTCTTGCTGTTGTTCAAAACGTGACGTAGCTTACAATTCTTTCCTGTCCATAATAACGTTTAAACTGAACTGACTTACTGTCTCGACGCAACTTCAGAAATATGGTGTAAATAGCCCCTCGTCCGTATCACTGTCTCGGCCCAGTGACGTTTTACTGTCTCGCCACTCTACTCGGTAGGCGTAATCGGGCTTTAACAGCTGCGCGAGGGTTGGGCTATCCGGAGCTTGTAGCTAACATCACAGCTACCAAGATGTTTGATTCGGGTACAAGGTGTTACTTTGCAACATTCAGGGATTGGGAGATTTTATATTCATTGTTACAAAAAAACTTTGACTGTGGAACCAACCCCCCAAATCGCGACAAAACATCAGCTGTGCCATACATTTTGTCGAGATAATTAACTTTTTGTATGAAACAGCTGATTTTTTTCCATGATGTCGGGGTTGATGTCTTCACGAAGTTGTTCATAATTATGGCTTTAAATACAATATACTTAAAATACCCATCTTGTAAAAAAAAACACCTATAAACTATTATAAAATAATAAAATATAATCTTGATCATTAGTTCAAAGAAAATTAACCCTAAAACGAAGCGCGAAAAATCATAAAGTCATAAATCATAACCCCCATTATTCTGCGTCACGTTTTAAGACGTACGGTTTGTTTGTTTTGACGGCGTCCATCGTGAACTGAGCGAACGTAGGACGCCATCGAATTTCTTCCTAAAGTTCATTTTTTTAAATGGCGAACAGCTAGTTTAAGCGTTTTTGTCCGGCAGGCTACAAGAACCTGCAGGCCCGACGAGAGACGCGCGAGAGCACGTGGCGCAACCCCGGCTGGGACGAGTGCGTCGCCTACACCGTGCCGCTCATCCGAGAGATGCACTGCCGCATACTCGAGCCCACCGAGTTCTCGCCCACTCAGTAACTAACTAATAACAACCCTTACACGTACATAATATGTGCGGAAAGAAAACTGCCGTGCTCTATAGTGTGAATAACATTTTGATAGCCCTTTTTGACATGGGCGTAGCTAGTGGAGTGAGGAGGGGCCTAGAAAAAATGAAATTGAATTATATTTTTCTGGAGTGGGCAAAAATAGCTCCAAAATAGAAAATCTCGAGCTACGTCAATGTCCGGGTACCACATGTGGGAGCCACATTTCGACAACCTACAAACGTGCAGGTATAGGCTGAATTAAATTTCTTAGACGCCAAGCTTACACACCTTTTGATCCGTCACTAACTAGTCCGAAATACTTAGTGCTTAATCCAGAACAAAATTAAAATGGAACCCTAGACCCCAGTAAAAGCAGTTCTAGTGTACAAAGTCCTATTTAAGCCGGTGTTGCTTTTTCTGCAGGGTTGAGAGTAAATCGCTGACTCGATCGCTATAGAAGCGTAGCGCCTTTCTGGTTAGAGACTCAGCTTGAGTTTAAGGTAGTAGGGTATTTGAAGCATGGGCATAGCCTGGTGTAGCCGGGCGTTTGACTTCAGGTTGGGCATTTTCCCTAAACGCCCCCTCTCGCCATCCTGACTATGGCCCTGTTATACAGGATTATTTCTAATCAATTAACATCCTTTTAGGGGCTTATTATGTACATCAAAACTAACAACTTTTGTCAGAACTAAAAAAAACAGCTGTTCATTACATTTTGTCGCGGGGAAACGATATTTTTGGAATAACAATTTTTTTTTATTTTAGTTTTGGCAAAAGTAGCAGAACAGAATTTGTTAGTTTTGATGCACGGAATAAGCCCCTAAAAGGATGCTAATTGATTAGAAATAACCCTGTATATCAAATATTATACTAAGGGTAAATTCGTCTCTGAACGTTCGCTAATATTGTTTTATTATCTCATGGCCTACGGCAGTTCTCTTTTCGCACTAAATTTTCGGATCGCAAGTTGCCTGCTTCAAGGACGCGCTAAATTACGATTGAAGTTATGCGCCTCGGTGATTAGGCTAAGAATCAACGTTTTATAATCATGTGTACTGTTTTGTAAACAATTTTCACAAAATGCCAGAGGTCTTCGTGAGCATGTGATATTAATATATTTCGCCGTTTCTTAACGTTTTATATAGAGGCAATCTTGCATGCTCAGGAATACTTTCCTTGTGCATTGTGTTTTCGAATTTTGCAATATATGAATTGATTTCATTTCAATCTTTGGTTTGTATGAATTTAGACGAATCGTAAAATATTGATGTATTACAGCAAATTAGCGTCGTTTACTTTTAAAAAAATTATCGTAATATTTCATAGCCAGTAGTCGGCATTTTACATAGAACTTTTAATAATCAGCATTTTATCAAAAGCAAGTACATATGCATGCTGATGGCAGTTAGTGTTAGTCAACATACTGATCTGATGGGGCATAGTAGCGAAAAAAGATAGCATTAAAAGAATACCCGTAATACAGGGTTATCCAGAGCTGGCGTACTAAGCCGAAAGGGTGTGATTCAGACCATCATTCGAACAACTTTTACTATGGGGCCGACCCAGAATTCGAGGAAAAAGTCAGCTGTTTCATACATTTTGTCGATTCCGAGTTGCAATTTTGTATGGAACAGCCTCTGACCAAATAAAAAAAAAACTCGCCTCGCCGTGTACAGACACAATTACACACACATACATCGAAACTACCTTGGTTTGTCAGTCGATCTATGGCGGCGCAACACCGACGCATTAACTTGTCTGTTCACGACTTTCTGTCTTGATTTTTTATTTGGTCTGAGGGAACAGCTGATTCTGGGAATTGTGGGTTGGCCCTATGGTAAAATTAGTTCATTATGATGATCTTAGCCTCTTTCGACTTAGTACAAGGTAGGCAGCTAACCCTGCCACATTAAATGTTTTTTTTTTTAAATAAGACTATTAAAACATGGCCCAATATTGTAAATGAGTGAGATTTGTGAAATATAGTGTAAATACTAATTACATAACACACACCAATAACAATCTAAACAGCAAAAAAATGTCAAGTCAATACTAAGCAGCATTCAGTCCTGTGGTCTCGAACCTACTGAATTTTCTGTATTTCTACCGATTTGGCGCCTGTCCTACCGAAATGATGCAATTTTTCAACGATTTTTGAGATTGCTAAAAAATCTTAAAGCAAATAGGACGCTGTGTGTGATCCGGGGCACTGGAGACCTCTATAATGCGATATTTGTGAGATTATCAGGTGATTTACACTAGCCCCAAGTGAGTACACCGAATGTAATAGGCTAATCATTAAAATTATTTTGAGCCCCATTAGATCAAATTTTTTGTGGTAGTAAAAAATGGGCTAAGAATTGAATTGCAAAAGAATGATGAAGTACATGAGACTGCAAAAAATGTGGAAGGAAACAACTTTGCGTAGTAGTTGGGGAGTTTAGAAAGGTAGGTGCCAGAATTAAATTTAGTCATCTTTTACAATTTACTTATATAAAAACAATGCATTAGAATAAATATGCATTTGTAGTCTTACGGAAAAAACCTATGTAAATAGTCTTTTTTTTCTCAAATATTAACAAAGCACAAGGCAATACTTTTTATTGTTATTTTTTTTGTTTTGTGGCAAAGCCTGCGCAAGCATAATTATTAATATTATGTAGGAATCTTATGATTTATACTGCATTCAGGCCAACTTAAAAAATATATTTTTGTAGCCTAAATAGTAAGCAAAATTATCATGTTGCTATTCAGCATTTATATTAACTATATCTCTAAGATCAATTTATTTCGTGATAACTGTAAGCCTTTCGTTTTACTATCTTGTATTGGTACTGTTGTTATCATACGTTACGTATTTTTTATGTTTATGGAAAAATAAGTAGATTTTTTTAAACCGTTAAATAAGTTTTTTATTGAAATGTTCCATAGATTATGTACTATACCCTGGACCTTGTACTTTACGGTTCTACTATGCCAATGCGATACATACAACGTGTAACAGAAAGGTTGAACAATACTGAAGGGCATGTATGTGTATCCAGACATGTATCACCTGTATGAATTTTAAACTTCAAAAGCTATGTTATGTTATTTTTTCCAGAAAAAAAAATTTTTTTTCGTATTATTTTGGACAACCCTAATAAAAACGGTTGCTGACGCCAGCGCGCGGCATATTACCGCGTCAATGGCATTGTCGGCGCGGCGGCGGCGGCGACGCGCTTTGTAAGCGGTCACCTTTCGGCTACCGTCGAGCGGGGCCGGCCGAACTCCTGGCGGCGCGTGCGGCATTCTTAGGGTTGACATCGGGATATTTTGCGCAAAACTTTCAACTTGGTGTAACTCGTAAACTATCGTTTTGATGATTATTTTACCTTTTGCGGTAAGTTTTAAATGTCTGGGCATTTGTGGTTTAAGTATTTTTCATCCTTTTTGTTACACGTTGTATAAGGTGTTTCTTTGCAAAATGCAGAGCCTTTCAGAGGTATATAACATACTCATCATTATATACAACTTTCACTATGGAGCCAACCCCCGAAAAGATAAGCTGTTCTATAAATTCGAGTTGATGAACTTTCGTATGGAATAATTTTATAAGCCTGACTCTTTCTTAGTACTTTTCAAAACAACATCTTGTATGTAGTTTTTCTTGAATTTTATTATCGATATAATTCAATCGTCCTGTGCCTTTGGTTATTCACAGTACTAAAATGGTTGTAAGTATGGGAAACAAATGAAAAGTTACATGTTCTTTCTATTTATTTATTTTCAGTTTGATTTTTTCATTAATAAGATTATATTACAATATTAATGATAATAATTTTAAACTACAAGTCAGTGTTATTTAAATATAATATAACAAAAAAATAAAACAACGGTGTCGTGGGCTGGCCGCAAACAATCGCAAACTATAAAAAAACCAATAACCTGCGGAGCGCACGCACCTCGTCACTCAATGTTCTAACTACCGGTGATAAACGACTATACAATGGTAAAATATAAAAATTATTTATTAAATGTACATATGTGATTTTTAACTAAGTTTGGTACTTCTATAACGTTATAATTATTTGTCCATCGTGACTGTAGAGGGGTGATCCATTTTATATCTAACTCTAGACAGCTAAAAATCTGTCCCAATGTGTTATCTATCTGTGATTCTAACCTGAACGCTTTTTTAAAATTAAATTTATCACAATCATTGCCTTTTTTAAAGGAAAGAGATAAGGACAAGTTTTCGTGTAAGCACGAAGGTTCATTCTTACTAAAATTAAATGTAAAGCTACTCAAAACGCCTTGGAACTCGTCTGCGAAGCGTGGCGAGTATTGGCAAACCCCTTATAAAAAGCTTAGATACAGTTGTAACGAAGAATTACGGATAGATACACTTTGGGATCAGATCACAGTGGTGGGAATAGGGGGGTTATTCTCGCGTCTACGCACTATACAACATCTTCCGTCCGTGCAGTAAGTTAATGTGTTAAAATTATTATAAATATCGTGTTATACAGATAAAAAACAACTGCACGGCACCAAGACTACACAGCGAGCATAATATGCGCCTAACGGTAAGTACTGACCACTAGCACGCAAGCGAGTAAACATCTTACATTTCAATTCCATAGTGCTTCGTTTGTAGATATTAAATGCGCAATCCGAAATACTGTAACGTTGCTTATTTGATCGACCATTTTACCCTGAGTCGTTGGGTCAGAAATCTTTCATGTATACTTATGTATGTAAATGCTGCGACAGTTCATTTACTAAAATAAAATCTCCCATGTTTCTGTCTAGCTAGCACTCGTTAGTTAGGCTTAGGGAGCGCTGTAGTGATGAGTCTCATTCTAATTTATATAACAACGACGACTCAGTATTAAAATGACCGTGCTTATACTAAAGCACTACTACAATACAGCAGATTTTTTATTGCTGGGACTGTTGCAGATTTCGAACTGCGCTTTCGATGTTCGTTCGGATACAGCAGCTAACAACTATGTAGATGGTATAGGCAGTATCTAAATATGCCTAAAGGGCAAGACCATAAATTAATCTGCTTCATAGATTTACTAATTTATTTAGAAGAGCTCAATACATCCATAGGTGGAACCAAGCAAGACATATTGATCTTCCATGACATAAAACATGCAACCCATAAAATAGAACTATACATAATCTATGTTCATGTAACTTTGATTTTACACTAGTGTTATGAATGTTAGCTGCTGCTGATGTCAAATAAAGATAGAATGATGACTCGTTAGGCTCGTGTCTAGAGATTATTGTCCTTTACTTGGTCGATTTTCGGAGGATAGTGTGGAGGCTACTTTAGAAAGATGAAGACGCCGCCACTTGCTGCTCCCCAGCATTATCTATAGAATTCAAGCAAATATTATTCGAGGAGATTAACAAGTGGCATTGTTTCAATCTCATTTTTGTTTCAAACCTACAAACAATTAGGTCGCGCTAATTGTGACCATGAATACGGCAGAATCAAATAAAACGATCACATCATGTGATGCTTTTGCTTACTTAGAATGTGATAAAGGAAGAAAAAACAATAGATATTCAATAAAATAAAAATACTTTTTTAAAAATAATATTAACTAAATTTGGATATTTATGACTAATATAATAGTTAAATTAAATAATAATAAATTGTATTTACCTATATGATGACTGGTAAGCTTAGTTGAAAATACAAGTGTATTTGGGCACTAAATTAAAGAAAAATAGCACATAGATCTTCGCACTTTACACGAACGCACTCGCACCTTACAAAAGTAACAAACTATGTATTATAGTTTAATTATAATATAATATTGTTCATTATATACACTACGCCGAGCCCCGCGCGCGCCTCCGGGTATTAAGGCAATTATGTGCTCGCTAATACATACATACATAATTATATCTTTTTTATATTTACACAACGTAACTGACAGTCGGTCGTGCAGTACGCGTCAACGGTACAGCACTATGGTTTAGTAAAGCGTGTTACAACTTTTAAAATCTAAAACGTTCTAAAATAAGCGTTAATTTTTGTCCCGTGAACATTACCAACAACTCAATAATAGGCCAATAAACAAATTTGATCAGTCCGCTCTAAAAATTCAACTAACAACAATACGATTTACATGCGAAATCGTTCCTAAAGTAAAACCTAATGATATGAATATTAGAATTTTGACTATCTAATGTGTCGTAACAGTATGTTCGTCAACAGTCCCGTGGCGGCGCGCGCGGGGCTCGGCGGCTCTCGGCGAACTACAACTAATCAATGCCTTTTGCCAACATTTTAAGCGTACACTTTGAGGACTAACATTCCCGGGTTACACTACAAAGTTTACCTTAAAATATCATTTGCCGGCCGCTCGCTGGCGGCGTACCCAATTGGAAATTTTCGATCTTGTACGACAGAATATCAAGATGAAAAATTAGCTAGAACCACTATGGAAACATTACATACTACGTATTTATTATACACAAAGAGTAGAATCAGGAATACTAATTTTTCGTTAATTAGTCGCTGCTCCGTCGTTTCTATTTCTTGCAATTATTATTTTTTTCGTCGTATTTTAAAGATGGACGGTCTAATAGTATTCTAAGCCTTGTTAAGAGTATAAAATTTACCTTAAGTCTAGGAGTTCGACAAGTGTCCGGTTCGCTTTTTTTCATTACCGGTTGGTGTTCTGTAATCGCGTGTTTGTCTCCCTAAAATGTTATTGTAACTAGAATGTAAAACAACCACGTTAGTGCCGATGTTGCGAACAGCGGCGACGGAGCGGCGACATCGAGTGAGTAATATCTAATACAAAAGCGTTTCATTCTCACGGCTCGCATTCGACAGATACAATCACTTCAACACGCGTTTTTAGTATGTATTCAAAATGTTTCTGACACTTGACGAGTTTCAAACGTTTAATAGGCACAAACGGCGTTGCTATAAACTGTAATACATATAGATAGGATTGCACTAAAGTGCTACACAAATATATCAGTGGACTGACTCGAGTAAACATTGAAATGTGCGCGATCGTGTACAGTACAGCACGCGCAAATAAATAATGAACATCGACATTTGGAAATAGACAGTCGTCTAATTATGGCTTCTTTTGTTTTCCCACGAACCAACATTAGACAAATCAGCGATGTCAGGTGTGACTTTTGTCGCTGGTTTGTCCAATGGTGGTTCGTGAGACATGAGAACGATTTACAAAACGTAGCTAATCCGTTACGAGCCGATTATCTCTTTCCAAGGGCCGATGTCTATTCTTTATTCACGATTACATGTAAAAAATTGTACAGGGCTTCGGTGAGATTTAACTTTGCGTCATGAAAGTTTGGACGTTACCTAAACGTTTATCATTGCGTCAATAACATGCCCTCTTATCGGTGATGTAAATGTATCGCTGGAAATAAAAACTGCCTATTGTCGGCATCATATCGAGAAACTAATGAATATAAAATGGCAGAAACATTTTGAAGAATTTGCCCCCGAGTAGACGAGAAACTGACACTGTATTGGACTATTACAATAATTAATATGTACAATTGTGCAGTTTTTCCAAAACTATGCCAGTGCTACTGGCATATTGGAGTAAAGACACAAGCCCTAACATTATAAATGCGAAAATGAATCTTATGCAATTCATCTTCAAGGTTTAAAATCTCAGAGAATCTGTTAAGATTGAATACAGCATAAGTCTGTGAAGGCGGAATAAAGTACAAAGCAAAACACTCAGTTAAAGAATCTCGTCGACTCGGCCGCTACTAAAAATGAATAAGTATTATGGAGTGCAATAAACTTAATAGTGTAATAGAATAGGAAATGCCCTCCCGAATCACAAACTACAAATACTGTACCATACATTTTTTTTTTTTCAAATGGAAGACGTAACAAAAACATTCGTATCAATAAATTAATTTTCTTTTTACACTAAAAATTTAATATTGCCATAATAAGCCAATAAAGTCGAGGCCGCATTTTGGTAATTCGCTTAGGTTTAACAAATTGAACCGTTATCGATAGTATTACATTTTAAAATTCCGTGCATGGCCGTTACAGGGCCTAGTGTTTAATATCAAGGAATTATTAAGTTTCAACTTCATAGTGCAGTCAAATATGTGAATAAAATTTTCCTACAGCCAAAATCCAGAAATAAATACGTTGTTTTCCTTCTCGCGGGAGGGCTAGCAGTCTCAGTTATAAATGGGAGATGGGTACAAAAATGCCGCTGCCAAAACTGACACGATAAAAATACTCGGAAATAATACTATTTCAAAAATCACATCGTTTATACGCTCCTAATATACCTATAATTTGTCATGTTACATCCTACGACGCGCCGAATCTAATGAGGTAGCCAAAAATGTGCATTTTTGTCATTTTAGATCCTTACCCCTTGTTCACAAATGTATTACCGGCTAATTTATACTACTCGGACACCTGACGAGTAATATCACGAGGGAAAACGAGACAAAGCATATACTAGCCACGGTAAAACATTTCTGAATAAGACTAATAATAATGAAGAATGATTTTAATGGGTATTTCGTTGTCGCTTAATCTAAGACATTTGAATTTTAAACCTGATTCATCCTCGTTTACTTCCTAAATCAGACACTATAACTAAAGGCAGGGAACTAATCGATCTAGCACTCGATATAAAGGCGCGTATTCCTATACAAGCTTTTCAAATGCGGCTACAGGCCGTTATAAACAACATTGACAATATTTTGGCAGCAGCATTGGGTGGATTGCCACGAAGTGAAACATGAAATTGAAATACTCTTTACGTTCCAGTAGTTTTGTGGAATCACTTGGTAGAGTGAAAGGTTTATGTCATAAGAATAACAAATAAGATCTTTAAGAACATTAATATGACGTTGAAAAATTAATGTTTACTATAACTTGTTTATGAGGATTTTGTACGCGCTAAATAAATATTATCGTCATCAATCGTATCGATCAAACCAAGACTGACGGTACGCAAAGTTGTTTCTAAGTCTTTATGGAACGGTGATTTAATCCGATAGGAGGCAATTGTAATGATCGTCTAACAACTTTTTGTATGAGACTTATCTTGAAGATTTTGCCCTGAAATTGATTTATAAATAAAACTTGTCCAATGGATATCCCACAGACAGCTGCGACCTAGTCATCAACGGATCTTAATTTAAAAAAAATCAGCGACTGATTGGTTGAACACTAGGCTGAACCCGCAGGCTACAGCTGTCTCGGGGACGCTCAGTTAGCTGTTTTTACGCCTCACATTGATTCCAAAAATAAAGCTTGTTCAAAATAAGTAGAACGATCTTCTTTCAGGTTTATAGCACCGTCCTATATAAGTGTATACAAATACTTATTTTTATGAATAACATAATGCAATTTGACCGTTAATTTTCTATTGAACTATTTCGATGTTTTAAGGCGACAGAGCTAATGACTCAACTTTAAAACCGCGGTTTAAAATCGACCACTTTTTGACGTTCCATTTGATGCTTTCCTCTTTTTCAGTTTACCTTTTCGTTTAGAATTAGCCATATTTAGTATTATAGCCTTCGTGGGTAGGCCTACGTCCTGCAGTGGACTATTAAAAAAAAAAAGGCTGGTACAGTACAGTATTATAGCATTGCGTTGAATTGATCATTTTAAATATTTTTAAAAGAATTATCATTTTCACGCAACACTATAGTCTTTTTCAAATAGCTAGTCACTTAAGACACTTCCGAAATGTCAGCTGTCAAACATACATTGACAATTTTAATGATGTACCGCACCTATATTCGATTTGTAATTACCGATTATTTTCTATTTTACGTACTTATCGAAGTTATCGAACAATATACCTATTATATAAACTGTTTTGGTGAATTTATCTACAAGTCAGTAGGACTTACTAAGACGATAGGTATAGAGGAATCAAAAAGAAATAAAAAAGTGACAGGGAAAAAAAGATTTATTTGGGAAATAATGTGCTCGTCACTTCGTCATCGGAGCTATCATCATTATCATTATTTGACGAATGTTCCAAATTTATAATCAATTGATTTATCCGTTATATTGTGTATGTGAACATCGGAGGTAAATGGAAACTAAGTTTTTCATACATTTTTGTATCGAATACGCACTACATATTTTATAATTTTTGTACTAGGGGTACAGATTAACGACAACTCTTGCTTAAATCAAGTCGATTAATATGTTTTGTTTTCGATTTTCTTCGATTTCAACAATAGTCGATTTCCCAGCCCTCTTATCATGACGTCACGATCGGCAATAGAACGTAACATAACAATTTAACGAATTTAATATTTTATTAAATTGAAAAGTGAATGCGAATATGTTTACGCGAATCAATAACCTGTATTCTATTTATTGCGTCCTTTGTCGTTTATTTTAGTAGTTTTTCTTGTAAGTTTGCTTAATGTTTTCACTGATAAATAGAAATATTCAACTATTGGTGTGACGTCACATGATGTATTTAAGTAATATTTTACGTTCTATGGACCTGTCATAAGTGACTTGCTATTTGAAAAAGACTATAGCACTGGAGACGGCTATTTTAAAAGAAAAAGTAAACTGAAAAAGATGAAAGCGTCAAATAGAACGTCAAAAAGTCGACAATTTTAAAACGGCGATTTTAAAGTTCAAATTTCATTTACGTCGAACGGTGGCTTTACTTACGTGCGAATATCCACCGAAAAACTTTAAAAATATGGCAGTAAATTAATACCCAATCTATTAAAAAAATACTATACGACCAAACACGTCTAAACGCAAATGAAGTAAAAAAAGGCATGCAATAAAATAAATTAAAAACAATAAGACAGCATTTTAATTCTATACGATGTGAGGTAGATTTTCGCATGTAAGTGGTACAAGTCCAGTTGTGCGCTATATCTGTATGATATTTTTTTTGAAATAAGTTACAATTTGTAACTTCATGTTGAGGTGTTGATGCTTGTTATAGTTGCTAGTTTGAAAGCTAAATTATAAGGTATCGCGCTATAAACATATCAAATATAAAGTGGGTAGGTACATTTCGTAAACGTAACGATACAAAAATGTATAATGATTGGTAAATTCGAATTTAGAGCTAACCAAACATCATACGTTTTGTTACCGTTACGCGACAATTACGGACAAAATATACGTTTACGGAGTACGTAATCTTTGCTAGGCATACTGGCCTAGATATTATGATACGGCAATACGTTTTACTCGGTTCCAAAATGATGAACTTCACTACTACCAAGTTATAGAAAGTGGCTTACGGTACGATACGCGTTCAAACCAAACATTTCCGTGTTCGTATTTATTATTCTTATGATTGTTTCACTGGCGGCGAGTGTGGTGGAGTTAGAGCGAGCCAGCTGCGAAGCTCGCGGATGAATTGCTGTGTGCGAGCGAGAGCATAGATCCGGATAACGACTGTTCCTCGTCGTAACCCTCCCGACTGCCTTCGGCGATTGCCAACGCGCTGTAATAAAGAGTACATAGTAGTATAGTAGAGTTTTAGATGACAATTTTTTTAATGGTTTTAAATTTCGATCGCTGTAAAGTATTTATATCGATATGATAGAGGACCACCACTATTCTCCGTCTGGTCATCAACCAATCACAATTCTTTATTGGTCGGGTACAGCCGCAGGCCTCAGCTGTCTGTGGGACGCTTAAGAGCTGCAAATGCGACAGAGAGCACTACAGTCATGTCTATCCCACACTGTTATTGTTGCGCCGGCAGTGAAGGTTGAACACGAGCACAGCCCGGACACTCCGCGATTTTTCATACAAAATCTGCTGTCTTACGCACACTACACAGTACTTACTCACAGACACACATACGCACGGTCGCTACACGCGCATCTGTGTGCGGAACGTCTATGGCTGTCAGCGATCACCACGATGTGACGACATGCCGCGTGAGCGAGACAGTTGCATACTCAATTTGCATAAATGAAGATAAACCTAGTGCTTAAAAAACTATAACAATTACTTGATTTGGAAGCATTTTAACAAAAAGTAACCTATCTACTTCATTTGAAAGAAAATATCAAGAGGAAGTTACCAAATGAAAAATTAGTTCCTATTATTTATCCTTAGGGAAACACTAAAATTTCTTGTTTTGTTACAGATCATTGATATTCAACCATACACAGTAATAGTCTTCCCTATTGTCACAGTCTAGTCTAGGTAGTTTTTAGGGTTCTGTACACAAAGGGAAAAACGGGACCCTATTACTAAGACTTCGATGTCCGTCTGTCTGTCACCGGGCTGTATCTCATGAATCATGATAGCTAGGCAGCTGAAATTTTCACAGATGATGTATTTCTATTGCCGCTATACTAAAAAGAGAAAAAAATATTTAAGGGGGGCTCCCATACAACAAACCTGATTTTTAGACGTTTTTCGCTCTATATTAATAATGGTAACAGGTAGATGCTTGAAATTTTCACAGAATATTTAGTTTTATATTCACTTTAATAATAAATAATAAAATTAAAATACAATAAATATTTAAGGGGGGCTCCCATACAGTACGGAACCCTCCGTGCGCGAGTCCGACTCGTACTTGGCCTATTTTTTATTAGAAAATCCACCGGCCTGTGCAGCCCGCGCGCAGAGTGCAAGTTCTGTCCGTGGGCGCGGGGTGGAAGTGAGGAAGACTCAAACGGGTGGGGGGTAACGAGTGGCCATTCTATACGTAGTATATATTTTTATATATTCTTTGACACAAGTATGGTAATAGTAGTTACCTGAAGCCGAGCCGTGCGCTCTCGTTGTCGAAGTGGTTGAGATCCCGCTCGTGGCGCTCGTGCAGCATGCGCGTCCGCTCCGCGCGCTCCGCCACGAACTGTGCGCACTCGCACTCCATCTGTACAACAGAATTTACACTTTATTGTTGCATACCTTTTGCCGCACTTTACGTAAATTATACGCGACTCGGCAGCGTGATTATACAAGATCTCGGTGCTTCCAAAAGCGAACAAAGGCCGGCCACCGAGGGGGTTTTAGTGGGTACAATCCTACACAGCCCGGCTGCACCACAAAGCAGTCGGGTATCTAGATTTCTCCCTTGTAATTAGAGCTCGTCGACACGGTGATTTGTGACGCTGTTGGACAATGCGACGCCACAACAGGCTAGCTGTTATGCAACTGCTCCGCCACTACACTGTGTGCGCCCCTCCTAATTTCGTTTTCTTCCTAATCTAGGCACCGGACTGTGAAGACAGCTTACCTTCTGCTCGAGTAGAGCGCGGCGCACGGCCACGCGCTCCTCCAGCTCGCGGCGCTCGCGGTTCCGCTGCGCCTCGGCCTGCATCTTGCTCTTGCTCTGGTAGGCCGTCAGCATGTCCAGCTCGTGGTCCAGCTGCATCTTCAGCTGCTGGCACTCCATCTGCAAGAAAGAGACAACGCTTTGAATCAGACTGGTAGAAAACGGAGGGAAAGTCGGTAGGCCTTGAGCAAGCGCTGGTTTTATTTTGAGATGCTAACATTGGCCATTCGGTTCTGTAATCTACCGGTATTTTTTAATAGTCAACTGCTGAACATGGCCAATGCACAAAGGACGATTGCGCCATATGCACCACTCTGGCCCGGTGTCGGTCGGTAAATTCACATACGCCATCGAATTTCGTCTACAGACGTTTTCCAAACCCCAGTGGTGTGTAAATGCATATATAAATTAAAACTCATTGTTCCCATGACCAGATTGAACCCAAGCCTCACACTATTAAGGCGAGGTTTTTCCCTCTAGACCATCACGCCTGCATTTCATCTTTTGACATGTTTAGTAGTCTGTATATGGGTGGTGTTTATAGTATGTATTCTGTGATTATATTGGTCGTACTGCTCCCCGAGCAACCCGCTTACGTCGCTTCTTGTCCTAATAACAACATGGTACTGACCATCTGGCTCTCGTCAAGCCTGACGGTCTGCTTCTGCAGCATCTCGGTGATGCTCTGGTCGTACTGCTCGCCGAGCAGCACCAGCTTGCGTCGCTTCTCGTCCTTCAGCGACTTTATCACCTCCTTCTGATGTTCCTGAAACATTTTGAACATAGGTTCATTTCATTTCTCATTTTTAACAGGGTTATTTGGCGATTTACACCCTAATTTTGTTACAGCTTTTCTACGAAATTAGCGACAACCGAATAAGCAGAAATCACCCTTGCGCAAGCTCTTTCCAACCTTTCCACGAGATGCTAAGAGCGGTATAGGCCGCGTCATACAAGTTGGCGGAAATGAAGTAAGGTACAAGCTGCGCAATATCAAATCCTGACTGAAGCTAACACAGAGCCGCGTGTTGTTTGGATATTGCGCAGGTTGTAGCAAACTTTATTTCCACCAACTTTTGTGAGGCGGCCTATAATGGCTCTTTTCAAAAATGAATTCAAGAAATTAAAAACAGATTTTAGTCTACGAGCCTAGGATTTAATGGAGTTACTTACTTTAGCGGTGGTCTGCAATATTAACGCTTTGAGCTCTTTGTACTGGCGCGTTTGTATCTTGCACGTTTCGCGGAATTGTTTACGAATCTGCATTTCTTTTTGCTGAAACGATAAAACAAAAATAAGGTGAATTTAATGCAAAAAATGCTTACAACATTCAAGATAGACCTTGAGTGTAGTAAAAACTTTAATTAGGGAAAGTTAATCATTCATTGACATTATTTTAGCTGCTGGAGGTCCACAGCTGGACATACGTCTCTCCTAAAATAACTTCAAATGAAGCGATCGCAAGCGGCTTTTGTCCAGCGCGATTTTGCAGACTTAAGGGTCCCGCAGACAGTGTTTGACCAATCAAAAAGTCCGAAATGTTGCTGTGATTGGTGGACGCGGGACGCTTCAAATAGGACATCTGTTACAAATGCCTAATTCTTACTAACAATTCTCAATATGTTTAAAAGTATCATACATGGCATTTCTCTACACGTGTCTGATTTCACGAATGATCTTTTAGTAAAAGTCTGGTAATGATTGAGTATAGGCCGAATCTTATAACTTGGCGGCTGAGATGTTAGCTACAAGATGCGGACAACCCTATCCTAGCTATTAAGTGAGCTTCAGTCGGGATTGGGCTATCCGCAGCTTGTAGCTAACGTCACAGCCTTCAAGCTGTAGGATTCGGCCTATACAATGTTATCCTTGAAAATGACGGTCGTTTAAGAGCAACAACCTGTATATTAGGGCCGTAAGTAGTGGTATAAGGAGTACCTTGAGACTTTTAGGCTGTTGTTTGAGCTGCAGCGCGTGCTTCTTGCTGAGCTCGTGCTCGGCTCGCTTCATGTACTCGCGCTGGTTCGCCAGCTCCGTCGCGTGCTGGTTCGACAGCTGTTCTTCCCTGCACCATACATTAACAAATATGTAAGATCGAGTCACAGAAAACAGCTTGAGGTGTAACAGCGTACAGTCATACTTTTCCTGAGTTGTGTCTCACAAACAACACAATTTTGCTGCTCTCGGCATTTGAAGTGGAGACATCTCTATTTACTTTTCTAATCTGTCGATGACGAACTCAACGTCATATATATCTAACTCCAGTGGTCGATGAGGACAAGGGGCTCAATTTTCAAACATGTAATACATACATTAGCTAACCAGAGAGTATAAACAAAACCGAAAAAACAGATGCACACTCTCCGAAATTAGTCCTATAGAAAATGTACAGACTCGCAACCCTACGGCAATGCTCGAAGCAAAGAAGTTTTTTTGGCAATTAACTTTATATCACCCATAAGCCTAACAGCACACCGGTCCGCCGATTCCAAGTCCTCGAGCTAATACTTAATCGAGCCATCCAGCCAGCGAGCCATGGCAGCAGTATTCCAGACACGAACGGATCTGTGCTCAGTAAGCAACTGTCCCGGCGTTAAATACCGCCTAACCGACCGCCGACCTAGCCCAAGCAGTTCAAGGCGGTCTGTCTCACTGTGAAAGGAATATCTGCGACAGTGCAAAGATACACTTTTTTGCGGAGAACAGACGGGCTTGTACGAAGCCAGAGTGGATTGATTATATCAGATGAGCTCGAAGCAATCCACTTAAAATAGGGTTTTGAGTGAATATTAGCGAAGGCTTACCTAAGCGCATGCACGCCTTTCTGCTGGCGATACTCCAGTTCTTGCGTTTTCTCGTGATGCCTCAACAGCATCGCGTGCGCCTGCTCCAATTGCTGTTGCCGTTTGTTCAACTCCTGGAAACCAAGTGCAATTTAATTAAAATTACTTCGAGTAAAATAGTCTCTGTGAGCATAATTTGATGTGCCGAAAAATAGAAAGTAGCTTTCTTAAGAGGGATCAAAACATTGTAGACAAGAATCTTCGAGCAAATATCTACAGAGCCACAGTCCATATGTGAACTTAGTAAAAAATGTCCGAGCGCAGTCATACATAAGGACTTAAATATTTACATTAAATCGTAGACAGAGACTTGGTCTGAGCATTAAATAAGCAATGACCCGTTTTCTAGAATCTCGACGTTATGTCACCTAATTAGTGCTTGTAACCGAGCACTTTGGCATCGCACGGCGTTGTAGTCGGCTTGCAATCGCCTTACGACTAACTAAAAACCCTGCCCGCTTCGTAGCATTAGTAGGGTTTTGGCTTGGATACTTTTTTTGCACGATTGTGACTCTATAGATATTTGGTCGAAGAGTAGTGTTGCGGACAGATGAGTCCTAAATGACTATGTATGAAGCCTAGGTCTACAGTAGCTTTCGTTTCGATACTTTGCATTATATAAAACTTTAAATGTCGCTTTTCGCCTTTGTACTGGACCTAGCCCTTTCACTGCTGAGGTACTTTTTTTAAGGTGCCTGCTAATTCTAAAACGCACACGCAAGGCGCGGGAAGACGCTACCGCACACGCCTGGTGTGTGTAGTAGCCGCGGGGCGTGAGAATCGAAAACACAGACGTGTGTGTTTTCAGCAGTGAAAGGGCTAGTCCAGTACATACCACCCTTGTTTTCTCTAATAACATTTCATGTAATTCAGTTTCTTAAGTAAAACGACTCTAGGTCGTCAATGTTTGCACCTAGCTATGTGAACGATTAGTGCTAGACTACTTTGAACGTGTAGAGATAGCAGGCTACGATTATGAAAGCCCTAGCGTGTAGACGAGCCTAGATTCCTAAGAAACATTTCAGTACGGAGTGATTATGAACGTACTTGTTAAGAGAAAATATGTAAGTTTTATGTAAAATATATGGTTTAATGTAAAGCGGCCCATTTCACGGTGATTATGTAAGTGTAAATGGTGTAAATATGTGTAAAACTGTGTAAATTGTGATGATTATGTAATATTTTGTAAATAAATGGATTTGGTTTTGGTCGTTTGTTTTACCCCTGGTATGTCGGCAGGATGAGGGGAGGTTAAGGTATGTTTTGAGGATGGCATACAGGTAACGTGTACGGTGAGGTAAATATGATTAGGATTAGGAAATATGGAAAAACCTAGCGAACCTAGGTACTTAATCGCGACGCGCGCGAGTGAGAGGTTGGTGATTATGGCCCTCTCGCTCGCACGGAGTGCGCGCCCGATTGGGTAATACGCGCCTCTCCCACTGAGGATGAGCCCTGCGGGGAACCAGTGGCGGGGGGTTAGTATAAATATAGGACGGTCGCGGCCGTTAGCTCACTTGCCACCTGCACCTCGCCGTACAACGCTTCGTAAGAGGAACCTCCACCTCCGACACACCAGCGGTATAACTGCGTTTCAACAAGCGACCACTATTGAAGGACTTTTTATGGAAAGACGAGTTTGATTTGCATCCCGGTGTAAATTCCTTACTCCTCAATAAGTAGAGTGAACAAATTTTTACTGTCCTTAAATTAAAAGGAAATAAAAGAATCTTTACGGCAGAGTCAGAAGGTCCGACAAGCTTTAGGGAAGTACAATGCGAGGTTGGGTGTCACAAAAGAGTTACATTAATATTGGAGAGGGAGGTTAGTAGCCATTTGGTATGTATGCTGAACACTATTATTATAAAACCATGCAGTTTCTTTTATCACCGACATTATCACCGTCAATGCGACCTCTTCAATATTGAAATATTATTTTCGTATTGAGCCATTATTGTATTATTAAATGTTACAGAAAAGCCTTTTTGAGCAACAGAGGTGCATATTCTGCAACAAAGGGTTGATTAATATCTTTCAAGAAAAAAAAAAAAACAAAATCAAGAGTAAACAGGTACTTTCTACGTACGTGCTAAACCCCAGATCGCATTTTTTTTTTATCGCGAATAAGTCCGCGCCTTTTCTGCTAAGATCAGGCAGGGTGTGTTCAAATGCGAACCCATCTAGAATAAAAAGATATTTATGGAGAACTAATGTAATTGTTGCTTGTAGTTACCTCTCTGAGCAGTTCTTGTTCCTTGTGGTGCACAGCGAGCATGCGGCGACGACGGAACCTTCTCAGCTCTAGTTCCAGATACTCCCGCTGCGAGCGCACCAGTCGCGCCTCTTCCGCCGCCTCGGCTTGTTTTAGGCTATCTTTCTGCGACCTGTCGACAAAATCATCTCATGAACACTGACTATTAGTGATACTGGCATGAAGATAAAACTAAGCGCCACACAAGTCGGCGGATCGGAAGTTACGCTCAGAACGCTGCGCAAAAGGCGAAATATAGGTATGCGCGGGAGCCAGAGAGTCGAGACGCCGGGGCAAACCAGCCCACCAACCTCATGCCTCCCGCGCGCTCCCTACGCCCGTGCTCATCACTACGCCACGCGGCGTCGGGATTGGACACATGCGCAATAATTAGCGAATCCCGGCTAAGTGTTTAAGGTTTATACTTAAATTAAATAAAAACTATACTGACTGTAAGGTCGCATCGCGTTGTCTCTTAGGCGTGGCGTCGTCCATGCTGAGCTCCTTTTTCCACCGTTCCTTGTTGGCCTTGTATTCGCGCTTGCGTTGCGTGTCGAACGCTTTCCGCTCCTGCTCCTGCCGCGCCGTGATGTCTTTTATTAATTTCTTCTCGGCGGCCGCGTTCTGTTTTTGCTTACGTTCCATGTCCTGCGCGTGTTTCGTCTGTGGACATAGATGTACAATATGGTAAAACTTTCCGAATAACCATTAACGTTAAAAAGGTTAAATGCATTCAAAATTTCTAAGAATTTAACATTCAAAGAATTGGAGTAGGTGTCTCAGAAAGAGGAGAAATCAGGTCTAAAGTAAATTAATCTTGTTAATCAATTATAGCAAATTGAAAATTCAGATCAGAGTCAGAACAATAACAGAATGCAGTTATTCTGGGCTCTCTCAAGTTATTTCGACCTAGGTGTACGAAGAAATAAAAAGCACGGATCCAGGTGCCTGTGTAGTATAAGGTTTGTGGTAAGTAAGTTCGTATAAGCCAGGTAGCTAGCTCTGGTGTCAGAGTTATTAAGCCGCCCGAAAGCCTCCGAGACAATTTAAGGTATCATCCACTGTAGCGCTCAGTTGTAAAATGCCAACCCGCGATCACCCATTCGAAGACTGCTTTAAGCGTTGCTTAATTTGGGTGATCGGCTTCGAGCAAATATCTATAGTCACAATCGTGCAAAAAAGTCTCCGAGCCAAAACTCTACCCAAGCTACGTAGTGGGCAGGCTTTTTAGTTAGTCTTTAGATGCCAAAATTCTCGGTTACAAGCTCTAATTAGGTGACATAACGTCGAGATACGAGAAAACGGGTCATTGTGAATTATTTAATGCAAATATCTAAGTCGGTATGTGTGACGGCGCGGCGGCGTTCGGACATTCTTTTTACTACTTTCACTTATGGACTGTGGCTCTGTAGATATTTGCTCGAAGGTGATCGGTGACAAACACCTAGTCAAAGTACGCTATAGTTACCTGCAACCGTTCGAGGTCTCTCGACAGCTGTTGGAGCAGCGTGTCGTACTCCCGGTCCAGCTGAGCCTTGTGAGCCTCGACGTCCGCTTTGCACCGCTCCTCGAGTTTGAGCAGCGCCGCTTGGTGTTCGCGTCGCATTCGCTTGTAGCCGGACATTTGTTCGTGCATCTCCTGACGGAAAATAACCACACTATAGTAATCTGGATAAGTTGTGACAGAACACTGGACAGTCAAAAATTAGAGTCAAAATAACCACTCTACAGTAATCTGGATAAGTTCTGACACAGAACACTGGACAGTCAAAATAACCACACTATAGTAATCTGGATAAGTTGTAACACAGAACATTGGACTGTCAAAAATTGGAGTCAAAATAACCACACTATAGTAATCTGGATAAGTTGTGACACAGAACACTGGACAGTCAAAAATTAGAGTCAAAATAACCACACTATAGTAATCTGGATAAGTTGTAACACAGAACACTGGACAGTCAAAAATTAGAGTCAAAAGTTTGCAAAGATTATCAGTGGTACTGTCAAGCTGAAGAGTCAACATGTCACTGTAACAGTTCAAATTTCCTTTAGTCTTTTCAAGAAGTTGTTAAAAACTTTAGTAAATAGAACAGCTTTATATCATAGTGAGCTAATTTCAGTTACAACTCATTTAACTAAGCTTAGTAGTATCGATGTTTTTTTACCAAATGTGAAATAGCAATAGTTCTTAGTGCTGTCGAACTAGCAGTGTCAATTTAAATTCTATAGGAAACCATACACTAGCGACACCTCAGAAACTTGCTTTCACCCGCTCTGCTAGTTCAGCATGCGACCACGAAAAGAACTCTTTTCGACGTGTGAACAAGATACAGATATATACTCTGCCATAACGCTGTCTCGTTCTGACAAGTCGAAAGAAATATTACTTCATAGTTCTTTAATTCGACAAATAGGTGTCAGAGACACATTTTTGAATAGTCAACAAAATCTACACAATGGTAAAGACTTAACAAGAAATCAATTACTTACATAAATAAATCATCCATTTCAAACTATTTCACACTCTACTATTAATTAAATCACATTACATTATTACATTACAGTCAAATTACAGTTTACACATTAAAAACAAGTAAACACAACAAGGTGCCAAGTGTATGAATGACGAAAACCTACCGAAATGTATCCAATTTGGTAGATTTTCGTCAGTCAGTCATAAATGAAATGGAATGCCCCAAAAAATCCTAGCCCTAGGCTGGTTACGAATAACCTTTTGACCATCAAAGTGATCTATACTTCCGAATTTCCGGACGCCACCGATGACTACAATAGTCAGAAAACTGTTGTCGATTTTAAGGTTGCTCTGTAGTAAAAATATGTATAAACGAGCCCATACTATATTTGAATGTGAGTCGTACCTGGTTATGCTCCTTCTGCTGCTTGGTGACGATGCTGGTGGTCCGTATCGTGGCGAAGTTGTTGGCGCCGTGCTCCGACACCAGCGACATCGCCGCCGACACGTTGTTGCTCACTGCGGACAATTGTACAGAAATATAAAAACAAACTTCAAATAATCAATCCAACTCAAGTTCTTCAAAGACATTTTTTTATGTAATAACATGCCAAACAAGCCTACGGACTAATAGTAAGAAGTCGCCGTCGCCTATGGACAACTGCATCAATGAAGGCGCTACCAAAGATTTGGCCACTATTCAGGGTGAGAATCAGTACACATTTTTCTTGAAGCGTCCTAGAGTGTACGACTGTCCTGAGTGTACTAAACGAACCGTACTTCTGTCTTACTTTTTCTACATATGAGAAAACGCGACAAAAACTCAGGCCGCGCAAAACCGCACTAAGCTTATAATACAGATCCTGGTCATTTTATATGTATCCGCCAAGAGGTAGGTGTATAGACATGTGTGACATTATGAGTGTTATATAATTATACTCAAATTTGCTTTGGCGGCTACGTCGATTTGTCACAAACGAACCGAAACGAACCGAAGGTGTATGCAGCACGTCTGATCATAAATTTCCTTACTCACGCCAGCTCTATTGATTCACAACGCGCTCGTACGAATTAAAATAAACAAAACAAACTCACTCCTATGCGTCTGCCGCCGCTGCGTGTTCCTATTATCGTCGCTGCTCTCCTGGTCCGTCCGCCACGTGGACGGCGCGTTCACATATTCTCTGTACTCTAGCGGCTGACGTTCCCTTTCACGTTCGCGCTCCCTGGCCTCGCGGATCGCGTCCCGATTGGCGTAGTCGTCGCCGTACTCCTCGCAGAGCGAGTCCCGATTGGCGTACTCCCGGACGGCGTCGCGGTTGACGTAGTCGTCGTGCGCGGCCGGCAGAGGGCTCTCGCTCTCTCTGCGTAGGAAACACCAACATGAGTAAAGCCAGCGCCAGCGCTTGCGGCCCAGGCTGCGCTGGCTGGCGGCAGCGAGGGCTCTGAAAGGCAAATGCTCTAGTGCAACGTGCGGTACAAGCGTACGTGCGGTGCTCCACTACACTCGATCTTACAACTATGTAAATTTTTTTTATATACATGCTTATTCCATAGCAAACTTTCTGTTACTAATTTAGTTCTATAGGCAAAAAAATCGTGACAAATGACACTTCAAGTCGAAAGACCACACATTATTCCACACAGGGTTATTCCTAATCAATCAGCCTTTTAGGGGCTTATTTTATACATCAAAACTAACAAATGTTGTTCTGCGACTTTTGTCAAAACTCAATAAAAAAATTGTTGTTCCATAGAAAAATATCGTTCACCCGCGACAAAATGTATGGAACAGCTGTTTTTTTGTGAGTTTTTACTAAAGTCTCAGAACAAAAGTTGTTAGTTTTGATATACAGAATAAGGTCCTAAGAGGATGCTAATTGATTAGGAATAACCCTGTATTTATCCAGCAGTAGGATACAAAGATTAGGGATGAAACTAAATAATATAGTTCGCTATAGTAAATATATGTGTAAGAAAGAAGAATAAAAGGTAACAAACTGTGATCAGTGAGATATACATATTCAGAAATAATTATTTCATTCAGAATTTAATTTTGTGAAAATAGACGAATACTATGAAGCAACGACACAAATGAAAGCTACAAGCGAAACTAAAAAAGCAATCTTTCAATTTTAAATACATATAGCTAAAAATTCGCTATAGAAGTCAAGTCTTTCAGGCAGGACTTTATCCTCGCCAGATACTAATACATTTTATAATCTTAGAGCAAATATCTATAGAGTCACAATAGTGCAAAAAAGTGTCCAAACCAAAACTCTGCCCAAGCTACGTAATGGGCTGACTTTTTAGTTAGTCTTAAGGTGATTGCAAGCCGACTACACCGCCGCGCGATGCCAAAGTTCTCGGTTACAAGCACTAATTAGGTAATAATAATAATAATATAATAAAATGCTTTATTGAACCAGAAGATTACGAACTATACAATAATTTGATTTACAAAAATGTTTTGACGCTTATAAAATGAGAGACAAGTTAAGTACAAATTCTTGTTTGTATTAATGACTGGCTGGCGTCCATACTAGTAGCAAAACTGTGTTACAGACGCCAGAGCCCTCCATTGTGTTCTTAAATATAATATAGGTCGCACTTATTATATTTTGGAATTTAGCATTTCAAATTTAAATACAAACTTTTAGCAGCCGAAACAATATTTATAATAATAGCTAACAATTAATTTTTTTAACAGTTACAAAAATAATAGAATTATAAGTTTTAAATAAATAGGTAATAACAATAATTTGTCTATTAAATTTTAAATTTTTCGTACTTACATAATAATCGCAAACAATTATTTATCAAGTACTTAGTTAAAGTTTGTAATAATAATGTTGTTGTCGTAGGTGACACTACGTCGAGATTTGAGAATAACATATAACATAAATTAAAAATTTAAAAAACCCCCAACACATTGACAACCATTTTGGGCACATTTGTAGAATTTTGGTTCTTCCATCCCCACTTTAACCCACCAAAATTCTTAAACGGCTCAATCGATTCTTATAAAACATAGCTAAGAACACTCTCGATTAAGTCTCCTTTCATCAAAAAAAAACTAAACTGAAATCGGTTCAGTGGTTCGGGCGCTATGATGCCACAGACAGACAGACAGACAAACAGACACGTCAAACTTATAACACCCCTCTTTTGCGTCGGGGGTTAAAAAGGGTCATTGTGAATTATTTAGTGTAAATATCTAAGTGGGTGTGTATGACGGAGCTCAGACATTTTTTCAACTACTTTCACTTGGGGACTGTGTCTCTGCAGATATTTGCTCGAAGCTTATAATACACATATATACAGTCTAGAAGCAATATATTTTCAGCCTAAATAGCATGCATATTACACTGGCTGTTAACTTTTGAAGTGACACTCTTACTACTCTTAGAACCCGACAAAATTGGAAAAGAATGCATGTGCGCCATCGTATACTTTACAAATATGACGAATACAATTTTACTGTTTTAGAACTATTGAAGTATATTTTTAAGCGACAGACACCATCTAGGATATTTCATTCATCATTATGACCAACTTTTACTATGACAGCAACACTGTTAACATAAAAAATCTGTTGATAAAATTTGGCGTCTTAGATAGGCCGAATTACACAACTTGGCGGCTGTGATGTTAACTACGAGCCTTCGAGCAAATATCTATAGTCACAATTGTACAAAAAAAGTGCCTGAGCCAAAAACCTGCCCAAGCTACGAAGTGGGCAGGCTTTTTAGTTAGTGGTAAGGCGATTGCAAGCCGACTACAACGCCACACGATGCCAAAGTGCTCGGTTACAAGCACTAATTAGGTGACATATTAGGTGAGATTCGAGAAAACGGGTCACTGTGAATTATTTGATGTAAATATCTAAGTGGGTGTATGTATGACGGCGCTCGGACATTTTTTACTACTTTCACTTAGGGACTGTGGCTCTGTGGATATTTGCTCGAAGCTACAAGCTGCGGATAACCCAACCCTCGCGCAGCTGTTAAGTGAGCTTCAGTCAGAATAGGGTTATCAGCAGCTTGTAGTTCACATCACGACCGCCAAGTTGTATTATTCGACCTATAGTTATAATGATAAGTACAATGATACTCTGGAAAACGTCGCGTAGAGAAAAACGTTTGATAAAAGTGTACAGCCAGCATTATAAGTGTAACACATAGAAGCGACATACCTGGGAGGATGTGAAGGGAACACGAACTGCGGCTGTTGCTGGTGCTGATTGTGGTGGTTTGCATTTATCTGAAACAAAGAATCAATGAAACAGTGAGGTTACATACACTTTGTTGGTATGGGACAGCTGGTTTATGTGGCAATATTTTAAAGGGGTTTTTCGGAAAAAATAACGAAGGTACATTTTTGAAGTGAAACTTCTAATGCGAATTCCAACAAGGTTGCGTTAAATATTAAACGCTACCATGGAGGGGGTATGAAAGCACTGTTGCGTCGAAGTTTCACTTCTTCCGCGCGGAGGGACTCCACTTGCACTGTATTTTTTTAAACACTTCCACAAAATGTGTGGAGAGTAAGTTTTGATAAATAAATATATTTGACACACTAGGTAGTTTATCTCTGGTAGCTCTTGTTATTTTTAAACTTTCACGATTTGACCAATGCAACTTGGTTGAAACGTCGGGAGAAAAAGAGGTATTCAATTAATACATATCTCATGTTTTATTGCGCGATAAGACCTTTATTAATATAGTAGGATAATCTGGTAGCTCTGATTAAGTAACCTTCAAATAGTTAATAAGTTATATAGTTAATAGTTAATAATTAATAATATGTGAAAAAACATGAAAAATAGCTCACGTAATTTAAGGAAGTCCCTAAGTAAGTTCGTATAGGCTGAGTGGCTAGCTCTGGTGTCAGAGTTTTTAAGCCGCCTGAAGGTCTCTGACATGGCTCAAAGGTTAAAACAACCGGGGTCATTGAAACGTGTCATCCGAGCCACGGTAGCGCTCAGTTGTGAATGCCACCCGCGGTCACCCATCCGAAGACTGATCGTGCTGAACGTTGCTTCAGTTCGATGATCGCTAACGAACACCTAGTCAAACTACGCTATTTAAGCATTGTGTCACTTATAAATTCTTAATCAATATGTGGGAGCGATAAGTCCTGCACTGACGTCCCGCATGGGGTGTTTTGTGCATTTCCCCCTCCAGCGTCTACCCGAGCCAGCCCAGCTCTTTAAAGTAGCGGAGCGTGGCTCTGGGCCGCTGGCATAACTGCTCCAGTGGCTTAGATGGTGAATAAGATGATGGCGATGTTGATGACAAAGCTGATGATAATGCCAATGCAGAAGAGTCATGCAACCCGTTAGCTATTCTAGTGTCTTCTGCTTTGCAATGCCACAGAAGATGCTCTACAGTTTCGTTTTCTTGCAAACAGCCACGACAAAGTGGGCTGTCAGTGGCTCTCAGTTTATACAGATGACTATTTAAGTTGCAGTGACCAGGTATGAGGCCTACCATAAGTATTTTAAAGTGCGAATGACTTACGGGCTGCGGCCGCCTGCGCAGGCTGCCGGATGACGAGCTCTGGCTGGACGCGCCGGCCGCGCTGTGTTCCGACGTGGCCGAGTTGGATTTCGAGCTGTCGCCGCCCGAGCGCTCCTCGGCCGTCTCTTCACTATCACCTGTAAACAACATCAATATTTCTTTAGACTAAGTACCTCAAGAAAAAAAAGAATATAACAATAATTTTAAAATTATGAACTTTAAATAAATAAATAAATAATATTAGGGGACATCTTACACACGGTCTCTGACCCCAAACTAAGCAAAGCTTGTGATGTGGCTACCAGAGACTGATATACTACGTATACAATTTTTTAAATACATACTTATTTATAGATAATACCTAAATAACACCCAGACACAGAGCCAACACCTATGTTCATCACATAAATGCTTGCCCTAGGTGGGGATAGAACCCACGCCTCTGTGATCCAGAAGTCAGGTTCACTAACCACTGAGCCACTGAGGCAGTCGTAACTGATTTTATTGAATTCCAATAAACAATACATTAGTTTACAAAATAAATTTAACAAAATAAAATAAATGTAGTAAAAGTCATATTTATGGTACAGTAACTTAAGTGTATTTCCCACCCTGCCACATGCCTAATGTAACATTTTTTCACCTCATGCTCGCCAGGTTAATTTTAAGATGATGCCTCATACGATTCATTTATTCCTATATTTTTTTGTTTACTTTTAATTTCCCTGTTCGAAATATCGTAAAACTCAGTAGAACGTAAAAATTAGTTCGTTGATTGTTATCTTTTCTTCTCTCCATAAATGTATTACAAAGAATCAATCGAAAACTTGGTCTCACGAGTTTTACACAGTAATTAACGAAGTTGCTTACGTATGTCCTGTGCAAAGTATACCTTGATATTTTTGTAAATTTTTGCATTGTTGGTGCTCCACGAGTTTTGTAGAAGATTCAATAATTATCGTTTAACTTTTACAATGTGGCACACACCGATATGATCTACAGCCTAAACGTTTTACATTTTAACACAATTTCTTTAATTATTTACAAAAAAAATACAATTACTGAGTTTTAAACATATCACGATAAAGTACCTATAGAATTAAAATGCCCATCAAAACACTCACGAATCGTTACCAACGTTTTTATTTGTGCTCAAAACTTCTCTTTAATTATTTTATAAAAAAGTAAAAAAGACAATTAATACTGAGTTTGAACCATAACACAATAAAGTACCTATAGAATTAAAATGCCCATCAAAACACTCACGAATCGTTTCCAACGTTTTTAATTGTGCTCAAAACTTATCTTTAATTATTTTATAAAAAAGTAAAAAAGACAATTAATACTGAGTTTGAACCATATCACAATAAAGTACCTATAGAATTAAAATGCCCATCAAAACACAATCGTTTCTAACGTTTTTAATTATAATTATTATATTTTAATATCAACACGTTTTTTGTAACCACAGTGAGATGTTCAGGTATAGTTCAAGGCAACACCGTAGAAACTTTGCGAGTGCAGCTTTGACAATGAGCTGTTTGCTTTTATTTCGGGACAATGTAGCACTCTGCGTGTGATAAGACTTGGTTAAACATTGTTTGGATATGCGCCAAAGTTTATTTTGGCGCAACAAACTAATTGTCTCGATCACTGATCATTTAGTCGGTAGATAAAAGAGGGTCAAATATATTTTCAGTCATCTTGTAAAATGTTGACTAATATGCAACGGCACTGGAAAGCCCCGGGCGTGCGCGTTTGTAAAAACCCGCTAGATTATTTGTATTGCCTTGCCAATTGTATTTTGGTGATTGAAAATTTATGAGTGGATCTAGTTTATTTAGTATTTGAAATGAAATTAATTTTATTCGACATTACAATAATAATCGATACAATAACTTACAAGAATAGAAAAAATGCAAAAAATGACGAAATGTAGTAAAATTCTTTGATTACGGCATCTACGGCACCAATCACAAATGTTGGTAACTTTGCGCAGACGAGTAAGGTAGGGTAGAAAGTACACACGGTGATAAGAAATTGAGAAGATGGCCCCGACTTCTTTAGGTGGTAGTAGGCTACATTTTTAATCAAGATTGTACAGATTTTAAACCTGCCTAAAGTTCAGTATAGGCTGCGCCACACAAGTTGGCGGATGTGAAGTTAGCTACAAGTTGCGCAATAGCCAATCAACGTGTGGCTTTCACGTCGCGTCACGTCAGGAATGGATATTGCGCAGCTTGTATTGTCGCTTCACATCCGCCAACTTGTGTGACGCGGCCTATAACTCCAGTTTTTACATTTCAAATTCCATTAAAAAAATGTCCTCTGTATGAAATCGAAGAGTACGTTGGGCGAGCGTGGTCGCGATATCTATCCGGGTCGTCCATCCAGGTACGTTTTTGCTACATCAAAAGAATACTACAGCCCAAGACAAGCATTGACTTCCCAATCGCACTCTCATTGTCCCCATCGACCATAAATATTTTCTTCATCTTCCTATATTTTAAGCTATCCAAGTCTCGCCCTGCAGCTTTGGTCCTCTGGATGACGTCGACGAGCACATTTGGCGAGCGTGGTCCCGTTATCAACAAACCGCCGTCAAGTTATGTCGCAATTTCTATCTCGTTCCTCCATCCAGGTCATCATCATCATCATTATCAACCGTAGACATAAGCCTCCCCTATGGATTTCCAATAAGCCCGGTTGGAAGCGGCCTGCATCCAGCGCGTTCCTGCGGTCTTAATAATATCGTCGGTCCACCTGGTCGGTGAACGTCCTACACTTTACTGCCCCATCGGCCATCAGTTCTCCGAGCTATGTGCCCTACCCATTGCCATTTCAATTTACTAATCCGTTGGGCTATGTCGGTAACTTTGGTTCGTCTGCGAATCCCCTCGTTCCTGATTCGATCTCGCAGCGAGGTCGGACGTCGTCGAGGTACCGTTCTTGCTACATCATAGAGAACACAACAGACTAAAGCAAGTGACTCACCAATCGCGCTCTCATTGTCCCCATCGACCATGAGTATTTTCTTCATCTTCCTATAGTTGAGGTTGTCCAGGTCCCGCACTGCGGCTTTAGTTCTTTGTATGAGGTCGACGAGCACGTTGGGCGACCGCGGCCGCGATATAAACGGGTGGGAAAGCAGTTTCGTAGAGGTCGGTCGGTCGGCTGGGTTCTTTTGTAGGCACGCTTCTACGAAATACCGGAATGTGTCTGTCCACTCGGGCGCCTGCGGGATAAAGTAGCCTGGTAAAACACTTAATTAGGGTTCCGTACCCAATATATTATTTTTAATATGAAAGCCCCCTTAAATATTAAAAATAATATTTAAGGGGGCTTTCATACAACAAATCTACATTTTTAGCCGTTTTTCGCTCGATATCAATAATGGTAACAGGTAGATGCTTGAAATATTCACAGAATATTTGACTGCACTCTTACTTTAGTAATAAATAATTAAAATAAAATAAATATTTAAGGGGGGCTCCCATACAGTACGGAACCCTTCGAGCACGAGCCCGACTCGTACTTGGCAGATTATTTTAATCCTAGCGAATCTAAAGGACAATGCTTATATCAAGGAAATTGATTGATTTCTTTTTTTCGTTTTCCGTCCTTCTAGCTCACGTGGCGCGGATAATAGGGTAGTTGACTGGTATTGAATTAATTAAAAGTATTAGGATTAATGATTTCTGCAATTAATTATGATTCATAAACTGAAAAAAATATTAAAATTGGCTAATCGAGTTCAGAGCTATGAGCTTGTAAAAATTTGGTAGGGATAAAGAGGGGATGTCTTATCCCTTTACCACAAAGTATAACATAGTATGGCAAATGTATGACACTTACGGGCAGTGACGTCATAGCCTGCTATAGTGCGCTCTTTGTCTATCAAGAAAATAAATAAATATTTCAACTAGCCTATTAGCGGGATCAGGATAAAAAGGATAAAGTCCAAGACCGTGAGTAGACAAGCAGGCAGCTAAAACGCTTAACTCCTGTCACTGTCAGCTTATTTTTCCACAACAGGACGTACATATGCCTCATCCCCCTTTTGCCTATTATCCTCATGTTTTGTAACTTGGATGTTAAATAAAAATCAATTCAAACTCATAGCTACTGTATTCTTTATAATATACAGAATGACATAGATAATTTACAACCAAACCAATGCATATATACTCAATTTCATTTATAGACCGCTCTCATAAATCACTATTGAAACCAAACTTGAAAAGTTGAAACAAACATACATACACCACATATGAAAGTTAAAGGGATCTGTTTCTATGAAAATATCTGAAACTGTGCGGTTAAGCAAAATTCTTATAGATTTTTATTTCACTTGTATTAGCTATTTAGAAAGGTAATTCTTGCACTTCAATTATTTTTGACATAATTCGTATACAATAATTCATCTATAAACTAATAGATACTAAATAAGTTCATAAAGACTGGGTGGCTAGCCCTAGTGTCAGTTTTTAAGCCGCCTAAAGGCCTCTGACATGGCTAAACGGTTAAAAACCGCGACCTACAGTTTAACGTGTCACCCGAGCCACGGTAACGCTCAGTTGTAAATACGACACCCATCCGAAGACTGACCGTGCTGAACGTTGCTTAACTTCGATGATCGGTAACGAACACCACTAGTCAAATAACGCTGTGAGCGCTATGATAGTAAATATAAATTCTTATAAAAATGTAACCTTTTAAAAATACAAGCTTCTGAGATTCTGGATATCATGTAGCAGCCGAGTGTTAGCCAAGACAAGTAAAACGAGCCCAAACACGACGGGTCTATCTTGTTTAGTACAGGAGTTCCTATGGCTACCTTCCGACTCCGTCATCAGATCAGCTCCATGGTACCATATTATTGCATTGTCACGCGATATATATATGCGTGCATCGGAAACCGAGAATTCGGTTAAATTTAAGTTGCAAGATTCCACCCGAACTTACATAGGTACATACATCCATTGCAAGTTAAATAAAAGCTTGTAAATAAGTAAACGTACTTGCAAGGTGGGCGATTCGTTCTGTGCTATGTGGTAGAGTGCGGACATGGCGTTCATGTTGAAATAGGGCGGCTTGCGCTCCGCCAGCTCGATACACGTTATACCTAGCGACCACACGTCCACCTGAAACAATAAGTGTTCATATTATAATCTGACAAAAGATACCTACGGAAAATGAGATTAGGCATATGCCAAAATAAGATTATTGCTTTTCGAACGCAGTACATTGCCAGTGCTTTGAATGACTGCAGCTTAAATCTGAATACAAATTTTGCTATCAAGAAACATAACATTTCAGCAATGGGACGAACAGCTTACTTTCTATATTAGGTACTTTTTCATGAGCCTCGAGACTGTTTCATTTTTCAACTCGATCACACGGACTTTTTTACGCACGATTATGGTTTTTCAGCTGCTTGAAACTCTGGCTAGTGAGTTCTAATGGCAAACAAAATCCACAAGCTTCACTTGGCCATTTTCTGTGAGGAGGATGTTGTCCGTCTTGATAGAAGATATTAATACGCACCTTCCCATCGTACTGGCCCTCATCCATAGCCAGTATAACTTCGGGCGCCATCCAGTACGGCGTACCCACAAAGCTATTCGCTGGACACTTGATACTGGCATTACTGAAGTCTGCAAGCTTCACCGTGCCATTATCCTAGAGTAAGATCTCACCCGCCTTGACACCATATAATAGTACGTACCTTCCCATCGTACTGGCCCTCATCCATAGCCAGTATAACTTCGGGCGCCATCCAGTACGGCGTACCCACAAAGCTATTCGCTGGACACTTGATACTGGCGCTACCGAAGTCCGCAAGCTTCACCGTGCCGTTCTCTGTGAGGAGAATGTTCCCCGCCTTGATGTCTCGGTGGATGCGGCCCAGGCTGTGCAGGTACGACAGACCGGCGACGACGCCGTCGCATATTGCGGCTATTTCCTCCTCGCGCAGAGGTCGTTTGTGGACCTATCGCAAAAACAAAGGGAAAATTAAACATTTTGAAAATTGAAACTGCGGCTTCGCCCGCGTGATATTTTTGCTTTGGTGCTATCCCATAGGAATCTTTTATTTTTAACCCCCGACGCAAAGGAGGGGTGTTATAAGTTAGACGTGTCTGTTTGTCTGTCTGTGGCATCATAGCGCCCGAACCACTGAACCGATTTCAGTTTAGTTTTTTTTTGATGAAAGGAGACTTAATCGAGAGTGTTCTTAGCTATGTTTTATAAAAATCGATTGAGCCGTTTAAGAGTTATGGTGGGTTAAAGTGGGGATGGAAGAACCAAAATTCTACAAATGTGCCCAAAATGGTTGTCAATGTGTCGGGGGTTTTTTAATTTTTTAATTTATATTAGTTATTCCTCAATAAAAAGCCTATGTCACTCTCCGGCGTTAGAACAAACGGCGTTAGAAAAAATCAATGCCAAAAATCAAATCAATCTGTTTTAAAACATCTAACAAAACGGGCAGATCAAATAAAACTTTGCCAAACGATGCGTAGACACATTGCTCGTTCGGTTAATTATTTATTTACAGATATTCTATACATGTTTACACTTCATTTACATGAATGATGATGAAATCAATGAAACTTGCTAAATTCAAGCTTTTATCACAGATTGATTGGAATTCAGTTTCATAAATAGTTGCAAAATATTGGAGATGTGCATCAAATTCGACACTAAATATTTATAGATGCGATTGTTTCTCCATATTTTGCTAATCGCGATCAGACGGCCTTATGTTGATGAAATTTTGGCAAACAGTGTAATATAATGAAATAGTTTTTAATTAATTTTTGAGAAAGCGATATTAATTCTACGGAAACCTATCAGCGAGCGCTGGAATATTTCTTGTAAAACACTATTATTTTAGAATTTAATGATACATTTGTATAAAGTGGTCTTATTGCTTAGAGCAAAAATCTTCTAGACAACCAAGCTGATTTGAATTAGGTTAGTACTTTTTCTTTACAGAAGTTTAATTTGCCCTATACCTAGATGAGCGAGCGTCTTGGAATTCGAACCTAGGACCTCCAAATTAAAACCCAACAGGTCTCCTAACTAGACCACCATAACATCTAATTAAACAGTAACCCAAACAAATAATCAACACAGAATCTAGCCCACAGGCGCGTCGTGCCCACTGCGTAACACAAAAACAGGAAACAGCGTGACATTATTATTATTTTATATCAATTTGCATTGTACGCGTGCGTCGGCATGCGACTTGCATTAATCAACGGTGAGAGGTGCTGCGCTGTACTTGTAAGCAAGAGGCTTATTGTAGCTTAGCTTTACAAATACGAGTACAACATAAATGTATTACCAACTAGCTCTAGCTGCCCGTCCCGGCAAGGAATGAATGATAACTATTACATCTTCCAGAAGATATATTCAAAAACATATTGATAACTGCATTGCAATCTGTTGTATAGTTTTGATGAAGATCTAAGCAGATAAGACAGACACAAAAAAGGTGACTTTGCTTTATAATTTGTGGTGATAACTAATGTCAACATTAAAATTTTTATACAAGATGTCCTTTTTCACCTAAAAGATCTTTTTTTTTCAGTTTATAGGTACAGCTGATATCTTCAATATCACACGGTGCTCATTGAATAGATTATAATTATCTCAATTTAGCTCTTTTCAGCTAAGGATCACGACAGAGTGTAACTTTCAAATCCTATAATAAAAGCTAAAACATAGATGACTCAATAACAAGCCAGATTGTTGATACTCCATCGCAGTTTTTCTTAGAACATGACGTCACATATGAAGTATGAGCATTCAGGATTTCGGATGCAAGTTAGTCACAGAGTTTCAAAGAAGGGCGGCGTACGCTTATCAGTGACGCGGACGAGCGTAACCCAGTGATAACAGTAATAACAACACGTAACAAGATTATTGCTGAACAACTGATAGTTCGATGAGTAAATTTTATGTTTCAGGACTACATTTAGTTATATTGTTCAGTCTTTATCGACAGGTATCATTGGGTAGAGAACACGTAGAGAAGCCCCGCAAACATTTAAAGTAACACAGTAAACGTGAAACTTTTGAAAATATAAATCTTTCTGTCTACGTCAAATCATTTTTTAACCTACTACCAAAAAGGAGGAAGGTTTATGTTCATCTGTATGTATTTTTATGTATGTTCATCGATATTATCGGCAACTGAACCGATTTAAAAAATCTTTTTTTTTCCACAGGGTATAATCCAGAGGTCCAATTTAAATTTTATCGAAATCGGCTGAGCCGTTTTTGAAAAATCAACATTAATATTTATATTGTACACATCGATTCGACCGAACTATTTCGAAATTGAAGTAGGTTGTGCCATTTTTGCGAAAAATAATTGTTTCCTTTTGCAACGACAAATTTTACTCTGAATTCTCGTTAACTGCGTTCATACCATCCAGTTTTATAACTTACTAGCGACCCGCCCCGGCTTCGCACAGGTGTGTTATACAAATAAACCTATTGAATCACTCTATCTATTAAAAAAAACCGCATCAAAATCCGTTGCGTAGTTTTAAAGATATAAGCATACATGGGGACAGACGGCGGGAAGCGACTTTGTTTTATACTATGTAGTGATAAGCAACAGACGTGACGTTTCTAGAGGCACGTGTAGTAATTATGTCCATGGAATAAATCAATTTTGAACTGAAATTGAATTGAATCAAGGTCACAATTCAGAGCAAAATATTGGTGGTAACAATATGCAGAGATTTTTTCCCCAGATTGCAATGACACGTAGACCTTGGTACTTGAATGAAATGTAGGCGTGTCTGTGATGAGGCGTTACGTCACTACGGCCATGTATGTCGTACATATTAATTGCAAAATATGGCATGCATTGGATGACATTTGTTTTGGATTTATTTTCAGCACTGTCTACTGCTACTCATACAAGCCATTGGAGCAGTTAAGCTGCAGATGGCCCAATCCTGAGTGTAGCTAATATCACAGCCGCCAAGAATTTTGATTCAGTCAATAGAAACGAATTATTTGGTATCTATGCAATACTTATTTAGATTTACATACGACGGGCGTTAGGAAAAAATCGTGAGACAACCTGCATACGTCTCTAGAAGGAATTCGATGGCGAATATGAACTCGCAATGAGCCACCACGCTGCGGTGAATAAGGCCCAATCGTCATATTTTCCTCCACCGAAAAGCAAAGAACACATTTGTACACGACCGGGATTTGAACCCAGGTCTTGCGGTTTCGAAGCGATGGTCTTGCGATTCAAAGGCGAGCGCTCTCCCACTAGATCACCGCAGCTTATTTTGTATAAATTAGATAATAATTATGTTTCGCAAAAAAATCGCAAAAATTTCCACCGTATACAAAATTCGAATGATTTGCACGAATCGACGTGACATCCATGTACATTTTTGTTGATTTATCAAAAACGGCTCAGCCGATTTCGATCAGATTTAAATGGGACCACCTCGGAAGTATACGCTTTCGAACTAAAAAAATTTTTTAAATCGGTTCACAACTGGTGAATATATCGATGAACATACACAAAAGAAAAAAACATACAGACGAACATAGTACCTCCTCATTTTTGGAAGTCGGTAAAAAATTGAAACCATCGGTCGATAGGTATAAAAGTAATGAGGTCACGCGACATTGAAATTGCATAAAAGTACCGGGTACCCTTACTCTTTGTTGTGTCCGATTCGTCATTCGTCACATTTATTCCCGTAATACAAATTAACAATGGTTTGAATTATCTCAAAGTTTTGCACAGGTCATCACCCTGTCTGACCTCGAGACAAAGATATTGAAATTGGGACTTACAGGTCAATGCTGGAAAATGTCTAAACTAAACTAAACCTTTTTGAGTGTTCCGTACCCAAAGGGTTAAAACGGGACCCTATTACTAAGTCTCCGCTGTCCGTCTGTCTGGCACGAGGCTGTATCTCATGAACCGTAATAGCTGAGAGTTGAAATTTTCACAAATTATGTATTTCGGTTGCCGCTTTACCAACAAATACTAAAAACAGAATAAAATAAATATTAAATGGAATAATATTAATGAATATTTTTCATAAATTTTATTATAATATTAAAATATTCTCATACTATACAAACGGGATTTTTTGCCGAGGGGCTCCCATACGGTACGGAACCCCTTCATGTTTGAGTCCAACTCGTACTTGCTGATTTTTATTTTGTACTATAGAATCGGTCTAAAATGTGTTTGTTGAATAATAGACTTTATAAATGTATCAAAATGTTTCACATATGATTTGGGACATCACCCTTCATGGCCTATACCTAAGCCCTATGTTCATCAGAGGACAATGAAAAGGTCAGTTACAGTAGGTTTTTAAGACAGAGTTAGCACCCAGGAAAAACAAAAGGAAACAAAATGATATCTGGGATTTCTAATCCTAAATGCATATCCCGATATAAATAATAATTTTAAAAAAACAACGCAATAGGATTCCTGCTACGGCTAACAAAAGAGCTGATAATTTTGAAACAGCTGAACCGATTTTGATGAAACTTATCTAAGAACAGTGCCGACTAATTCACCTTTCAAAATAAAAAATTACATCAAAATTGGTTCATCCCTTCGGGAGCTACGATGCCACAGACACACACACACACACAGACACGTAAAACTTGTAACACCCCGTCGTTTTTGCGTTGGGGGTTGAAAATATATACATTAAAAAAAATAACATCAAAATTGGTTCATCCCTTCGGGAGCTACGATGCCACAGACATATACACATAGACACGTCAAACTTGTAACACCCCGTCGTTTTTGCGTCGGGGTTTGAATAAACGTACATAGGTACATAAATAAATACGAATATATAAAAATACGCTTACCTCTATAATATCCGAGGCGGAACCAACACAGTACTCCATTACTAGCCATGCTGTATGCTCGCGCTTGTAGCACCCCTTGTATTCTATAGTGTTCGGATGTTCCAATTGTTTTAGAAACCTGCACAACGAAAACAAAACAATTAGTATTGGAATGGTATTGTACCCAAAATAATTATATTATGGAATGCGACGATCGCGACCTAGTTATGGTATGGCAGTTGGATAATAGAGAGCTTACGGGCATGTAATTTTATTCATCTCTGATTAAATAAAATAAAATGGCCAAGTACGAGTCGGATTCGCGCACGAAGGGGAGCCATCCTAAAATATTCTATTTTATTCTAGTATTTGTTGTTATAGCGGCAAGAGAAACATTTCATCTGTGAAAATTTCAACTGTCTAGCTATCACGGTTCAAGAGATTGTATGGTCAAGTACACAGGTTCTATACAGGTATTCATGGATTATTTGGCGTTGTTTTTTGGATTTTTGATAAATCAAAAATCGCCGACACCAAAAAATCCCTCAAAAAAAAAGGGAAATTTGCTGTCGTGGTATTTATCAGCCGATTTCGATGATATTTGCAAGATTTTTTAGTATCTAAGTCATAACACGATTTGCGAGAAGTATGAACCAAATCGGTCAAGAGCAAGTCGAGATTTAGGCTTATGAAGATTCAGTTAAAGAGATCGCCGAGGGTCGCGAGGTCTCTGTTCGGAGAGCTACTAGTATAGTCCGCGCCACACAAGTCGGCGCATGGGATGTTATACGCAGAACGCTGCGCAATAGGCAAAATATAGGGAGCCAGAGAGACGAGACGCCGGGGCACACCCGCCCGCCAAGCTCATGCATTCCGCGCGCTCCCTACGCCCGTACTCACCACTTCGCCACGCGGCGTCGGTATTGTGCACACCATGCGCAATAATTAGCGAATCACGGCGAAGTGTCATCTGCGGCTAACTTCCTATCCGCCGACTTGTTTGGCGCGGATTAATTATACTTAACTGAATGGTAGCTTTCACAGGATCAGAATACAAATACATGTCGATATGATCATAACATGCTTCAATATATAACGCCAATAAATTAAATCTAGGCCACTAAACCAGCTCAGCTGGTACGGGCTACTTAAAAATCTTAAGAAACTGCGACATCTCGGTGATAAATAACAAACATTTCCTTAATTTACGACAATTTCGTGTTATATTCAAATAGTTTACTGATTTCTAACTGGTTTTAAACTTGTTCTTATTCTATTATATCTATTAATCATGGAAATTACTGCATACGCGGTTGAACAAGGCCTTTCTTTTGATATAGTCGATTCTTACGAAGACAATGAACTTTTCCTATATCGTGGGATAATTTAGTCCATTCAATGCAAACAGGGCAAAAAGCTTTGATATAAAATACGCATTAAGATTATCTTCACAATTAAACACGAATTTCCGAAATGATTCAATCTAAGATGTTCACTAGTTTTTGACTGCCTCGGTGGCTCAGTGGTTAGTTTAGTGACCCTGACTTCTGGATCAAAGAGGCGTGGGTTCGATCCCCACCCAGGGCAAGCATTTATGTGGTGAACATAGGTGTTTGTTCGGTGTTATTTAGGTACTATCTTTAAAAGTATGTATTTAAAATATGTATTTTGTAGTATATCAGCTCTAGCAGCCATATCACAAGCTTTGCTTAGTTTGAGGTCAGAGATCGTGTGTAAGATGTCCCCTAATATTTATTTATTTAGTCTAGTCCTTACATAGTATAAAATAAAGTCGCTATTTTCGTTTGTTTGTTTATTTGTTTGTCTGTATGCTTAAATCTTTAAAACTACGCAACGGATTTTGATGCGGTTTTTTTTAATGGATAGAGTGATTCAAGAGGAAGGTTTATATGTATAATACACCTGCGCGAAGCCGGGGCGGGTCGTCTAGTGATTGAATAAAACGTATGTGTGTATATTCTATTTTTCGACCCGCGAGGTGGACTAATGACCTCAAAAACCACAAAAACGCGATGGAAGGAAGCAGCTTGCAACTGGTCTTATTGGATATCTGTATGGGAATCTGCCCTTGGAGGATCTGTCTATGTCCAGCAGTGGGCGTCCTATGGCTGAAACGACGACGACGATTCTATTTTTGTTTAATTATTATTGAGCTCATTTTTGGTCCACAAATTCCTAGTTTGTATACTGATATTACCAGTGCCCCTTACATAATTATAATAGGCATGATGACTACAAAAATATAATTAGTCCGTCCGATAGAATTTTTTTGATAAAAATCAAAAAAAATTAAACACATATAGGTTTTGTTTTTCTTTTGTCAATTCTGTAGTTGAAAGAACTTCAGTTATTTTTTAATAATTATTTTTCGCCATTAATGGCATAACCGACTTCAACTGTGTACAGAATTCGAATAGTTCGTATGAATCAATATATTCATCGATGTAGTAATTTTTACATTATTGTTGATTTTTCAAAACCGACTAGGTCGAATATAATAAAATTTTAATGGGACCACCAATGAAGTGATCAACCCAACAAAAAAAAATCGGCTAAGTGCGAGTCGGACTTGCGCACGAAGGGTTCCGTACCGTGTTGGAGCCCCTGTAGCCTTATTCCTCTTGCCATTATTAATAGCAAGCAAAAAAACTTCTAAAAATCACGATTATTGTATGGGAGCCCCCCTTAAATACTTATTTTATTCAGTTTTTAGTATTTGTTGTTATAGCGGCAACAGAAATACATCATCTGTGAAAATTTCAGCTGTCTAGCTATCACGGTTCATGAGATATAGCCTGTTGACAGACAGACAGACGGACATCGGAGTCTTAGTAATAGGGTCCCGTTTTTACCCTTTGGGTACGGAACTCTAAAAAAGGAATCATTAAAATCGGTTCAGAATTGGCGGAGTAATCGCCTAACATACATACATATAAAACAGTTGATTTGAGGACCTCCTTTTTTGAAGTCGTTTTTAAAGAGAAATACTATTCAATTTGATATGAGTACACTTACTTAATTTCCTTCAAGATGTCCTGCCATTTTTCCTCACTCTGCTTCCCCAGATACGACATCTTTTTGATGGCCACAATCTCCTTGGTGAGATTGCAGCGAGCATAGTACACGGCGCCGAAGGAGCCATGGCCGATCTCGCGCAGATCTTCGAATATCTTCTCCGGGTCATGTCTGCTGAACAATTCGGCAATGTCTGGGTCCTTCAGGCTGCCAGGACGTGGCATTTTTATCTATAAATAATTGATCATGTTACTATTAAGATGTACTTTGGAACAGAAAAGCAGGGCAAAGACAAGAAGTGCACTGGTCCATTGTAATATATGTGTGTAGGATGGTTTAAAGATAACTCCCCACACTAATGATATTGTAAGTTATAGCAAAGGAGCAGCTTTTCCTCAACAGCGGGACACAACAGGCTGAAAAAAATTGTAATTATTCTTAACATGAATATTTCTGAGTTTTAGTAATTATCATTTTTTTTTTCAATTTACTAAGAATATTTTAGAAAATTAAGAAAAAAAATCACTGAACTGTAAGCGTAGCCGTGGTGGTCTAGTTGTAGTGACACACCCGCCTTACAATCGTGAGATCGTGGGTTCAAATTCGAGTCCGGTACCAATGAGTTCTTCAGAATTTATGTACGGAATTTAACACCATTGATTTTTCTTTGAAGGAAAACATCGTGAGGCAACCTGCATACGTCCGTAGAAGAAATTCGACGGCGTATGTGAATCCACTAACCCGCACTGGGCCAGCGTGTTGGATATGGCCCAACAACCCATCGTGGATAGGCCTACGTCCTGCAGTGGACTATTAAAAGGCTGATACAGTATAGTAAGCTTAGACGTAAGTCAATCTACAATTTGATAGGTCTCCATTAAATGATGAATTGTACAATTAACAAGCTATCCATTGAAATTCAGGTGTTTTTACACCTATTATGTAATGCACATGTAAAAATAATATACTATACCTATATAATATACCTAAATACTAAAATTATTTTTCATTTTTCGATCTTAGATCCAGACAATCCTAACGCACACTTCTGACGCAAGGCGCAATTCTGTCATTTTTTGTGTTCTCTTCAAGAAGTACAAATTCCGCAACCTGCATTTAGCCAGCGAGGCAAACTACCATGGCCAAACCCTTATTCATGATAACAAAAATCTCATATTCAGTAGATACAATTTAAGACAGAACCAAATAAGAGAGCACAACCCAGTAGAAAACTAATGCATGTAACTGGTTAAAATAACAGTACTACAATCGTCATCATCATCATCATCCTGCCCTTATCCCACTAGGTGGGGTCGGCACAGCACGTCTCTTTTCGCCACTTCACTCTATCATACGTCATCTCATCATCAACTCCTTTCTCTCGCATATTATTATCATCTTTCACACAATTCATCCACGCTTTTTTATGGTCGTATAATAACAGTACTACAATTTAAAAATGATTTCTTTAATTACCATAATAGTTATTCAATTTTGGGTTTGAAGTTAAATAACATAACTTTACACTAGTGCATAGCAATATCTGTAAAAAAAATATGTTCTATTTATTATTACCTACATAAATTCAACAGTGACACATTATTGTTGATATATCCTTATAACAAAGTAATGCTATTTTTTTTAAACTTGTATAATGGGAAATCACTCACGTGTAATAGTCATAACGACAAAAGTTACGACCGCATTCGGCGGTCTATCTCAAGAAGACGCGACGAGTGCTTGCGCGTGAACCCGTCTCGCAGAGCATAGATATACATTATATCATAATCGGCCAAGTGCGAGTCAGGCTCGCGCACCAAGCGTTTCGTACCGTATGGAAGCCTTCCTTAATGTATTTTATTATTTATTTTTGAAGGAACATACAATTAATATTTTGTGAATATTTCAAGCATCTACCTGTCGCCGTTATTAATATAGAGCAAAAAAATCACGTTACTTGTATGGGAGCCCTTAATCTTAAATATTTATTTTATTGTAATCATTTATTTTTAAAGTGCATATTTAATTTCATATTCTGTGAATATTTCAAGTATCTACCTATCGCCGTTATTAATATCGAGCGAAAAACGGCTAAAATTCAGATTTGTTGTATGGTTAAATATTTATTTATTTCTAATTTTAGTATAGTAGTAGTTGTTATAGCGGCAACAGAAATACATCATCTGTGAAAATTTCAACGTTATAGCTAGCACGGTTCATGAGATACAGCCTGGTAACAGACTGACGGATGGACAGTGGAGTCTTGGTAATATTTAATTTTTTACCCTTTGGGTACGGAACCCTAATTACATATTCATTTTATTGTAATATAAATCCAGAAGTGTGTTTCTGGGTTTATTGGGTTGTTTGCTACTCTTTCACGCCACAGATATACTTGTTGTTGCCATAGATATAGTTCAAAGGCTGGAGTGTCATTGGCTACTTTTTATCCAGGAAATTAAAAAGCTCCTATGACACACCCACTAAAATCAAAATCACGCGGCCAAAGCGAAGCTATTTGTACTCCACGCTCGTGTTGAATGTGTCCAACATCATAATAACATGGCATCAATGCCAAGGAGTTAATTAAGAAAGCAAGTATTTGCAATTGACTAATTTAAAGACTTTGCAAGGTCACATGGTAATGGTAGCTTGAAGTCACAGAGAATTTGCATTATAGCTGGGGTATAACACAGATCTCGCAAGATGGGATATGATGTGCTTTTGACCTAACGGGGACTTTTTTTGACACAAAACCCTGCTTAAACACACACGAATGTATAACTAATTAGTTACACAATAATAATATATAATTCTTCTTTCTCTTTGATTAATTTGAATGCTACATATTATTTATACACATACTTTGACAATATATTAAATTGAAAAAATAATTAATTATAACTTACAGAGCACAACAAATCACTTATTCATTTATGTGCTAATAGAACACTGCATTATGCAATGTATATTTTGTAAACATGGATTTTGTGGCATATGAAATTTGCTACATATAAATTATGGACTGGGTAAGGCTATGAGGGAAGGTCTCTCTCTAGACCTCGGAGGTATTATAACAAAAGGGGAGATATTATCATACCAACTTGATAAATGTAATATTGAAGTGCTTTTGATGCAACCCAAACATACTATTAAAACATGCACCAATGGAAGAAAATTCATTACTTGGTTTTAAAGGAAATATTGGAAACTCTTTATATAATAAAGATCGAGAGAACAAGCATCTTTCTTCATTACAGATAATTTTCTCCATAAAGAGCGAATAAATGTACGGGATTAGTAAGTAAAACAACCAAAAACTATGTTACAGGAAGTGGAATCATATCATTAGTTTCATCACAAGGAGTTGAAGAATTATTACTAATATAAAAATATTTTGCTTGTCTGAATATTTAAGAGATGAAAAAGGATTGATACCTATTTTTTCTATAGTGACAGACAAGAAAATATATATGATGTGTTTCTTTGATATGACTAAGATATGAACCAATAAGTCCTTCACCAACCAAGATTATTTATTGGAGGAATATGAGAAAATGGTTAGGTAAGTTTGTATAGGATGGGTGGCTAGCCCTGGTGTTGAGAGTTTTTAAGCTGCCAGAAGGCCTTTGACATAGATAATTGGTTAAAACTATTGGGACCTAAAATTTTGTGTCTAATCCGAGACATGGTAGCTTTCTGTTCGAAATGCCACCTGCAGTCCATCTGAAGATTGAAAGTTTGCTTAATTTTGCTGATCACTGATGAACATCTAATCAAACTGGTAGTCAGAAAATGGTTCACTTGGGCTTGTTGTTCCAGCAACCCTAGCGTGGCAGAGGGACAAATAGTCTTTCTGCCAATTCTTCCTTGGAGTGGAAACTAAGTATGAATTAAAATTAAGAACTGACACAAAAAATGGATAAAATAGTTTTATTCCTTTGCCATGCCAGGGGTGCTGTAAGTAATTTTCAAGCGAGTTACTTCAATAATCTTTTTTAGGTATTTTTTTTGCCATTCAGGCAGATGAATAAAATTCTCCTCTCAATGGATATCAAACTTTGTATAAAATATTTGTAGGTACAGGGTGACAGATTTGTGTCTAGTTCAGAATATTTAATGTATGTACTGTACAGATTCAGAATCTATGAGAACAAAGTGAGTGCAATGTGATGTGATCGTTGTTGGCGTTCTTAACTGTTAATTTTGCCATCAGTAGGCTACCCCAACACACCTCAAGTTCAGGATGCAGCATTCAATAGGTTAGTTTAACTATAGATTAACCTTTGCTGGAGCGATAGAAAACAAATGAATAATTATTCTCGCTAAAACAAATGAATAATTATTCATTTGTTTTCTATCGCTCCAGCAAAGGTTAATCTATAGTTAAACTAACCTATTGAATGCTGCATATTGAACTTGAGGTGTGTTGGGGTAGCCTACTGATGGCAAAATTAACAGTTAAGAACGCCAACAACGATCACATACAGTGTTCGTTTTGAGAATGTGTGAGCAAAAGTTGTATTTCTAATTGTTTTCGTTCACCATTCAGATAGCTCAAAATCAGTTATAAATGTCATCGTGAACTGCCACTTATGACCCACCTGCAGAGGTGGGTTCTTTCTTTGTTTGAGTTTGACGTTTTAAAATTTGTTTTGGGTAGTGAGCAAAAGTAACATTGGCGAAATTCCCAAACTGAACTGTTTACATCCATGTTAATTTTGCAAATGCTAAAAATGCCATTGAGCCCAAGCTACGTATGAATGATAACAGACATTTTTTTTCAAGTATATGTACAGGAAAAAAAGTGTAATCAAATGTTAGGTACCTAAAGACTAGATAGATAAAAATATCTCAAATCTATTTGATATAAAAACAGGAAGTAAGTAAGGTGTCTATTTTGGTCTTTCTAAAATATATTCTAAAATACCTTTTCACTCAACGAATGGCCTATAGTACAATTTTATTCATATTTTTCAAAGTAATAGTTTTAAACTATTTTTAGCCCCCGACACAAAAGAGGGGTGTTATAAGTTTGACGTATGTGTTTGTCTGTCTGTCTGTCTGTGGCATCATAGCGCCCGAACCACTAAACCGATTTCAGTTTAGTTTTTTTTTGATGAAAGGAGACTTAATCGAGAGTGTTCTTAGCTATGTTTTATAAAAATCGATTGAGCCGTTTAAGAGTTATGGTGGGTTAAAGTGGGATGGAAGAACCAAAATTCTATTGTGTCGGGGGTTTTTTAAATTTTTATTAGGGTTCCGTACCCAAAGGGTAAAAACAGGACCCTATTACTAAGACTCCGCTGTCCGTCCGTCTGTCTGTGTCTGTCACCAGGCTGTATTTCTAATGTAATAAGCTTAAGTAATGTTGTCATGTAACACTGTGGGAATCAGCTATTAAAAGTAAGAAATTGAAATACTAACTTCAGCATGATCTATAAATACCAACTTGACTTCTTCATATTTAGGAAGATATATTTACTCTATGCATCATGACATAAAACTTATGATGTTCCTTGATTTCCCTGTTTCTCGGGTTAATAGTTAACTGGACCTATTTTAGAATGTGCTATACTAGATGCTGCATTTCTTGGTTGAAATTTATTCATAGAATAATCAAGATACAATATGTACAACATGGTTGTCATCAAAATCCCAATTAAATAGTAATCATGCTACACCCTAGACCATTATCTGTTTCTTTATATGATTTCCTTATTAGTTAACTGTACCTATTTTAAAATGTGCTATTCTAGATGCTGCATTTGTTGGTTGAAATTTATTGATATATAATAGTACGAGTAAGATACAAAAAGTACAATGTGGGTGTCTTCAATCCCGAGTTAATAGGTATCTTCTAGGTAAGCATGCTACACCCTAGACTACATATCTGCTTAACATCAGGTTGTGAAAATTTTCAATATCCTGATATTAACACAATCCTGGCTGTAGATCACTTAACAGCTGCGCAATGATTGGGTTAACCCAGCTTATAGCTACCATCACAGCCACCAAAATGTTTGACCTATAACAGCTGTTCTATTGAAATGTCTCAAAACCTTGAAAAAATGTATGGGACAGTGGATTTCATTTAATGTTTTTAGGGTTAGTCTTATGGTAATGTTGTTTATTACAATAACAATGTAATAAGGTGTTTATGTCAATGAATAAAATAAGAAGCAATAACTTGCTCATACTGAACTCTATTGATATCACACAGCTGATCAAAATCAATAACCTCTAAGACTTTATAGCTTACATCTAGTACACATCTTAGATAAAGTAGTTTTGCTTTTTGGGATAAAGTTCAGAAGATACAGTCTAATAAGGTTTTGAGGTGCTAAGCTATCAGCAGCATGAATTAAATGAATGTCTCATTACATAGGAGGTTAATAAGTAATGTACACGTACTGCTAGCGCCAGCTGTAAGCCGGCAGCGTCCGTCAGTTAATTAGAGCGCTCCCGTCGCCCCGGCCCATCCTCCGCACCACCCGCTATCTGCAAGTCGGAAATGACACCGATAACACCAACCACGCCAACTATCGACCACATCTCCCGAACATCACACTTATTCACAATATCTAGGCTCCATTCCTTCATATCCTGATGAGCCTACGATGTCTCAGTAATTTAATTAATGCCAGCTCCAGATAAACTGAACCACAACCCACCTCAACGTAAGGATTGAGACAGGAAAAGTTTCAATTAATACTTTTATGGGCTGGCACCTCTCTCACTGTGAAACACACCCAACTCTCATCATTTATTATCCATCACACCCTTCTTACGAGGGTGAGAATTGAAAATATTGCAAAATACTTGGCACTTACATACAAAATTTCGCTTCAAAATGGCGTTGGAGTATCGTGCGCAATGATGGTTTTTTGTTTCATATGGCACAACATTTAAAGTCTTCCATCACTTTTTTATTTCACTGTAGATTCATTAGTTCACTTATTGATGAGCTTGGTACTCTAAAAATAGAGTAAAGTCGAAAATTTACAGAAAAATTATTTACAACTTTCCCGTATTGAAACCATAAACACAGCTTTTTTTTCTATCGAGCGACCTTTTTGTATAGTGCTGTCCATCATCTTGGAAAAATCGATCGATTTAAAATAATTGTCTCTGGTTAAAAGAGGATTTTTTTAAATAATGGCCGCTGTCTGCTCTGGCGGCCATGAAATCTGGTCGGTCTGGCAGATGGATGGTCAAAGTTTTGACGATGTATAACCTTTTAGCGTGAGCCGAGGGGTTAGTCCAGGTTTACATGTAAATTGAAACTACAGATGTTTCCGTATGGCTCCATACATTTCTGTACAGCGCCCCTGGCTGAAACGAGGAAGAACTAACCAAAATGTATGGAGCCACACGCAAACGCGAAAGTTTAAGTAAACTACGCAAAACCTGGACTGAGGGCTTAGTTTACTTAAACTTTCGCGTTCGCGTGTGGCTCCATACATTTTGGTTAGTTCTTCCACGTTTCCGCCAGGGGCGCTGTACAAAAATGTATGGAGCCATACGGAAACCACTGCAGTTTCAATTGACGTGAAAACCTGAGGGGTTAGTCCAGGTTTACACGTAAATTGAAACTACAGATGTTTCCGTATGGCTCCATACATTTCTGTACAGCGCCCCTGGCGGAAACAAGGAAGAACTAACCAAAGTGTATGGAGCCACACGCGAACGCGAAAGTTTAAGTAAACTACGCAAAACCTGGACTAAGGGCTCTGGACTAACCCCTCTATCGACGTAAAAAATATACCGCAGTTTTAAATACTGTTTGGCTCGTCAAAATCAAAATCTTTAAAACCAGGATTTTACATTAGTGTGACCGTTTTTGGTGGACTGATTGCTATTATAGTAGATTTTCGATGTAAAGGTAGTGTGATAGATTTTCAGTAGGTTTTGAAAAATCAGTAGATTTCACTAGATTTCATAATTGCGATTTTTTCTCTGGGGCCCGCGCACCCTCATGTGATTTCGGATAACGGCGGGAGCGAGCGAGAACAATGCAGCCCAGTTGCTAATAATCTATTTTCGCCTTAATGAGGAAGATGTAAATCAAAATTTATTCCCCTTTTTCAGCCCTAACAAAAACTTTAAGCAATAATAAGACGAACTGTGAAAAAATTGTGTTGATATCTCAAAAATGTAATTATTTATAAGCAAATCAACATGGGAACGCGCGAAAACTGATTGAGCTTGTCGAGTAATGGCTGTGACGTCTCGTCGCCGGTTGTGTTGTGAGACGGGCGGCGGCGGTGGCGGCGCGCGGCCGGTAGCTTAGCGACAGTATGCATACAGTGTGATTGACACGCGCTTTTAAGTCTAAGTTCTGGTTTTATAATACTGGAGCGATAGGACTTATGGCAATGAAATACACGTAAGTAGGACTTATCATAAATCCTGGTTTAGTCTGGGATAAGGTTATATTGATTTTTATGATGTATCCTAAAATATTAATGAAATCTAAAGATTACTGCACGAGTTCGTTAGCGCGCGAATCCGCGCGATCGAACGAGTAATGACCTCTCGGCCCGGCGGTGGACATAACCGGCGAGGTGACGTCACGCTTTGAGCGGTCGAGTTCGCGCGGATTTTAACAACATCCAACTTTAAATATTCATAAAAAATTCATATTTTAAGATATCGAAAAAAAAAAATTTGTTTTTTTTAGATTTTATGTTTGATTTCTATACATTATAAAATAATTACACTCATCTAGCTCATTGCCGCTAAGTCTAAAATTGTGTAATGAAATGAAATATTTTGGCACTCATAAAAAATCCGACGCGCTGTTATATAGTGGCCAAACGCTAGGCCGCAGCCATCGACCGTAGCCAAGGGCTGCGAAAGTAGCTGCTTCAATTTTAATGTATGTAACAGAATCAGGAACTTGTAGTTTATAGGCCGAATCATGGGCGTAGCCACGGTGGGGCAGGGTGGGGCGCTTGCCTCACCCTGGACCCCTGGGGCCATGTCGAATTTTCAGGTCTTTTCTTTTTCTTCACTTAAAATCGGCTTTTTGTTGAAAGATAAAAATAACATTTTTCACGCTCGCTTCGCTCACCCTTACGGAATAAATAACAATGTATACCGCGGGTATAGTTTGCTAGTAACATATTATTTTAGACTGCTGCTTACCCTAAGCCCATGTCTGGCTACGCTCATGGGCCGAATCATATAAGTCGGCGGATGTGAAGCTAGCTACAAGACACAAGCTGCGCATTAACCAATCAACGTGTAGTTTTTATGTACCTTCAGCAGGCCGCGAGCTTCAGTCGCAATTTTCATCTATTTGGCCTGATGGTGAATGGGGCCTGTTATGTTCATTCGAAGGTTGACAATGTTCATTCTATTGTTGTTTTTATTTACTTTTTAGTCTGTGTTATTCTATGAAAGCTACAAGCGTTTCTTTCGTGTTTTGCCGGTTTTAATTTCTACAAACCTACAAATCGATAAGGTAAACTTCAATAATGATTATTATGAAATAAGAGTGTTTCAATGTCTGCTTGAAACGATATATTTATTTCCTTGAACTATTATTTAGCTTAGTATATTCGTTTCTATGTAACCAATGGTTAGGCATCGCTGGCGTCAATATAATCAAAATGGCGGGACACCGATAAATCTTCAATGAGTTGCCTCCCGCTTCTAATAAACATCTTCACCTGCAAGCTCTAAAATAAAAGATATTAAGTTATCAGTCAACTAAATTTACTCTATTTACCTGAAATCTGACTGACGGTCTGTTGAATGACTGAAGTTTGGAGGTTATCTTTGTTGTAATCCACCTAATCCGATCTAAATCTATGTTCTCCACTTTTCAGATGGCCGAGAAAAAGACCGGCGAACCTGAAGGAGAAGAAGAGTTCTCCGTAGAGAAAGTCTTAGACCGAAGAATGAGAAATGGAAAGGTACTCATTAGTTAATCAATACGTTAAAATCTTTACCTCCGTATTTTTGGCGCTAACTTAGATTCTTACATATAATTTTATTGAATGTAATTAATGGTTTATTTATTGGCAATGCAAAATGTTTTCTCATAAAGTATGTATGTAAGTATGTCCTCCATATAAAATCATTAAACTTCAAGGTCAGTATGTACTGTATGCATTCTGGCAAAAACATTTATTTTGTACACAGATGTAATAATGACTTTTTTTTTTGGACATCTTACACACGGCCTCTGACCCCAAACTAAGCAAAGCTTGTGATATGGCTGCCAGAGACTGATATACTACATATACTTATTTTTAAATACATACTTATATAGTAACTAAATAACACCCAGACACAGAGCAAACAGTTATGTTCATCACCTAAATATTTGTCCTGGGTGGGGATCAAACCCACACCTCTTTGACCCAGAAGTTAGGGTCACTAACCACTGAGCCACCGAGGCAGTCATACACTTCACTCTTCTTCACTTTGTTTTACTTGAAAAACGAAGTTTATGTTGGGTTCATGGAATAGAAAAATATTGACAACTGCATGTTCTTTATTCTTTGATTCATTTGTTCAACCTGTTGTACACTCTTTCGAGTTAAACTGTTCTCATCTCGATACATATGAGTGCACATTTTGTATTTCCTATGTTATAGCAAGGCTGGTGTAAGTGGTATTATACATATTTATATGGTCTTATTTGAAAATAGTTCTGTCTATATGGTCTATAGAGGCCTATGTCCAGCAGTAGACATTCTTCAGATAATAGTATTGATGATATGCAACACTCTCCAATGTGTCTGTTACTCTGTTTAAGCCACATTTTATATACAACTTCAGGTGGAGTACTATCTGAAGTGGAAGGGTTACAGCGATGAGGACAACACTTGGGAGCCTGAAGAAAACCTAGACTGTCCTGACCTAATTCAAGCTTTTGAAGAAGCTAGGAAAAAGAAAGAAGCAGGTTTGTCTGATGAATAATAACTTTATCATTTGCATTTATTAAAAATCCTATTTCATTAATAAGTATTATTGATACATTTGTTGGTATGTTTGTTACTCTTTCACGCATCAAAGGAAATACAAGTTGACCTGAATTTAGTTTGAAAGTCTGAGTGTATATGTGAGGTAAATAGGCTTACAATAAGTGGGTGAAGCTCCTGGTAAAAGCTAGTTGTCCATAATTTTGTACATAATAAATAAATTATAAAGATAAAACAACTTATTATAGTCAAACCGCTAAACTCAGATTTCGCCTGCGGGGGTAGACGACAAAGAGGACTGAGACAGGTGCGGGCGCCGGGGACCCGCTGCCCGCGCCTGTCTCAGTCCCCTGTGTCGTCTCCCCCGGCGCCCCTGTACCGCGCAGGCGAAGTCTGAGTTTAGCGGTTTGACTATAGCTGTTTTACAACTTCACTATCATATCGAAAGCGACTTTATTATACATAGTGTTCTTTATTGGCACCCCAACCTAGAAATAAAAACTATAAAAAGATAGTATATGCATGACTAGATGTCATAGACACGATATCCACTTCCGTTTCGTTCGAATCTAAGCGTCGGTCGCCATATTCTACGCGTCTCTAGCAGGAATTGCTCTCCTGACTCCCTCTAGTACGCATTTTGTCGAATAATTAAAAATAAGAAGTAACTTCAGTGCCGCTTAGTGTAGGTCACCTCGCGATACCCTTCCTTTCCTCGCCTCTTACCAATCGCATCGAAAAGGGAACACAGCATATCAGTGGAGGAACCTTGGCCCATCCCAGGGGCTGCCTACGCCAGAACCGAGCCCGGTAGGCTATCATTCTACGCTGCAAGGACGTCCCGCCGCGCCACAGCAACCGTGAGTGTTCCCACAATCTTTCATTTGGTGCTTCCTTTCCAACTTTTCGACAATATAATAATTTGTTCTATCCTACAGTCCACTTTATCGCACACATAGTATACTTTAGTTCAATTTAAAGGTATAAAATAAAGTCGCTTTCCGATGTCTGTCCCCATGTATACTTATATCTTTAAAACTATGCAATGGATTTTGATGCGTTTTTTTTAATAGATAGAGTGATTCAAGAGGAATGTTTATATGTTTAATACACCAGTGTGAAGCCAGGGCGGGTCACTAGTGTTTTAAAAAAGATGCAAATTTTTGTTCAAGTAATAGTTAACAATTTATTCTTTCAGAGGGTAAAGGTCCAAAAATAGATAAGGATGCAAAGAAGAGAAAATCTGCTGCGGCCACACCAGATCTCAAAGGAGCTAAAAAAGTTAAAAGTGATGACAAGAAAGCTTCTGGTTTTGACCGAGGCTTGGAACCAGAAAAGATTATTGGTTAGTATAATTAGCGGAGTTGGTATTTTTAGTTTCACGCGATAGTTGATTGACATAATTTAAACATGTTAATTCAACATACAGTTTTAGCCCAATTTTAAGGGCCCTGTCGTAATTTTAATAGTAATTTATAATATTGTTCTCTTTTTCAAATGCAAATAGTATAAAAGAAACAGGTAAAAATTGGGCCTAGTATAATCCAAATGACACTTTATGATGTGAACACGAGGCGAGTCTGGTTCAGTTGCAAATTCATGCTTTTTGCATTGGAAGTTTATTGAAACTCAATCTTTGTAGTATCTATTATCTCATTGTGCCTAACTCACAGGAGTTTTTTTTTTTTTTTTTTTTAAATTCTGAATAGGTTTGCGTTTGACCACTTACTAAATATGTGTTGTTTGATTTATTAAATGTGTGTAATAAAATAATAATACTGCTGACTACTGAGTCATTTTTGTGTGACATTTTTTTTTAGATATTTTATTGTATCACATTACCAGTAAAATGATTACTCAGTGCTGAAATTGATACCCAGCTAAAAATATTACATTTTTGTTGATGTGTGTTAAGCAAACTTCATATTGAGTTAACCTTTGAAGTTGGGTGCTACCATGACTCATGATTCAAATAACATAAATAATGAATTGTGGGCTCCAGCACAGGAAGCATGGCAAAGGGACAAATTGTCTTTCCACCATTATATCCCTTCGAAGAGGAAATAAAGTGTTGATTGACTATGATGACTGACATTAAACATTGATAAAATGGTTTTCTCCATTTGCTGTGCTACCCGGGCAGTTGTATTTAACTGTCTATCCATATCAGAGGCTTTTACCTACATGTGTCCCATATAATTATTCTGACCATTGAACTTGTAACAGAGGCCTTTGGACAGCTTAAAACTCTCGATGATAGAGCTAATCATACAGTCTTTTATTGATTAGTGTGAATTTGTTTCGTTTCAGGCGCGACAGACAGTAGCGGGGAGCTAATGTTCCTGATGAAATGGCAAGGCACAGACGAGGCAGACCTTGTGCCAGCAAAGCAAGCTAACGTGAGGTGCCCCCAGGTTGTGATACAGTTCTACGAAGAGAGGTTGACTTGGCACACGCCCGCACCTGATGAAACAAATAACGATGATTAGTTACTAAAGGTATGTAATAAACTCGTAATCAGTTTGTTGATCAGTATTATTTGGCAGGCACAGATCTGCAAGGTGATTCTGTAACAAAAACGTGTGCATGTGCCCTAAGTTAATTTTTTTTTCTATAATTTTGTGTGAAATATAGTTGTACATCTAAACATAATAAACTTTTTCCAAAAAAGAATAATTCCAAAAAAAATTCTCTAAAACAAATTAAGTTACGCGTTATATCGAAAAGGAACAGATTTTGTTGATGAAGATTTATTGACTGAATGTTGAAATACTATGGTGCGTCGCTCATTGATAAGCTCGCGCTTTTACCTTGCCCGTGCCGTGACCACCATATCTCCCTTTATATTATTGTAGAATGTGCAAATCTTTTCTGAGGTCTCGGAAGTGAGGCAAGTGGCTGCGCAGAACTGTGCAGTTCTGAATTACCGAATAAAATACGTCACCCAAGGAAAATCAAGCAGGGAACGGGGCACCCCCCTTTCCCCCCTTGAGACCCACCGGTCAGCGTATTATTTGAATCGTAAACTGGAGGGTGCACCCGTACCCTGCACCCGCGCCGCGCCGCATGTGCGCTCGCGCCTTGACGTTGCCTCGACTGTAGCTTGTGTGAGCGACGTACGGAACCTTAAAAGCTGTTACTCTGCAAAAATGTTTAGGAGTTATTGTGACATAAATCTAATTGTTTATGTCGTACACAAAATATACTTAATTCAATTTCTTTTTGTTTCAGGAACAACTCAAAATCTGACATTCGGACAAGATTAAAAATTTTAAAAGAACATTACTGTTTTGTAAGGATTTTGTTTTCATAATTTAGACTGTAAGTTACTTCTAAATCCTACTTTATATTTAGTGTAAAGCTTAATTCTAAGTTGCAATAAAATAGGATTTTAATCTTAAAGTGAATGGCGTCGGTGAGCGCGCTAAATAGTTTTTTTTTGGGCTTTTGCCATTTATACATAAACTACTCAGTTTTGAGCTGCGGGGCAATTCAGTTTTCCGATCTCTTTACGAAAGTGATACGTTCTTGAACCTCACTCGTTTTTCTGACAGTTCCGACAGCTCAAAACTGTCAGAAAAACGAGACAAGTTCAAGAACGTGTCACCTTAGTAACGAAATCGGTTGTCAGAATTGCCCCGCTGATGCACTTTTGTGCATATACTGACTTAATAAGTGTTTATATAACTATCTCGTTAACACTACCTGTTCATATCCGCTAAATGAGTTTTCGTAAACTTTACGATAAGTATGGGCCGAGTCAAACTTGGCGGTTGTGATGTTATCTGCAAGCTGCGGATAACCCTGTACTGACTGAAGCTCACATAACAGCTGCGTGATACCTACCTACTTTATTAATCTGTAAATGCCAAAAATTAAAACAATTTCGCGCGCTTACTTCTAAGGTATGCTCTGACGTAATACATTATCTCTCTTTCTCTAGCATATTCAAGTTTTTAATGATATAAAAATTATCGAGTTCTTTGTAATATTATTATGTTGATTTTTATGTCCTAACTAGCGACCCGCCCCGGCTTCGCACCGGTGTATTATACACCTTCCTCTTAAAACACTCCGTTGCGTAGTTTTAAAGGTATGAGCATACATGGGGACAGACAGCGGTAAACGACTTTGTTTCATACCATGTAGTGACGCTTTTTATGACTCGTAATTCATTTTGTATGAAAAATGTGTAACTTTAATAGTTAACTAAAAAAAACAGACAAAACGCTGTCAATCCCATCAATAAGATATATTATTTATTTAGTGTTAATATTTATCATTTCAAATTAACAATTTTTTATCATTAAAAATGGCGAATGTGCGAGTAAGCGAAATTAAGAACCGGCTTCCTCGCCGTGGTTACATTTTGTACACGAAAATTTTGTTTAAGAAAGTATTTTTGCCAACTTTATTCGCCAAAAACGAATAAACAAGTTTTTGTCCACGACTTACTGGTACAATCTGTTAGTTTATGACAAATTTGAAATTTGACCTTAGGATGGGTTTAACTGAATTGAAGTTATGGTAGCCTTTAGAGGGCGGAACCTTTGACCGCCTGAGTGTGAGCAAAGCTTCAAATGAACAGTACCTATGATTCACCGGATTCCGGTTTATTTTCGAAAAAAAATTTCAAAAGGTCCAAAAACCCTTTCTTGAATAGATATGTACATAGAATTAAATGAACATTGTTGTGAATGAATTCTATCAATATTGGGTTAAAACCTAGGTACATGTAAATGCTTAATTATGTTTTGTAATTCGTACTAAGCTGTCGCCAGAATATTTTTTTTGTTGCTATCTCGTTAGCTTTACAGGGTGTTTGTAGGGACATCTAATTCTGACGTATGGTCCGACGACTCTGTTTTAAATAACAATAAGAGTGCTGTATTGCATTTGTTGCAAAATTGCAAAAGATGGCCAGAAGGTAATCACATTTTAGTGATTATGATTATATTTTAAACTTGAAAAAATCATAGATTTGTGGTGGTCCAAAGGCCATCCATAAAAATTAACAAATTTTGTCATTATCGCCCTTACCCATTAGATTGTCTTTAAAAATATTTTTCGTCTCCCGATCATGTATGACACTTCTGTCAGTAGTAAGACAAAGTATCGAATATAATTTCGGATGATTATAAATAGGGTAGGTTTTAATTAGGAAAAATCTGATTTTTTTCCCATACTTGATATGTTCCAGAGATCAATTTTCTTAAGTGTATTTTAAGAATATCTCTAAGGGCTCTTTTATTGAGGTGCCCCGCGATGAAAGGCGGTGACTAAACCGATTCTTCGCTCCGTTGCTGCGTGAATGAGTAACTAACACACTTTCAGATTTATAATTGTGAGTAACGATTGACCACGTAAAGATAGATAATAATTATATTATCGAGTAACTCCTGTCTCGCCCTCGCAATTTCACAATATCCAGGTTTTTTTCTTTGTTCCATCATATTAAACCAAATAATCGGCCAAGTACGAGTCGGACTCGCGCACGGAGGGTTCCGTACTGTATTGGAGCCCCCCTTAGATATTTATTTTATTTTAATTTTATTATTTATTATTGAAGTGAATATAAAACTAAATATTCTGTGAAAATTTCAGGCATACCCGTTACCATTATTAATATAGAGCGAAAAAGGTCTCAAAATTCAGGTTTGTTGTATGGGAGCCCCCCTTAAATATTTATTTTATTTTGTTTTTAGTATTTGTTATAGCGGCAACAGATACATCATCTGTGAAAATTTCAGCTGCCTAGCTATCGTGGTTCATGAGATACAGCCCGGTGACAGACAGACAGACGGACATCGAAGTCTTAGTAATAGGGTCCCGTTTTTCCCTTTGGTTACGGAACCCTAAAAACAAACTAAATAAAGTAAAAGATCTGTGAATGGTGAATGGCTATGTCGCTAGGTAGGCAGCTGTGCTATAGCAAGTGAAACTGCGCGAGCTAGATGGAATTTGGTAAATACAAACATTTTGTTAACGGTCTGATGAACCAGCAAATGCGCCGCACCTCCTTAAACGAGCCCTTCTTCCTAGCGCTAAGCTTATAGGCAATAAAGAGATTTGCTGACTAAAAATTTATTTTTTATTTGTGTACTAAGCGCCACACAAATCGACGGATTAGAAGTTAGCCGCAGATGACACTTCGCCGTAATTCGCTAATTATTGCGCATGTGTGAACAATGCGTAGGGAGCGCGCAGGAGGCAAGAGGTTGGCGGGCGGGTGTGCCTCGGCGTCTCGTCTCTCTGGCTCCCGTGTATACCTATACAATTTCCATTTATATTTCGGCTTTTGCGCAGCGTTCTGCGCATAACTTCACATCCGCCGATTTGTGTGGCGCTAAGTATTATAACAGTCCTCTTTTCACTAGATAGATATAAGTAGATTTCATACTTGATGTCATTTATTATCGTGGTCATATAACACCCATCTATGTAGATATTTGAACGATGTACCTACCTATTTTCCGAGAACTATCCCTGTGAAAGGTAATTGAAACGTAGATTTTGGATGAATCCGTGTTTTTTCATTCATCTCTCGGACGACGCCAACGTTATTCTTAGATCTTTGGCTAGCAAAGCAATTATTGTAAAGGTTGCAAATATTTTTTTATGGAAATTAGGTACAGTCGGCGCGCGAGTTGAATGCAGAGCTTAGGAATGCGGTAGTGATGTTATAATATATATACATATATATAAATATAATATTGTAGTATATTATGTATGTTTACATAATATACTACACTGCAGGCGCGTGAGGTGGGGCGTGCGGATAGCGGGGGGAGATGCTCCCGCTCTTTACCTCGGACCCCGACTGCATTCAACTCGCGCGCTATCTGTACTTCAACTCCGTAGGTATTACGGTAGCTAGAACACCATGGCGGCGCCACCTTGATGTACAAACCTTGTATAGGCCGAATCAATCTCAATGGCGTTTGTGAACACGAGACTAGTCATACGCAATTGCAATACATGTCAGCGGCGCAAGGAGTGGGGATTTGCGTAGCTTGTAGCTAACTTCACAAACACCATTAAGTTTCGTTCGGCCTACGTCAGGTAGTATTTTCTTATTTCACTAGTACACCGTTCATTAGTAGCTGTAGTACCATTCAGACTCCACGTGAGATACTGTAAACATTGTACATATTTTCTAGTTGCGCCGCCACAGGTGTCTGAAATGAGGCCCTACAATAAATTGCTTTTGTCTCTTTTCATTGAACTGGCGATATAAAAAGATAACATTTTTTACCGTGATTTGGCCAATTAAATGGAAATGAGCAATTCAGGAATAGACAGGTAGGCAGAAGTCATTGAGTATCATTTTGTTTCATAGCTTTATTGTTATAATAATATACAATAATAAAATTCTCTGGGTCTTGCATTCTGCTAGGGCCACGATAGACGCTAGAAGATAGTAAAAAACAACAAACATTATATTTTAAAAATCTGCTAGGTAAGTATTGCAAACAAAAATACTATAAGCCGAATCAAACTTCTTGGCGTCTATGAACTCGAGCCGAGTCATTGCGCAGTAGCAAATTCGTTGTAAGCTGCGCGAGAAGAGCGGATCTGCACAGTGCACAGCTTGAAGTTAACTTCACAGACAAATTTTGATTCCGCTTATAAGTCCTAGTAGTGTTATAGTAATATAAAACAAAGCACTAAACGGTAATCCATTGTAGGTACAACACTTTAGAAATCCTGCAATTATACAAGACTCAGCTCAAAAAAACAATTTCTGACACTACTGTATGCGTTTGTTTGTCGCACAGTGCTATATTATAAATATCGGCCAAGTACGAGTCGGACTCGCGCACGGAGGGTTCCGTACTGTATGGGAGCCCCCCTTAAATATTTTTTTTTTTTAATTTCATTACCAATTATTGAAGGAAATATAAAACTAAATATTCTGTGAAAACTTCAAGCATCTACCTGGTACCATTATTAATATAGAGCGAAAAACGTCTAAAAATTCAGGTTTGTTGTATGGGAGGCCCCTTAAATATTTATTTTGTTTTGTTTTTAGTATTTGTTGTTATAGCGGCAACCGAAATACATCATCTGTGAAAATTTCAGCTGCCTAGCTATCATGGTTCATGAGATACAGCCCGGTGACAGACAGACAGACGGACATCGAAGTCTTAGTAATAGGGTCCCGTTTTTCCCTTTGGGTACGGAACCCTAAAAAAGAATTATTCATTTCTTACTTTTCTGCTATGTGCGTATTTAATAAGTATTTTACAAATGCAGGGAAAACGTTATGTATATTAGATGGATAAAATGAATGTGTATTTTTAACCCCCGACGCAAAAGAGGGGTGTTATAAGTTTGACGTGTCTGTTTGTCTGTGTGTCTGTCTGTCTGTGGCATCATAGCGCCCGAACCACTGAACCGATTTCAGTTTAGTTTTTTTTTGATGAAAGGAGACTTAATCGAGAGTGTTCTTAGCTATGTTTTATAAAAATCGATTGAGCCGTTTAAGAGTTATGGTGGGTTAAAGTGGGGATGGAAGAACCAAAATTCTACAAATGTGCCCAAAATGGTTGTCGGGGGTTTTTAAATTTTTAATTTAAGTTTTATTTGGTGAAGATCTGTCTCTAAATGTACTTTGTACCTACCTACTTACTGCTACAATATTGACAACTTAGAAAGCATTGTTCTGAACTATTCGGATAATAAATAAACGTTTTAGACCCAAGTTCACCAACGCTTGATTAAGTTAAACGTGTGATTAATAATATATTTAAAAAACGATTGAACTTGGGTTTTAGACCCTAGTTCACTAAAATATGTTTAATTTATCAACCGCTGGTTAAATCTTAAACAGCTTTTTAACGAATTTCTGCTGTTCAGCAAGCAAAAACCATTGGTTAAATACAGTAATCACACGTTTAACTTAAACAAGCGTTGGTGAACTCGAGGCTCAGTTTAGTAATAAATAAAAACAGCGGATAGGTTAGTTGTGAAGTAGCTTACTAGCTTATACTCAATGGACACTCAGCCTCATCGCTATATTTCGTATAGTAATGCATTTTAACTTCTACAGAAGAATGCGTGTGAATTAGCTCTTTAATTTGACGTTCTTTTATGACGCACTCATTGGTTTCATCGAAATAACAATTCTTTCCATAATAAGACAACATATTCAACACTAACAGATATGCTTGTGTAAATTCTGTATCGCTTAGCAGAACTTCGTAAATTTTCAAAACTACAATCTCCGGTAGAACATTTTTTACTGTCATATGCAATACTCTTTCGAATATAACGTATATGCAAGGGAAATACGCCTTTACGTCCTCTTTTAACATTTCAAGGCAATATTCTCCAAACGATGGAGCCATTTCAGTCAAAATATCTTCCCAATCCTCACTTATGTCGTTTTTCTCGATCATTTCTGTCAGCTTTACAACGAGTTTCCACATTCTCAAAATGATGTAATTTTGCGGCACAGGCAACGTTGCCAATTCTTTTTGAATGTTCTGAAACATTTTAGTAGGAACAATCATCTTTTGTTTCACAATATATTCCTCCAAATCACTGTTTAATTGGCACAGTACATTTTGAACGTTGCGTCTAATGATATATACATCTTCATTTGTTTCATTCCACTGATTGATGGCCCGCTTTATAAAAGGTGCGAGTACGTTTTCGTACCTATTATTTTGAGTTTCTTCGTCTTTTGCGCACAGTAAGAAAGACGCAGTAACCATCACTATACTACCATCAAGGCTATTATTGTTGTTACAGAAGTTAGCGTCCAAATGTTCAATTATTATATTAGCAACAAATTCAGGACACATAAATTCCATTATCGTTCTTGTGTAATAAGCTAATCTTAGGATGCCATTTTCATAAGATTCGCGATCGATTTTGAGGTGTGGCAGTAAGGTTTTCAAAAAATTGTAGCTTTTAACCAAAAACACTGGTTTAATCGCGTCTGGCACATCATCAATTTTTAGTAACTTTTCGTATATTTTTTTGTCTTCTTTGAAACTTAAATTATCAACTAAGACTTCAAGGATTTCCCACAATTCTTTGACTCTTACTAAATCTGTTTCTTTACACATCAAATCGAATATAAGGCCGAAGGTTACCGCTCTGATGCTAACATTTTTAGATGCTTGCCATACATTGTACAGATGAAATTTGAGTTCATCATGTTTTAGTTTGATAAAAGCAAAACGAAGACCGTGCTTTTGTAAGGAAACTGGGGCGTTCAGAAGTTTTGGGATTTGTTCTTTACTTTCGACTTGGCCTAAATTGTAATAAATTGCAAAGAGAGACGGGAGTGAGTACTGTAGGTAATCTCCTTTTGCGTAAAGAAGTATGTCATCCGGTGTCGGTTGCGGCCGCGCAAAGTGCATATTTTTAGCAAAACTTCTTTGTAGCCCAAGAGTAACTTCGTTTGTGTTGTTCCAATCTATTTTAGGTTGCGTAGGAGCAAATTTTTTGATTATATCAAGGATTCGTTCATGGGTGAGTAGTCCACATAATCCACGCGTTAAAGCTTTGTGGCCTTCAGCTTTGTCAAGTCGCTCAAGATAGGAGTTTGCCCATCTATCTGCTAAAGAATCAGGCCAGTAAATTCTTAGTTTTCTTAGCAGCTGCTTTAAAGAAATTGCGTCGTTACAACATACCGCGTCCACATCGCTCTTGTATCGTGCTAGTAAGCCAGGTTCGTGTTTCAATGCATTTATGAACACGTCTTGCGTTGGATTTAAAACAATGGAGTCCTCAAACATGAGTCGTCGCCATGACTTTTTCTTGTTGTACAACGATGACATATCATTTTTCCAAGAATTATTTTTTCTTAAACTAATTAAATCTTTTATTTTTTCAAGAGCAAACGGAAAGTCAGCTAGTTCTTTATCCCAATTTAATAGTACACTTAATAACCGTTCTAATTTACGAACTGCTTCACTAAAGTCGAGTTCAGTGAGTATGTTATGTGTTTGCACTTCTTGCATCTTAAGCTTGTAAATATAATCAAACACTTTATTTTGTCCATCATGATCTAATTGATAGCGGTACTTTTCTAGAGCAACAATTAAGTCGCATCTTTCAATTTCAGGTGCCTGGTCGTTCTGTAAAATATCACGTAATGTAATAATTTCATTGTATAAATTAACTTCCTCTTTAGGATAAATTTCCATACTGTTTACAATTTCAGAGAATGTCTTCCATGTCTCTTGGTCAGTTTTATAAAATTGAGTTCTTGATATCAATTCATTTACAAAGTTGGTCTGCGATGTAAAGTCATCATTGACACTATTCTTACTATAATAAATTAGCAAATCTAGCATATCTTTAGTATTGTCCTCTGCACATTGAATTAATACATTGTACATAGAGTTCTTTTCATGTTTATCAGATTCTGACTGTATTAATTTTTTTATCTCATTAAATGCTACATTGAAAGGAGCGAACTTGTACCAATGATAGACAGATTTGTTTTTGCATACTTCAGTACATATCTTTTTTATCGCAAACATTTCCGTTCCCCGCTGTAAGGTTTCGTCATCAATTTTCTCGATGTTTTCTTTATCAAGAAACACTTTTTTGATAAATTCGAATTGCTGTTCTTTGGGCATTCTTTGAACAAATTTTTCAACAAATGCAAATTGAAAGATAGATTTATGATACCATTGCGTTTTTTTGCTTTCATCTAATTGGTTAGCGAAATTAAATATAAAATCTTTTACTTGTTCTCTTTTGAGATTTTCGATGAATGTAGTGAGATGAACGCAACGTACGTATTCTGTAAATTTATTGATGATTCTATCCGGAGTTTTTTTCATTAGCAGTGCTGTTGCTGCTGGACCAAATTTTTGCACACCATATTTATGAGTATTTTCCAAAACATCTAAATACCTATCTGGGTAAGTGTGTAGGAGAAAAGATGCAGCTCTTAACTTGTCACTGTCATTGAAATCTTTCATTGCTACCTCAAATATTGTAACAGATCGTTCACAGAGTCGTTTGAACTCCAAATTTGATATATGGTCCATGTGTTTGCAAACATTACCTTCTATGAAAGGTATTGAACAACGTGACAGCCATTTTGCTGCTGTTTTGTCATTTGTCTCATTTTTATAAAATTCTTCGACGCGACTTTCATTTTTTAGATAATGTCTTATATGCTTAAGAAGTTTAATTGCTGCTTTTGTTTTCATATAGGGGAATATATTTTCTTTCAAGAATTCTGGGTTGATGATATCGGAGTATTGATCGTCCACAAGCCAACGGCTTTGTTTAATTGCTCTTGAAACATACAACATATCATCCGATTTGAGTACGCTTATTACGTAGTCTGTATCTTTACTATGGCTAGCAGTGTCTATCTTCATTAAAATGTCTAAATCATTGCCATTTTTTGAAAAATCTTTTTCGTCCATTGGTTTTTGGCTACTGATGACATCTTGAACTTGCTTGTTGAATTCTTTATGCTTGATACCTAAGTGGTTATTGTTAGTATCTATCTTCATGTCTTCGGTATTCTCCATGATCTGCAATGAAAAAGGAATACAAAAGTGTTGTATTATTATTGTGTTAAAAAAGTATAATGGGAGTGTCAGTCTCTAGTGCCATGTTTGGAACAATCATCTTTCAATTATAAACGTAGGCATGTACACACAGGTAAATGAGATTAGGACTGCCTGTCGTTGATAAAAAATGACTAAATGCTAGAGGTGTGATAATCAGATAAGGAAAATATTGACACAAAGGGTTTAGCATAAGTAAATAACTTCTCTATTAATTTTGATTTTGACTTTTTTATGTACTACGGGAATCGCGCACTGAAAATACAAGGTAAATAAATATCACTATCCCGACTTTTCGACCGAGTTGCATCGATCGTTGTCACGGGAAGACGGGTGACTAAAGTGAGGTAAGTATTTATTTATCTCATAATGATTTTCAGTGCACAATTATTCCCGTTGTAGGTATTTAAACATAATGTGATCAAATCGTGAGTTTGACTCGGCACAAAAATAGAAATTTGCGTTGTCTCCGAAAAAAAATTTTTTTTCATTTTTATCTTTAAAATTGATATGAGCAAAGCAGAGCGCTGCTCTGCGCAAGCATAGCGAGAGCGAAAATTTGTCAATTTTTTAGGATTATCAAAAGAAGAACATGAAAAATAGCCCGCCGCAGTGCCATTATGCGCGAGCGCAGCAAGTGAGAAAAAGGTTTTTTTGTTTTATTTCAGTAACATTAAAATAAATATGGAGCAAAGGATATGGAATGCTCTACTGCGCTATAATACCTTTATAATGCGCGAGTAAACAGAGTGCGAATTCTTAAAATAATTTTAAAAGATACGCACAACGGAAACCAACCTACTGTTATAATTCGCGAGCGTAGCGAGTGCGAACTTTTCAAGTGCAAGAGGAGCAAGTGTGAATTTACGCGCTTGCTACTCTTGCATTTGAAAAATCTAAATATAGGTGATCTATAAACCACGGTCTGATTAAAGACTATTAACATGGTCATATTATAATCATAGTCAAGTAGGTAGATTAGTTACATAACCATGACCCTCTGTTGGATCATCTACTTTTGAGCACTAGAGCAGTGAGCTCATCATTTTTTCGATGTTTACTCAGTGAAAGTTAGATTTGAAAGTGACATCAGATTTGAGCAGAGAAAATAGAATATTTAGGTAAATAGCGCGAAAAAAAAATCCATTTATTTTTCAACAAAGAGCCGATTTAAAAGGGGGGGTCATGACTCTCCTCCCCCTGGATCCGAGCTTGGTCTATTCAGACAAACTTATAAAGAAAAGCCGTAAATAAAAATGACATTAAACTCGTTAGACAAGAGCCATTTCTGAGATCCGAAAGTATTAATAAAAAATGTACAAAAATTGAGTTCGTTTGAAGGTATAAGACTAGAGAGCGATCAAATTTTGCTCAGGCTTGGTGCGTTGTAAAAATTAATAAAACTCTAAACCCGTTTTTTTTAATCCAGCTAAACTAAATATAAAGATAAACTCTACCTAAATACCGAGTTTCATCAAACTTGCTGGAGCCGTTTACGAGATCCGAATTTTGTACAATACATTTATTGATTAAAGCATAAATGTCATAGTCATAGACTAAAATATCTAAAAAAAAATAATGACACTCATTTGTTTCTCATTTCAATCCAGTGCAGTGGGAGTCAAGGTTGTCTCAGTCTTTATTTGGGCCTGTCGAAAGGTCTCTTGATGTTAGGTAACTACATTGCAGTGGTTTTGGCTCATAATATTATCTTCATGTTAACATACGAGTAATATTATTAAAATTATGGCAATAAGTTTTATCAGAGAGCTATAGGGGAGGCCTATATATCTACCAAAGTGGATTTTAGTGGATGGGCAATTGAGCATTTGGTAGGTTTTCACCACTCTAAAAAAAAGGTTTTCACCACTCATAAACTGGCATCGTGTTGTGTTTGGTCTTGTTGTGTTTAGAATATTTAGTGTAAATTAGATGTAATGTGTTTATATATTAATGAAATTAACTTGGTTTTAAGAATGTAGATAAGAAATGAATTGTGATTTAACGTTGGTAATTTATAACCATGTGAGTAATTAGTTCCTTTTTAAGTGTATACTGTATTGTAGATTGTTTTTGACTAAGTATTCAAAAGTGTGTCTGTGACACCCATTTGTCGAAACAAATAAACTGAAACTGAATAACCTGTTAACCTGTATAGGCCTGTGAATGTGAAATATTTTATTTTTTATCCCTTTTTTGCTGATTTGGTACCTATATATTAGAATAAGAATGAATGATTTATTGGCCTTATAACAGTCTTTACACTGGGCAAGTCATTTGACATTTAAAATCATTTATGCAAACAACTAAATATTGAAAATATCATAGTAATAATTATAATCTAAAACACATAAAAATAAATATTAATGTTAAATGTAGAATAAATTTACACAATCGTAATAAAATAAGAAAACATTTAAAAACTACACATTTTTTTTTTATAAATTATAACAATTTTGAAGGAAAAGTTAATGAGCGGAACATATTTGTAAAGAATAACAAAATTGTGAATATTATTAATTTGATTTAATGTCATAATTATCATCATAATAAACTATGAATGCGAGAATGAACATTCAGTCAGGTGCAGTGTCATAAATTCTTTTAACGAGTAAAAAGGATTAGAATAGTATAGTATTTATTCGAAGAATAGTTTTATTGTTCTTTTGAATTCTTTTACATGTAGGTTGGTAATATTTTGTGGTAGCTTGTTAAACATAAAAATTTTATTGTATAAGCCCTCTTTTTGCACCTTGGTCAATCTGTTAAAGGGCCTGGGCAATTCCTCATACTTTCGACGTTTCGACATTAGCGCGCCTTCTTATTTTAATTTTTCGGTAATTGAGATTTTTCGTCGAAAATTTCTAATAAACAATTGTAGATATTTATAGGGATACCTACCGCAGTCATTATTTTCAGGTTTTTAAAATTATTAAGTATACATATTGATTTTTATTTTTTATAACATTAGCGGTTAACAGAATTGCCCCGCAGTACTTAATCTAATTTTGAAATCTTATTTTTTAATCTTCAGCTTGCCTTCCCTAGATATGTATCCTTACATAGTATAAAATAAAGTCGCTATTTTTGTCTGTTTGTTTGTCTGTATGCTTAAATCTTTAAAACTACGCAACGGATTTTGATGCGGTTTTTTTTAATGGATAGAGTGATTCAAGAGGAAGGTTTATATGTATAATACACCTGTGCGAAGCCGGGGCGGGTCGCTAGTTTATTATAAGATAAAAAAAACCGTTAGATTATGGTTAAACTTATTATGACATTATTTTATCCATAATTTTCTTAAGAGTAAACTGGAATTTAATACTAAAAAAATAACCTGATTGTAATAACGTCGGCCTAATTTTCAGACTGCGTAACTCCGTTTTGATAAATTAGACAGGAGCAAGTAAAAACTGTTTATTTTAACTATGCTCGTAAATTGTATCAATATTATGATGAAAGTTGTAGTAAAAATCGAGAAATTCAATTTTATAGGTACCTTATTTTTTTGATTTTCTATTAAAAGTATAAAAAATGGACTTACGATTTTTTCTTCGGTGTAGTACGCAACTTTTTTGGAGTTACGTAGTTAGAATGATTTAGTTTAGAATACTTTGAGTAGTATAATATTAAGTTAAGGTGCCTTCTCAAAGAAAGTAGCTTAAAAGTTAGGTGAGGGTTAAATTTTAAAGATATTGATATTAGTTTTAGAGCACTTACACAATTTCGTAGAGAGCAATATTAGAAAATGAAGAATCTGAATCACGACTATTTTGATCCTAGCCTAGGTATTGGTTTGGAATCCAGACTTTCTAGAACTTTTAAAAATAGCATGCTTGGCTTCCCGGCTTGCGACTGCATTGAAATAGCTCTTTCTTTTTCAAGGTGATGTCAGAGTTCGTTACCGAATATAAACACGCTCGCATACGTCTGTATGAATTAATATTCAGTACTGTAAATAAGTAGGATTAGGTTAATAACTCACCACAAGTTTTAAGTTGGGTACGGCGGACTGTCAGTAAAGAAAGACAATAAAAAAAAACAAACAGTACCTAGTAACAACCAACACACATCACATCACAAAACAAAATGTTCAAGTCAAAACAAAAATAGAACAGAATGAACAATGAACAGACTACAAAATTTATTTCATTATCTGTGGAAAATCCTTTCTACAAATCGTATTCTTGTACTCATAAACACCATTACATTGTCTTTGCTCCAAGGAATTTGAAAAACTGCAAATTAATAAGAGCATTTCAGTCACAGACTACTATAAAGATGCTAAGTGTTTTTGTTTAAAACAAATAAAAATGTGTTCTGTTACGCTACTGTAATATTGTTACAAAAACGCGCCAGAAAGAGAACCGTCGCGCATCGTCGTCGTGACGTTACGCCAAAGAAGATCTAGACACGCGGAAGCGTGTCCAGCCAAGTCTAAGAAAAAGGAACTGGCGACGCGACGTGTGTACTATTACACGAACCATTTCGAGCCATTTTTGACCCCTTCATAACTCGAAAACTATTTAACCTATATATATATGAAATTTAGCATATTTATTAAAGTTCTTTAGCTTATCTACAATACAAAATTTCATTAACTTTGCTCTAACGGTTAATGAAATATTAATATTTAAAAACCGGGGTTTCATTGATTGATTCACTCACTGACTTATAGATCAAAAACCTAACCCACTTTCAGATGACCTAGAAACTTGATATTTGTATAAAATACGTATTTCAGGATCAGGATTTTTAATAAAGCAGCCCCCAACCCCTAAAATTGGGAGATGAAAATTTGTATGACACTTTTGCAAAGTTTGATGCTAGATGTCCAAAAATTGATTAAGGGACTCTTTATTACAAATGTAATAAAACACTTATTTCAAAATTTTAGTAGATCTAGGGGTTAAAAGTTGGTATGAGACTTCCGCAAGTTTCGAAGCTAGAGATGTGAAAATCGATAAAATTACTCCTTGTAGTAAACTACAAAAAGAAGTAAAAACCAACAAAAACATTTTCATGTGAAATGAAGCCAAGTTTAAATCACAGTTCCCACTATCAAAAACCGGCCAAGTGCGAGTCGGACTCGCGCACCGAGGGTTCCGTACAAACCGTGCAAGGTTTACAAAGTTCGTTCATTACGACAAAAAAAGTAATAAGTTTATATTTATTAAAAAATATATATTTTGTCATGTAACTAAAAATTTAAGGTTTTCGGAATTTTTCCTTTATGTGTGCTATAAAACGTTGCTTCATGCCAAATTTCAAGATTCTAGGTCGACTGGAAGTACCCTTTAGGTTTTGATTCCCTTGCGAGTACTTGCAAGTGTCGAAAATTTGCGGCATAAACGGCTGTATCTTTTGATTGCGTTGGCTTAGAAGTTTGATTTTTTCACAGCTTCAAGGGACAGTAGACCTGAGTAATTGATATAAATTTCAGCTTCATACCTCCACGCGTTCCTGAGAAAAAGGGTCTTGACAGACGGACAGACGGACAACAAAGTGATCCTATAAGGGTTCCGTTTTTTCCTTTTGAGGTACGGAACCCTAAAAAGTTGTCAGATCTCACGTAAAGCCAAGCTCCTAAGCAAGTATCAAACATTAATACCTAATGAAAACAAGCGGTCGGATTATGTAGAGTAAGATTTTAATCAATAGCCAAGTTACCTACCCACTAAGCATGAAACTTGCAATAAGTTGTAGTAAGTTTGTATATGGCACATTTGTAACTTTCAAACATCATGTTGCAGGAACATGTCAGTTACATATATCTTATTGTTAGGTTGAAACTTATTAAAAGTTATTAAGTTATGTTACTGTTACATTTCGCATGAAACTTTATATTTCAACTTTGCAGGGAAATTGTCTCCCAAACATACCTAAACGTAAGTAATTAACATTGTGGCAAAAATGTATTTGGAACGTTACAAATAAAACTTTGCAGCAATATAATTTTACTAACTTAACTGTCCGGCATTGCCTGTATCTTACAAATGAAAGTTACTGAAATGTTATACTGTAACATTGTAACAATATGTCTTTTGTTGTATTTTTTTTTCAACTTTCCTACAACATTACGAATTGGGCTTGTTATTTACATTACCTATGTAATGTTGCTGGAAGTTAATTTTTGAAAGTTGTGGAATGTCTCAGTTAACATTAAAAAACTAGATGGCGTTAGCATCGCACATTGATTTTCTGCATCGCGATGACGTTGTGTTTGCAGAAATTAGTATCCCCATTTGTAAATTTGATTAAAACGTTCCTTATTGCAGATAGAGAAATAGTCTCTAATTCTTCCTCACACAAACGCATCCCTCGGACTTGTACTTAGAACTCAAAAAATTTAAATAAAAATGTTTTTTTTTTTTAAAACCTGGAACTGAAAACCTACAGATATGTAACTTTGCGACAACTAAATAAATGCAATGCACGTGCAAGTTTCATTTGTATTTTGTAACCTTAAAGCAAGATAGTTCAGACAAGTTACTATTACCTTTCAAATTCAAAGTTGTGGAAATGTTACACGTTATACTTGCGGAAAGTTTATTTTACAACTTTCGACATGTTTCTTGCGTAATGTTACTGCAATTTCACATTTTAAAGTTATAAAAAGTTTTGGTGATAGCTCGAGCACGAACTCCTTGCGAAAAAATATTCGTATCGTTATCGAGAAAGAAATGTATGAAAAATGAACAGCGCCCCTATCGTACGGAAAAGGAACTAAATTTCGAAGCACGAACAAAATAAATAAACTTTCGTATCGGTAACGTATCGAGTTGGTATCGAGAAGCTCGTGAAACGTAATACTTGTAAACAAAATTGCGAGCACGAACCGCATTTTGACGTATCGTATCGAGGATTTCGAAGGCTGGCTATCGGAAGTTGTCTCACTTAGAATTTGTCGGTGAGTTGGTATCGAGTAAGTATCGAGTTGTATAAAATTGTTTTTTTACGCTCTTATTTTACAATATTGAGTAGTTTTAGATACTTTCGGATATTAGTAAAATCAACGGAATGCTAAAAATGCAAATACCACTAGTATTTTCACATAATTCTTTATTATACAACGTGTTTAAGAAAGGTGTAGATAGTGGGTAAATCTGTGAACACACATGAGGTTAATTTTAATGAGCAACTTTCATTATGGGACCAACATGGAATTCCAGACTGTTTTTGTCTAGAACCTGATATTTTCTCAAATTCCAGATTGGTATCATAAAGTTGATTATTGTCATGAACCTAGAAAAACAGTTGTTTTCGTTGTTTTTTCTAGGTTCGTGTTCATTATGTTTACCTCATATGTGGTACCTCAACAGTCATTATTTTCTGAAGATGATATTAATGACAATAATACAGGAGATGACCTTATCAGAGGAAGAGCTTTGAAAAATATATTAGTGGATAGAAATAACAGACTAGACACATAAATAAAAACTTTTTATTTAAATTCAACAAGAAAATTTATTTTAATGTTTATAGATAAATACTAGCAGCGCCCCGCGGTTTTACCCGCGTTGTGCCCGTTCCCGTGGGAATTTCGGGAATTTTCATACATATAAACCTTCCTCTTGAATCACTCTATCCATTAAAAAAAACCGCATCAAAATCCGTTGCGTAGTTTTAAATCAAAATATTCAGATACTTAATAACAATAAATTTCGAATTGCGAAATATTAACTTAGGTACTAGCGAAATTTATCGATGTCGATAAAATGTTTGCAACCGAAAATCTAGGCAGTAAAATAAATCATTTAAATTTAAAAATGCCCACAATTTAGACTTACCAGTGAAAGGATATTCCTCCTTTTTGTAAACTAAAGTCTTTGCTTTGTATTCGACACGTTATAATAGCGCAAACCGGCATTTTTTTGGCAAAAATTACTTCTGAAATCACTTGAACGACTGAGACAGTAAATGTCACGATTTCACGTAACTTGAGTTATAACTCATGTACGTGGCGACAAACCTCCCCTCCACATCGCCTTTCTATTTCCTTCTCTCTTCTGTGATCGTCATCGTCCGGAATCGTATCGAGCCCTCGATACGTTAACGATACGAAAGCGCTGGAAGTTCGTGCTTGAGCTGGGCAAGTTACAGGGTTTATCTAAAGCGCGGCCGTTAGGGCTTCGTTTCAAGCACGCTGTAAGCTTGCATGAACGTTGGTTGCAACCTTATATTTGTAAGTTACAAGCTTGTTGATGTTACTTTCAGTAATGTTACTGCAACTTTTGCTTGCTTAGCGGGATACTATACTTGGTAGACGCGAGTACTGATGAAAACCGAATTGATGTCTACCAAGTATCAAACATTAATATCTAATGAAAACAAGCTGTCGGATTATGTATAATAAGATTTTAATCAATAGCCAAGGTACCTACTGTACTTGGTAGACGCGAGTACTGATGAAAACCGAATTGAAGTCTACCAAGTATCAAATATTAATACCTAATGAAAACAGCGATAATAGTTTAGTAACGTGCATTTATTTTCTTAAAAGATAACTAAAATTTTAACACTTAAAAAAAACTATATTGTGAATTGTGATGTACCTAACACATTGAAATACTTTATTTTTATTTAGTGAGCTATAAAACTTATGATACTTAATAGGTACCAATTTTAAACATTCCTATTATAAGCACCTACAAATACATGATAGGAATGATCTAAATGTAACAACATTATATGTAACTACATCATAACAAATATATTTTATAGATTTTATTGGTGTACCTTTAGCAATACATTAAGTAACAATCTAAGCTCTCGTTCTAACTCACACTAAGGCTTAGAACGGTAATCCATATACTTGTGGGAGATTTAGTTGTTTCTTTTTTAAATTAAATTAGCACCGAATAAAGTTACATAATGTGCCCTATAGCAAATATTATAAAATTAACATTATACAGCATAGTTTTTAAAAATAAAATACCTATAATGGCAAAATGTATCTTATTGACTAACAACATTTTTTTTAAGATGCAGTGTTTAGTTTGAAAGGTGCTTTATCTGAGAATAAATCATAATAATGCATCTTAACCTCATCAGAAGGGTGTGAAAACACAACTTCACGCGCTTGTTCACAAATCTTCTTTTCTTCATCGGAATAAATATAGCGCAAGTATTCTTTCAAAATGCAATGCACCATTAACCAAACTTCTTTATCGTTGTCTATCCGGAGCATTTCCAAAGTGTACTCTAGTCTGATATCCATTTCATTCATGGAGCTTGACGAAAACAAATAGTAAAACTTTTCAAAACTTCGTGAAAACAAAGTATAGATAGAACTACCAAAGCGATCTTTATCTTTCTTTAAATGTTGAACGCATATTTTCGCAAAAAACTTAGAAGTTTTCTTGTGTGTATCGACACTCATTTTTTTCTTTTCTTCATCAGTTTTATTTTTATCTTCTGCTACTAATTTGGATAATTCTGTATTGAGGCCTGTTTCAACAAGCATTTTTATAAACTCGACGGTCAGTTTCCAGAAAGTTAGCAAGACGTAATTTTTATTATAGTCTAATACGTTTTCTAATTTCACTTGTATAGTTTCGAAATTTTTTATTGGAATTTGCATTCTTTTTTCCAATGTGTAGGTTAGTTTACACACAAGTTTCGCTAAAATAGTATTTATGGACCCTTTAATACGGTATTCACCTTCTTCGATTGTTTCCCATAGTGGCAAATACTTTTCTAATAGAGGAGCTATAGCCATCGCATAACGTTTCATCTGTGATTCTTCATCTTTTGTTGCCAAAATGAAAGATGCTATTAAATCTGCTTGATCATGGATATCTTTTTGTTTTGAGAATGCATCATAGAATTTCTTTAACATAATATTCACGACAAAATCATTATCCAAAGATTCCATCAAATTTTCCGAAGAGGATTGCATACGATTCAAAATATTTTCGCAGTTACATTTGGCTGGCAACGAGTTTAGGAATTTGTAGCTTTTCATGTAGAAATCGGATTTGATGATATCGGGCACGTTGGATACTGAACCGAGCTTCGTATAAACGAGCTTATTTTCGTCAGCAGTCAGATTATCAATAAATGTACTCAGCAGTTCCCATATGATTTTTGCCCGAGATTCGTTCTTTTCTTTGCAAAGTGATTCATATGTGTGGGTAAACAGAACTGTTCGAATAGTTGAGTTCTTGGTAGAGTTCCATGTTTCAACGAGCATTGGTTTCAATTCATCGAAACCCATTTTATGGAATGCACAACGAACTCCAAACTTTTGCAGCGATACTGGCGCATCTAGTAACTTCGGGATATAAAGACGACTTTTATTAGGACTCGACTGACTCAGAATGGCGCTGAGTGAGGGAACGACGTATTGTAAATAATCTCCTTTTGCATACGGCAAGATTTGGGTAGCGTCTGGCTGTGGTCTTGCTTTGTATATATTTCTGGCAATTTGCTTGCGCAAACTAAGCTCCAACTGATCTGTTTCGTTCCAGTCAATTTTTGCGTTAGATGGGGCGTATTTTTTGAGAAGATCATTAATATCTTCCTGAGACAATAAAGTGCAAAGACCGTTTATAACGGCTTTGTGGCCTTTGGGTTCACTTAGACGATATATGTAAGTAGATTTCCAATCTTCAGCTAAGGTTTGCGGCCAATAAACTCGCACTTTACGTAGTACGTTTCTGAGTGACACCGCGTCATTGGTGAAAATTGCTATTATCTCTTCTTTGTAGCGAGACAGCAACCCAGGGTCATGTTTCAAAGCATTCATGCATACTTCTTCATTCTGCATAGTAATAATGGACTCTTCGAACATTATCTTTCTCCAGGATTTCTTGACGTTGTACATCGCAGTGAAATCTTTATTCCATTTTTTTTCTTTTTTAATCTTAAAAAGTTCTTTAATTTTTATTAGTGCATTTGGGTGATCGATTAGTTCTTTTCCCCAGTCTTTGATCAGTTGCAAGAGACGTTCACACCACATAACAGCTTCATTGAATTCATGTTCCACTGATAAATCTAGTGCTTTATACTTAATTGTTATGTAGTTTTGTAAGTAGTTGAAAACAGCATCTTTTTGGTCTTGTGTTTTCAGTTTCTTAACGTAAGTTTTTAGAGTGTCAAATTCAAACTTATTTTCAACAATATCTAGCACTGGCTCATTTAGAATCACGTTTCTGACTATGATGGCTTGAATACAAGATTGAACATGGTTTTCAGATTCGATAAACACTTCCATGCTATGAAATAGTTGATTAAGAAGGGTCTCCACTTGATTATCAAGTGAGTGAGGGGCAGTTTTTGTTAAGAAAGAGTTGATGAATTTGATTTTAAATTTAAATGGTTCATTAATGTGCTTTTCGTAGTAATATTGCAGCACTGTCTGCATATTGTGCATATTACGACCAGCACAGGTCAGAAGCACTTGAAATATTAACGTCCTTTGATCAGGCAAGGACTCGGTGCGAATCAATTTCTTCAAGTCAGTAAAAGCCAATTCAAAAGGAGCAAACTTGTACCACTGGTACAAATTGGTGTTTGAGGACATGCTAGCAGACTTGAATTCTGCTCTACAACACATAGCAGCACCCATAGGTATATAATCGTCTTCAACTTGGTCTGTTGGTGGCACTTGGTCTGTTGTTGGTTCTTTGTCAATAAATACCTTTTTGACAAAATCAAATCTATTTTCTTTGGGAATTAGTTTGAGGAAATGTTGAATTTTGTCAAATTTGTAGAGCCACGAAAAGCTATCATTGTTGGCATGTTTTCTTAGGAATTCTTCTATGCTTCCTGTCTTACTCAAGTGTTTTGCAAATGTAGCAATGTCCACATATTTGCCGTAAAACTCAAATTTACTAGTAATTCTTTCAGGACATATCTGCAATAGCAGTTCAGTGTGTTTCGCAGAAAATTTAAAATAAAATCTGTTTTGTTTAGATTCTATAAAATCTAAGAATTTAGTTGTGTGTTTCTTTAACAAAAACAAACTTTCCTTTATCATCCAATCGTACTCTTTATGGTACGCTTCAAAGATAGAGAAAGATTTTTCGAAGAGCCTCAAAAGTAGACGAGCTGGAATATCACTGTTGTATTTGGATACTTCAGTTTCGACGAAAGGCACAGAGCAGTGTTGCAGCCATTTGTAGGCAGACTTAGCATCTTTTTTGTCCATGATGCAATTATAGAAAGCTTCCACTCGTTTTTCATCTTTTAAGTGTAACCTTACATGCAACAAAAGTTTGTTAAAAGCTCTCAATGTCATATAAGGATACATTTCTGTGTATAGATACTCAGGATTTATAATATGAGCATATTGAGGATCTGTGATAAGCCAAGTGCTTCGTTTGATAGCCTTCGATACGTACAATTCATCTTCAGATTTCAGTACTCCAAGTATGTAATCAACATTACGATTCTTGCACGCAATATCTATATCCAGTAAACTTCTTATGTCATCCTTTTGAGAAAGATCTTGTAAAATATGATCTTTAGAAGCTTCTCTGACCAGCTTGTTGTAGTTTTGATGTTTCTTGCCGAGCGTATCACCTTCTAGTTCAAGTGGCGCCATAGTGAAAGCTGTAACAATTAATAAACAACATCAATAAAAAGAATAACATTAAGCTTTATCTGACATAATCTGTACAGATAATAAGTTGAGCTTGAGTATGTAATTATTATTTCTGTAGATAATGCTCAGGAATGATGAACGGATTAAAAAAAAAAATTGAAACTTAATATTTTTTCGACGTTCTTTTCTAAGGATCGGCCCACTGACCTCATGTCATAAAAATAAATCTCACTACACTTTATTCGTCAAAATTGGTCCAGTTATTTAGACTTATAAGGATGTTTAAGTTTATGTATCAAAACAAAAAAATAAACGTACACACAATAATTCAAAAGAAAAATAAAAATACTAAAGGTACAAAATTATAATCCAATTATTTATTTCAAAATATTGTACCTACATGTTGATGAGTACTCGATAACTATCTATATAATACGTGACCGCAATACCTATATTGTTATTCAAAAAGGGTATACTAAGTCGAAAAAGGGTGCTTCTGACCATCATCATGCACAACTACCTACGTATTATTTTTCGAGTAACGATTTTGTATGGAATAGTTAATTTATTTCACTTAGCAACCTAGGTATGCCTGATGTTCCAATTACAAAATATTATTGACATACTGCGGTAACGTCCATTGATCTATTACCTAAGTATTATATTATTTAAGTAGGTACAGTATAGTAGTAGGACAGTTCAAAGCAAAATTTTACGTGACTGCGATATCTAATATTACGTTACATTATTTAGAATATAATAATATTTCAAGAGAAATTGGGAGAGAAATAAATTGGTCTTCAAAAATGAGGTAGGTAAGCATAAGAAAAAGTAATAAGTACACTAAAGTCAATTCGTAAGTCCAAATGCACTAAAACTATACTTTTGTTTGTTCTCTAAAAATTAAAACATGCGAAAGTTTTGCAAGATTAAACACACCACAGGAAGATACAAATTAAAAACTCAGAGCTTCAAATAAAAATACCTGCTAGAAAACAATGTAAGTTTTGATACATGTAAGTATGTTATATTTTAGTGACAAAGTGAGATTTTGATTCGTGAACATACAACATGTTAATTATTTATTTGTGATCTAGGTAATCTTTAACAGATTTAAACTGTTTACTTTTAGTAAAATTCCACTGAGCTATTTTGATTGAATGAAAATATTGACAATGCGCGAATATTACAGTTCTGTGCAATCAAATCGCCTTAACAAACACAATTTGTACATACATACCTAAAATACCTGTAGTTAATTATGTCTAGCATTTAAATAAGTATGTATACACAATTAAATCAAAATAATTTAAATGTGCGTAATAGTACAAAACTTACGTTATTTTTAGTAAACATTCATAGACCATGCTCATATGAAAAGAACATAACTAAACAAAAAAAAACCTGCCAATTTGATCATATCATAAAGATCTAAAACGACTAAAATTGTCCAGAGTTCGTTTTTGTATGCATAATATTTTTTTAGGGTTCCGTACCCAGAGGGTAAAAACGGGACCCTATTATGTACTAAAACTCCGCTGTCCGTCCATATGTCTGTCTTTCACCAGGCTGTATCTCATGAACCGTGATAGCTAGAACGTTAAAATTTTCACAGATGATGTATTTCTGTTGCCGCTATAACAACAAATACTAAAAACAGAAAAAAATTTAAGTGAGGCTACCATACAACAGATCTGAATGAAAAGCCAGTTTTCGCTCGATATTGATAGCGGCGACAAGTAGATACTTCTTTGAAATATTCACAGAATATTTAATTAAATATGCACTTTAAAAATAATTAGGTAAATTTAAATAAAATAAATATTTAAGGGGGGCTCCTATACAAGTAACATGATTTTTTTGCTCGATATTAATAACGGCAGCAGGAAGATGCTTGAAATATTCACAGAATATTAAGTTATATGTTCTTTCAAAAATAAATAATTCAAATAAAATATAGGGGGCCTTCCATACGGTACGGAACCCTTCGTGCGCTAGTCCGACTCGCACTTGATCGATTTTTATTTAATATTTCCGTTATGGGTTCACTATTGAGCCTAATTATTTTAGAATAATATCTTTGAAGGTGCATAGTGCTGCCAATAAACGATTTCTGATGCAAGTAGTAGGTATCTACCTAGGTAGGTAGGTACCTACTATAAAAACTCCTGATTGTCAAAAAATACTACCTAGGTAGGTACCTATATTTACATAGATGTGTTTTTCTCCTTTGAATGATTGGTAAACCTACCTTCTATGTACGACTGTTTTGTTTGGAAAATAAAGACACAAAAATTAAACACCTTAATATACAAGCAACGTCGTCGTAACAAAAAATTTGGAAAGTCCTTGACATTAAGTAACCCACCCAAAATAGTTGCACCATGCGATGACATCATCACGGTAATGATATCACCAGTGGCAATAAAAGTGAATTACGATAAATGATTATTATTGCTGATAACGTGTAAAAATATTACAAGATAATCATAATCAGAAATAGATTCGTATAGCTTTAATTAAAACAAAAGATCAAAACAAATACCTGTACACCTGAGAGGTTAACTCAAAACACCATCGGCATCGCCCGGCACTCGCTGACTCACAAGTCTCACAACAACAAAACAAACAGTGCTACCATATGAAAAGTTAGTTTGTCCCTTAATTTGTTCGATATTACATTTTACACATAAATACCTACCATTTTTTATAAATTACAAAAAAAGTACCTATACGTTAAGTACTGAAAAATCAGTATGAAAATGTCAACATAATATAATACCACAATAACCTCATATTCAAAAACCATACATACTTAGGGCAATTAGTTTAGTCATGATTTAAATGATTAACGTAGGATTAACAACACTTTATTGTCCTGGATTATAGGATTCGTAATCGTAACACCATAGTGTAGTTATCTACCTACATTACTATGAATTTGAAAAATATAAACTTTATAGCTATGAATTGGAAATATTATTGTCATACATTTAGGTATTACATTATGTAGGTACCTAATTGCGTGCTTTGACGAATTTCTTATTTCAGTAATGTATTTCTGATATAAAAATAAGTTTCTCTATCAATCCATATTTATGTTACCAGTAATAAATTTTGAAAAATATTCCATTGTAAAAATAACCAACACGTGTAGTTATTTAAATATCGTTCATAACATAATATTTAAGTTAGCGTTATTTTAATCTTTCTGGAAAACTAGTAATAGCATACACGAACATACTCTATGGCATATAATAGTTAGATATTCATATTTACTTACTTCCAAATCACAGGATTACGAAATGATTTCTAATCTCGTATCATTTACACGATTATATTTTCACAATTAAAATTAGACGTATCGAAAAACCGGCGCGTCTAGCAAACACGTAAAACCATTGAAGTACTATACACTACACGGTAAAATTAATCGAAATTCGAACGAAAACATAGATAAATGATTACACCTATTTCACAATGTTATCTTTTTCTGGAACCTCCTTGGGTTTTCCGAACATCTGATTCAAAATTTGTAGTTTGAGCCAATTTCAACGTTATCTCACTACAATTAGATTCATTTTCATTTGACATAATGTTAGTGAGTGAACGAAGGTATTAGCCGGCCGACCCACGCCTACAGATGCACTAATTTTATTTATCTGTGGAACTGGTGCAAGAGGAGAAGGACGAAAAGTGAAAGTCACATTACAAAAGTTCTACTTGAAAAAATAAATTAAAATAATACTGTGGTGCTATTCATGTATCGGAGCCACGAAGTTTTAGGTAAAGGTGGAGAGTGCACTCCTAATACCTATTTGAGTCAAATACCTACACATTGCTATCTCACTCTCTGTGGTCGGAACTCTCTTTCTAGTGTGGTGTATGGTATTTCCATATATACACTAAAAATTCCCGAAAATGGGTAAGTTTAATTTCAATGTTTTGAGTTTATCAACTTCATCCAACCCCAAACTATGATTTATATGAAATTACAGGGTATGCAGTTTAAAAGGGGATAAAATGTGAATTATTGTAAAACTGATAATAAAAGCAGAATGCACAAACTGATTACAAAAGTGTTTTCCAGTAACTGTACCAGTATCAGATCCATATCATAGAAAATTTAAGAAATAATAACGTTATTAATAAAAATAAACATTAAGTTTGTGTTGTGTTAAAAATTAAGTACAGCTGTAATTTTCCAAATTACTAACACTGGAGAGAATTAAAAGAATACCCTAATTTTGGGAGTTCCCTAATGCGGCAACACCCGTGACCAAAATACTAGCTGTCATGGCCGAATCATCAATGAAATCGTAAAACTGCAGTAGGGTAACCATAAAATATTTTTTGAGAATATTACCTTTATTGTGTATGCAATGCGTAACTAAATATTATAGACTGTCGTACAGACTGTGTGTGTGTGTGTGTGTATTATTGAGCGCTGATATTTGTCACAATTAGTGCAATTTTTTAAACACAATTAAAATTAACAAGAACACTATGTGATTCACAGCTTTATAATTGTAATCTATAGTTTTTAGGTACCTACTATATTTGAATCTTTATTAATAACAAAAAATCATTATATTGACCTTTTTTTACTATCATAATATCATCTGGTTAAATTATTATAATATCTATAGTATCATTGTGTTCTTTTTTCAGGTTTCCCTAAGACAAATCTTAAAGAACTTCGTGTTTAGCAATTGTACTACTGAAATACCATTTTTATAAGAGTTCCAGGAATTTGTAGCCTACACTTTAAGGCAACAGATAATTATGCATCAAGAAAACGATTGAAGTCAGCAACCCTGCAGGACGAATTATTTGTTTTTTTTTTGTAAATAATTGTAAATTATGTGTGTTTGTTAATAAACTATTATAATTTGAATTACATTGTTTTTGATTACCTTTTTAGGGTTCCGTACTCAAAGGGTAAAAACGGAACCCTATTAAAGTAATGCTCTTCTGCGCGCTGTCGAATTACATTTGCCATCAATAACAGGCGCAGTATTTCATCATAAAGCATATTATTATAAATCCAGAGCGTAGCTAGTTGTACACATTTATTGACTTGCAAGATTGCATTCTTACATATTTATTGAAGAATTAGTTTTTGTAAATCTGAGATGCCCTATAGAACAAGGTCCTAAAGTTTACTTTGTATTGTTCATATACCAATTGTGTATTTTCATACAATGGTTTACTCAACATTGTGATTAATATCTGTGCGTCCTAAATTTAGGCAAAAATGTAGGGCTACCCTATTAGAAAGATAGTTCCGACCACCGAAGAGTGAGATCGCAATGTGTAGGTATTTGACTCAAATAGGTATTTGGAGTGCAATCTCCACCTTTACCTAAAACTTCATGATCGGAGCTCACTGAAGGTCATAGTGATTCTGATTGACTGATTGTTATTTATAGTCATCTGTATCTATTTATTTTCAAAACCTCAGCACAGCAATAGAGATTTTCGAAATCGAAAACAGATGGAGCTACGAGTTTGTATTTCGTTATTTCGTATATGTATCACTTGTGACCATGGAATGGAATCGATGGGGAAAAAATGTTATAGGTATATTTATGGATGATGGCATGATGGGCAATTTATGATCGCACAAGTAGAAAATATACAATGAGTCGAGACACTGGCACAAGCAGCACTTGAAAATTTCAAGATGAATGATGAAAGATAATTATGATTTAATGATGAAAATTTATGGATGATGGGCAATTTTCAAACTCACAAGAAGGCTACGACAACGCTAGAAACACTCTTAATGTACCTAGGTACATATATACATTACATACTCAGGGCTTAGAAACGGTACGTATAGGTACCTACTAAGTCGAAAGGAGGTGATTCTTACCATCATTATAGTAGGTATTGTAATTGTACTTTACATTGTTACAACTTTTACTATGAGGTCAAACCGGAATTCGAGGAAATAAAATAGCGGTCTCATAAAAATGCAACAAACAATAGACAAAATGTATAAAACAACTAATAGGTATTTTTTTCTCGAAACTTCGGCATGGGTAGTTTAAGTTGTTCGTAATGATAATATACCTAATCAGAGTCACCTTATTTTAGGTACACCCTTTTAAAATAACCCTAAAGGTACATAGCAGGTATATGAAAATTATAACCTTCTTTTGAGTTGTAGGATAAAATATAATTAGATTATACTTAGGCTAAGATATTAAAACGCACTTGGCTTTGGCCCGTGCTAAGTAAAACCTCCTGTTGCAGGAGAGAAACGAGTTTCGTTGAATAAAATAATAGTATAAGCCTTAATTCAGACAATTTTTACAAAATTTAGCAATTTTTTAAACACTAGGTATCACTCCTCCGGTGAGTCCTCATCGGCAACTATGTCTGTTTGCCCAACTTTGGCAAAGGCCTCCTCCATTCCTTTCCATTCTACCTTGTTTAGCGCTGCTCTGGTCCATGTTTTTCCTGCTGTTGCTTTTATCTCGTCTTTCCACCTTCTGACCTGTCGGCCACGTTTTCTTTTTGCGTTTTTTGGATGCCAAAATACTATTCGTTTGTTCCATTTTTAGATACCTCTTATTATATGGCCTGTCTATTTCCACTTTAATTTCCATAATATCAATGTTACATCGTCTACTTTTGTGCGCTTTCGGATAATTTTATTTCTTATTCTATCGCTTTTCCTGATATTCAGCATGCTCCTCTCCATTGCTGTTTGACAGGTCTTTATTTTGGCGTTTTGCGCTTTTGTGAGAACCCAAGTTTGGCAGCCATAAGTAAGAACTGGTAGCACGCACGTGTTGTATAGTTTCTTTTTTGTGAACATCTTGCGTTTCTCTGTTTTTCATAACTTCTTTGAGTCTCCAGAAACTTTTCCAGGCGTTGCCAATCCTTATATCTATTTCTTTTGACATTAGATCCGTTGTTGAGATTAATTGGCCTAGATAGGTATACTCTTTTACAAATTCGATGGGCTCACCGTTCAGCATAATAGGTTCTTCAGATTGGTTTGTCATGGCTTTGGTCTTGGAAGTATTCATTGTGAGACCAACAACTCGGCTTTCTCTATCCAGTTTTCGCTGGTTACGCTACTTTTCGTTAGTTATTTCAGTTCCGCAAGTTTTGAAGCTAGAGATGTGAAAATCGATGAAATTACTCCTTGTAGTAAACTACAAAAAGAAGTGAAATCCAACAAGAACATTTTCATGTGAAATGAAGCCAAGTCTAAATCACAGTTCCCACTATCAAAAAGTTGTCAGATCTCACGATAAGCCAAGCTTCTAACTCTACACGCCTTACTCTACAAGTCCTTACTCCACAAACTCTACAGCTTAGTCAATATATGTGACTTGGCCGTTTCGTTACAACTAGAACTGTTTGTATAACAGAATTAATGAATTAATCTTCACTTTACGCCCATGCGCAGTTAGCGAAACAGCCAAGCCGCATATATTGACTAAGGTCAAAGAATATATAATAATAATATGCTAAGGTGTAGAGTTTGTGAAGTAAGAACTTGTAGAATAAGGCGTGTAGAGTTAGAAGCTTGGCTTTACGTGAGATCTGACATCTTTTTGATAGTGGGAACTGTGATTTAGACTTGGCTTCATTTCACATGAAAATGTTTTTGTTGGATTTCACTTCTTTTTGTAGTTTACTACAAGGAGTAATTTTATCGATTTTCACATCTTTCAAAACTTGCGGAAGTCTCATACCAACTAACCCCTAGTTTTAAAGGTTAGGGGGAAGATTTACTAAAAATCTTGAAATACCTACGTGTTTTTTTGTATTTGTAATAAAGAGTCCCTTTATCAATTTTTGGACGTATAGCATCAATATTTGCAAAAGTGTCATACAAACTTTCATCCCCCAGTTTTAGGGTTTGGGGTTGGTTTATTAAGAATCCTGAAATTATGTTTTATTCTCTTTTACAACGAGTTCGTATATCCATTTTCTGACTTCTGGCATCAAAAGTTTCGAAAGTGACATACAAATTTTCATCCCCCAATTTTAGGGTTTGGGGGTGGTTTATTAAGAATCCTAAAATTGTGTTTTATTATATACTAGCTTTTACCCGCGGCTTCGCCCGCGTTATATTTTGATTTTGGCTTAAGTTTATATCGGCTGCGAAACCTAACCTAACCGACAAACATCAAACTACCTTAGAGGAATGCTTTTGCTGCTAAGTTACGGTTGGAGTGTATACACAACCCCCCGTGTATTCCCGCCTTGTCGTGGCGGGGGAGGTCTGAGGCAGCTGAAAAGGCGGGGCTCGAAGTCTCCCTCTTCTTTGGGTCTTTGCCCCCAAGGCAGCTTAGAGGCTGGCACTCGAGGTTCAGACGCTTTTAACTAAAGCAGCTGAGAGGATGGCCGATAGGTTGCGTGCCTTATGAGGAGTGTCGCAACTGAGGCGGGCTGCAGTGCCGCTCTTGCGACGCTGCAGCCGAGGATTAGGGGCCGCGGTGGGATGGAACTGGTGGTGTGGGTGCCGCCACCTACTCTACCTTCCGCTAGGCCGTCAACGTGTTGGCAGACGCAGTGGGGCTGCAGGGGAAGAGAAGTGTCGGTATCGCGATGGCCGTTCTCACTGCCCTCTGCAGTTGAAGAGGCAGGTGCTGGGCTACTATGACTGACCCGTTGCACTGAGACCAGGGCGTTGGAATGCTGTCCGACGCTCAGTGCTGGTTAGTCCCGAGTGGTGGATGACGATGTGTCTTGTGCTCCGAAACACTCCGTCATTATGGCGGGAGCGCAAGCTCCGTTATGGAGCCCGAGTCTGGGCTAGCTGTTGAGTGCCGCGAAGGAGTGCGAAAAATGTAGGAACGTCCTAAACTTGCCATGACAGGTTATTTCTGGCGCTTAGACGGCTGCTACCGCGGCCCGCTCACTTAGTTTTTCTCTTATCCTACGGGAACTGTAAAAGTTTTTGGGATAAAAAGAGGACTATGTCACTTTTCGGACTGCTGTGCCGCTCTTGCGTTGCTGCAGCCGAGGATAAGGGGCCGCGGTGGGATGGAACTGGTGGTGTGGGTGCCGCCACCTACCCTAGCTGGGCATTCCAAGATTATGTGCAGTGGAGTCTCCTCTTTTGTGGGTTCACAGATGCACGATGGGCTTTCCCTCAACTTAAATCGATGTAAGTATTGGGAAAACTCACCATGCCCCGTCAGCACTTGAGTTATGATTCCCACTGGTGCTCTTTCTCTTACGATCTTGTATGCCGCCCTTGCATCCGAAAAATATGTTTTGGTTACCGCCGCTGTGTGTCCATCCTGATACCGCCGGTTCCACTCGTCAAGAGAGTCCTTTCGGATTTCTCGCTTGACGAATGAAACGGGGCAGTTATCGTAAATAGGTCTGCACTTCGAATGCAGTGCTGCTTCCTTTGCTAGCTGGTCCGCTCTCTCATTTCCCTCCATTCCCGCGTGCGCTTTAATCCAATAAAGTTTTACTATTTTATTTTGTGCGTGTAGTAACTTTATGTTAGCTTTGAATTTACTGCTAAGAGATGGAGGGAAGATACGCCAACTACCGTTTCCAGTGCAGACCTGGAGTCACAAAAGATTTTTGCTTTTTCGGTAGCCTCAAGAAGTGCCAATAACTCGGTCGGTACACGGAGCACCAATCGGCCAATTTCAGCTTGCGGGTACTGATCTCAGCGGCATCATCCCAAATGGATAATGCCGCCCCAACTTTCCCTTTAATTTTGCTGCCGTCTGTAAATATGTTAATTTCTCGGTTAAGATTTTGCTCTAGTGCTACTCCGTCTGCCAGGCATATGAACTCCAGCTCCTCCTGCTGCGCTGGGTGTGGCTTCTTTTCTGTCTCTCTATCTCCAGTTACTTGCTAGGAATAATCTTTCTTAGTTTCATAAAGCAAGGCTGCTTCCTGGACTCTGATATGACAGCCGAGGATTAGGGGCCGCGGTGGGATATATGGAACTGGTGTGGGTGCCGCCACCTACCCTATCTTCCGCTAGGCCGTCAACCTGTTTGCAGACGCAGTGGGCCTGCAGGGGAAGAGAGGTGTCGGTATCGCGATGGCCGTTCTCACTGCCCTCTGCAGTTGAAGAGGCAGGCGCTGGGCTACTATGACTGACCCGCTGCACTGGGACCAGGGCGTTGGAATGCTGTCTGTCGTTCAGTACTGGTTAGTCCCGAGTGGTGGATGACGATGTGTCTTGTGCTCCGAAACACTCCGTCATTATGGCGAGAGCGCAAGCTCCGTTATGGAGCCCGAGTCTGGGCTAGCGCTGTTGAGTGCCACGAAGGAGTGCGAAAAATGTAGGAACGTCCTAAACTTGCCATGACAGGTTATTTCTGGCGCTTAGACGGCTGCTACCGCAGCCCGCTCACTTAGTTTTTATCCTATCCTACGGGAACTGTTAAAGTTTTTGCGATAAAACGTGGCCTATGTCACTTTTCGTCTTTTAAACTATATTCATGCAATAAGCCAAGGCAAGTTGCTCCGTTGCTGAGAATAAAATATTGTTAAGTCCTACGGGAACCACAATTTTTTTCGGGATGGAAAGTATCCTATGTCACTTTCCGTCTTCCAAACTATGCCCACCCCAAATATCAAGTCAATTCGTTGCTCCATTGCTGAGAAACAGTTATTGTCCTATCCCATACCAAAAATCAGGTCAATCTTTTGCTCCGTTGCTGCGTCAAAGAGGAACAAACCAACAAACTTTTCGGATTGATAATATTAAAGTATGATGATTCTGTACCATAAAGGTAGAATAAAGAAACACGTTAAACCTCTAATAATAGAAGATTTAAAAATATTTTTAATGTCAGACAAAATGACGGCCTGGTATTAAACGTCATAGTAACATGTAGCATGCAGAGAGAAAATAACATTTTATCCAATTTTAATGTCAGTTGTCATTTTCAATCCATACTTTATTTCCTCTTCAAGGGGTTATAATGGTGGAAAAACCATTTGTCCCCTTGCCATGCTACTTGTGACTTATAAAAGTCTGCAGACAAGTTCACCTGTCATCTAATTACGTTTGGCTGTGACGTTTCGTTAGTCCGTATTAGCGTCATAGAGGAATTAATCACTTAGCGTCTTTGTGATAGTGGCGACAGTTTCGCTTTTGATAGTTTTTGTCCTGTCCTACAGGAACTATGCAATTTTTCGGGATAAAAAGTATCCTAAAGGTCCTTCCGCCTTTTAAACTATGTCCATGCCAAAAACCAAGTCAATCCGTTGCTCCGTTGGTGCGTGAAAGAGTAACAAACCAACAAACTTTTCGGATTTATAATATTAGTAAGGATTACAACGAGTTTGATATCCATTTTCAGACTTCTGGCATCAAAAGTTTCGAAAGTGTTATACAAAATTTCATCCCCCAATTTTAGGGGTTGGGGGCTGATTTATTAAAAATCATGAAATACGTGTTTTTATTATTTCTAACATGTAGTCTTTATATCAATTTTTAGACTTATTGCATGAAAATTTGTGGAAGTCTCATACAAGCTTTCATACCTATTATATAGGGTTGGAGGGTAAAAGTTCAAAGTTTTAGATTTTTTCCTTTGTACATGCCTGATAGTCTACCTTGATGCCAAATATCAAGTTTCTAGGTCATCTGGAAGTGGGTTAGGTTTTTGATCTATAAGTCAGTGAGTCAGTGAATCAGTGAGTCAGTGAGTGAATCAGTCAATAAAACCCCGGTTTTAAACGTTAATATTTCATTAACCGTCAGAGCAAAGTTAATGAAATTTTGTATTGTAGATAAGCTGAAGAACTTTAATAAATATGCTAAATTTCAAATATATAGGTTAAATAGTTTTCGAGTTATGAAGGGGTCAAAAGTGGCTGTCAGGGGTCAAAAAATGGTTCGTGTAATATTACACACGTCGCGTCGCCGGTTCCTTTTTCTTAGGGACTTGGCTGGACACGCTTCCGCGTGTCTAGATCAGAAAATTCAGTAATTACTTACATTGAAATTTGCATCAACCCTAGCCATTTTTTCGTTTGAGTGCAGAAATCTCAAAAAATTGGGAACTTTTTTATTTCTACATAAGTACTATTTTTCTCATTTTTCTTATTCCATCACGAAAAAAGTACTTTTTTCGATTACAAACTTATCATTAAGATAAGATAAGATAATTTTTATTGTCATCAAGTAAATCTCTTATTACATAATTAAATATAATAACGATTACTATAATGTACTCGTCAGTTAATGCATTTGAGAAATACTAAATCTAGTAAATTATAGAAATGTAGTGTATATATTCTCAATCATAATTTTGTAAGGACCTCAATGTCTATGAACAATTGCAGCTGAGTCACGTACATCTATCTATAAGGTTAATCAACTGCAAAGTTCAGTTTGTCGTGACATTCATCCAATGTTGAAGTCGGTTAATAGTTTGAGTTATAGTACCTAGTAATGTTTTAATAGTTTATGTAAGTACCTACCTACTTACATGCCAGTACGAAAGCCGAGTGCGAGCTTAACTAGTTTTTTATAATACAAAATCGCGTTAAATATAATCGAGATGCATATAGTCGATACGATTCGGCGCTCTTGTGTACGAGCACTACGAGCCTTTAGATCCCTCTCTCATCTTTAGATCCCTCTCTCATTATAAACTTACAATAAAGCGAGTGAAGCCACGGGCGGAAGCGTGAGCAATTGAGCATTAGTAAAAAAAGTTATCACCCCTGCTATCTGTGGTTGCTAGGCAACGCTTTGTTGGTAAACATTTCACATCGAATTTGGCGGAAGACGCCACGGTCTTCGCCTGCGCTGTACAGGGGCGCGGGGGTAGACGACAAAGGGGGACCCGCCGCCCGCACCTGTCTCAGTTTCCTTTGTCGTCTACCCTCGCACCCCTGTATCCGCGCAGGCGAGGACTGAGTTAAGCGGTCGGATTATAACAATAAGATTTTAATCAATAGCCAAGGTACCTACTATACTTGGTAGACGCGAGTACTGATGAAAACCGAATTGATTTCTACCAAGTATCAATACCTAATGAAACAGCGATAATAGTATAGTAACATGCAATTATTTTCTTAAAAGAATAGTAAAATTTTAACTCTTCAATAAAAACTATGTTGTGATGTACCACACACATACACACTACACATTGAAATAATTTTTTTTATTTAGTGAGCTATAAAACTTATGATACCTAATAGGTACCAACTTTAAACATTCCTATTATAAGCACCTACAAATACATGATAGGCATGATCTAAATGTAACAACATTATAGGTAACATCATAACAAATAAATATTTTATAGTTTTTATTAGTGTACCTTTAGCAATATATTAAGTAACAATCTTAGCTCTCGTTCTAACTCAAACTAAGGCTTAGAACGGTAACCCATATACTTGTGGGAGATTTCGTTGTTTCTTTTTTAAATTAAATTAGCACCGAATAAAGTTACATAGTAATGTTCCCTATAGCAAATATTATAAAATTAACATTATACAGCATAGTTTTTAAAAATAAAATATCTATAATGGCAAAATGTATCTTATTGACTATAGTTCGGCCGTTCAGAGAATGCGTTCCTGACACATCATCTTGAAAAAATGTTTTTGGCCGATATCTCGGAAACTAGAAAATAGAATTGTAGAAAATAAAATTTCGCATCTTTTGTTTCCAGTTAACTTTTTTGTAAAACTTGCCGTTTACGATTTATGGCCCATTTGATGAAATTTCATTAAATGGACCTTTTTTGTAAAACTTACCGTTTACAATTTATGGCCCATTTAATGAAATTTCATTAAATGGACCTTAAAACTTTAAATGGTCCATAAATCGTAAGCGGTAAGTTTTACAAAAAAGTTTATGGAAACAAAAGATGCGAAATTTTATTTTTTATGATCTTAATGTGTTTTGCCCTTAAGTAGGTACATAGTTTCCGAGATATCGGCCAAAAACATTTTTTCAAGATGACGTGTCAGGAACGCATTCTCTGAACGGCCGAACTTTAACAACATTTTTTTTAAGATGCAGTGTTTAGTTTGAAAGGTGCTTTATCTGAGAATATATCATAATAATGCATCTTAACCTCATCAGAAGGGTGTGAAAATACAACTTCACGCACTTGTTCACATTTCTTCTTTTCTTCATCGTAATAAAGATCGCGGAAGTATTCTTTCAAAATGCAATGCACCATTAACCAAACTTCTTTATCGTTGTCTATCCGGAGCATTTCCAAAGTGTACTCTAGTCTGATATCCATTTCATTCATGGAGCTTGACGAAAACAAATAGTAAAACTTTTCAAAACTTCGTGAAAACAAAGTATAGATAGAACTACCAAAGCGATCTTTATCTTTCTTTAAATGTTGAACGCATATTTTCGCAAAAAACTTAGAAGTTTTCTTGTGTGTATCGACACTCATTTTTTTCTTTTCTTCATCAGTTTTATTTTTATCTTCTGCTACTAATTTGGATAATTCTGTATTGAGGCCAGTTTCAACAAGCATTTTTATAAACTCGACGGTCAGTTTCCAGAAAGTTAGTAAGACGTAATTTTTATTATAGTCTAATACGTTTTCTAATTTCACTTGTATAGTTTCGAAAATTTTTATTGGAATTTGCATTCTTTTTTCCAATGTGTAGGTTAGTTTACACACAAGTTTCGCTAAAATAGTATTTATGGACCCTTTAATACGGTATTCACCTTCTTCGATTGTTTCCCATAGTGGCAAATACTTTTCTAATAGAGGAGCTATAGCCATCGCATAACGTTTCATCTGTGATTCTTCATCTTTTGTTGCCAAAATGAAAGATGCTATTAAATCTGCTTGATCATGGATATCTTTTTGTTTTGAGAATGTATCATAGAATTTCTTTAACATAATATTCACGACAAAATCATTATCCAAAGATTCCATCAAATTTTCCGAAGAGGATTGCATACGATTCAAAATATTTTCGCAGTTACATTTGGCTGGCAACGAGTTTAGGAATTTGTAGCTTTTCATGTAGAAATCGGATTTGATGATATCGGGCACGTTGGATACTGAACCGAGCTTCGTATAAACGAGCTTATTTTCGTCAGCAGTCAGATTATCAATAAATGTACTCAGCAGTTCCCATATGATTTTTGCCCGAGATTCGTTCTTTTCTTTGCAAAGTGATTCATATGTGTGGGTAAACAGAACTGTTCGAATAGTTGAGTTCTTGGTAGAGTTCCATGTTTCAACGAGCATTGGTTTCAATTCTTCGAAACCCATTTTATGGAATGCACAACGAACTCCAAACTTTTGCAGCGATACTGGCGCATCTATTAACTTCGGGATATAAAGACGACTTTTATTAGGACTTGACTGACTCAGAATGGCGCTGAGTGAGGGAACGACGTATTGTAAATAATCTCCTTTTGCATACGGCAAGATTTGGGTAGCGTCTGGCTGTGGTCTTGCTTTGTATATATTTCTAGCAATTTGCTTGCGCAAACTAAGCTCCAACTGATCTGTTTCGTTCCAGTCAATTTTTGCGTTAGATGGGGCGTATTTTTTGAGAAGATCATCAATATCTTCCTGAGACAATAAAGTGCAAAGACCGTTTATAACGGCTTTGTGGCCTTTTGGTTCACTTAGATGATATATGTAAGTAGATTTCCAATCTTCAGCTAAGGTTTGCGGCCAATAAACTCGCACTTTACGTAGCACGTTTCTGAGTGACACCGCGTCATTAGTGAAAATTGCTATTATCTCTTCTTTGTAGCGAGACAGCAACCCAGGGTCATGTTTCAAAGCATTCATGCATACTTCTTCATTCTGCATAGTAATAATAGACTCTTCGAACATTATCTTTCTCCAGGATTTCTTGACGTTGTACATCGCAGTGAAATCTTTATTCCATTTTTTTTCTTTTTTGATCTGAAAAAGTTCTTCAATTTTTATTAGTGCATTTGGGTGATCGTGTAGTTCTTTTCCCCAGTCTTTGATCAGTTGCAAGAGACGTTCACACCACATAACAGCTTCATTGAATTCATGTTCCACTGATAAATCTAGTGCTTTATACTTAATTGTTATGTAGTTTTGTAAGTAGTTGAAAACAGCATCTTTTTGGTCTTGTGTTTTCAGTTTCTTAACGTAAGTTTTTAGAGTGTTAAATACAAATTTATTTTCAACAATATCCAGCACTGGCTCATTTAGAATCACGTTTCTGACTATGATGGCTTGAATACAAGATTGAACATGGTTTTCAGATTCGATAAACACTTCCATGCTATGAAATAGTAGATTAAGAAGGGTCCACACTTGATTATCAAGTGAGTGAGGGGCAGTTTTTGTTAAGAAAGAGTTGATGAATTTGATTTTAAATTTAAATGGTTCATTAATGTGCTTTTCGTAGTAATATTGCAGCACTGTCTGCATATTGTGCATATTACGACCAGCACAGGTCAAAAGCACTTGAAATATTAACGTCCTTTGGTCAGGCAAGGACTCGGTGCGAATCAATTTCTTCAAGTCAGTAAAAGCCAATTCAAAAGGAGCAAACTTGTACCACTGGTACAAATTGGTGTTTGAGGACATGCTAGCAGACTTGAATTCTGCTCTACAACACATAGCAGCACCCATAGGTATATAATCGTCTTCAACTTGGTCTGTTGGTGGCACTTGGTCTGTTGTTGGTTCTTTGTCAATAAATACCTTTTTGACAAAATCAAATCTATTTTCTTTGGGAATTAGTTTGAGGAAATGTTGAATTTTGTCAAATTTGTAGAGCCACGTAAAGCTATCATTGTTGGCATGTTTTCTTAGGAATTCTTCTATGCTTCCTGTCTTACTCAAGTGTTTTGCAAATGTAGCAATGTCCACATAATTGCCGTAAAACCCAAGTTTACTAATAATTCTTTCAGGACATAATTGCAATAGCAGTTCGGTGTGTTTTGCAGAAAATTTAATATAAAATCTGTTTTGTTTAGATTCTATAAAATCTAAGAATTTAGATGTGTGTTTCTTTAACAAAAACAAACTTTCCTTTATCATCCAATCGAACTCTTTATGGTACGCTTCAAAGATAGAGAAAGATTTTTCGAAGAGCCTCAAAAGTAGACGAGCTGGAATATTACTGTTGTATTTGGATACTTCAGTTTCGACGAAAGGCACAGAGCAGTGTTGCAGCCATTTGTAGGCAGACTTAGCATCTTTTTTGTCCATGATGCAATTATAGAAAGCTTCCACTCGTTTTTCATCTTTTAAGTGTAACCTTACATGCAACAAAAGTTTGTTAAAAGCTCTCAATGTCATATAAGGATACATTTCTGTGTATAGATACTCAGGATTTATAATATGAGCATATTGAGGATCTGTGATAAGCCAAGTGCTTCGTTTGATAGCCTTCGATACGTACAATTCATCTTCAGATTTCAGTACTCCAAGTACGTAATCAATATTACGATTCTTGCACGCAATATCTATATCCAGTAAACTTCTTATGTCATCCTTTTGAGAAAGATCTTGTAAAACATGATCTTTAGAAGCTTCTCTGACCAGCTTGTTGTAGTTTTGATGTTTCTTGCCGAGCGTATCACCTTCTAGTTCAAGTGGCGCCATAGTGAAAGCTGTAACAATTAATAAACAACATCAATAAAAAAGAATAACATTAAGCTTTATCTGACATAATCTGTACAGATAATAAGTTGGGCTTGAGTATGTAATTATTATTTCTGTAGATAATGCACAGGAATGATGAAAAGATTTTTAATAAAAAAAATTGAAACCTAATATTTTTTCGACGTTATTTTCTAAGCCCTCGTAGCGATCGGCCCACTGACCTCATGTCACAAAATAAATCTCACTACACTTTATTCGGAGTATTTCCGCTCTGCCCCACTAAAGCGCCCCACTGGTGGGGCAGATTCCACACCTTCATTTTTTGGAGTTAAATCTGCCCCACTCGTCTCATCTTGGTGGGGCAGATTCAACTCACTTTTTAGACCAGTGGAATCTGCCCCACCAGGGGTGTCGCGCGATTTTAAATTAAATTGGTAGTGCAATGAAGTGTGAAGTTTGACTGCAAAATTTTAATCATTATAACGCCCCACCAAAAGAATAGATAAGTGAAGACATTGAATGCAAAATTAAGAAGATTGTAAACTAAAAGCACAATTATCTGAAGTAAAATATTACGGATTGCATATAGTATTTATGTCGCAAATATTTTCGAAGTCATCGTTAAGTAAAAGAAAAATTATAAATTGAATCTTATCATTCAATTTATAATAATCCGTTCATTGTAATGATCTTTAATAATCTATTCGAGATATAATCTAAGTCAGTAAATTACTTAACCCTTTACGGCACGAGCGTTAATTTTCGTATTTTGTTATATGTGATGCTACGACGTGGTGTATTAGTAACAGAAAAAATAATAAAAATCCTATGTAAAGAAAAGTATTTTTACTATATTTTTAATATGTTGTAAAAATACAAAACTGCGTAATAGCTCCATATTTATTTTTTTAAAAAGCTTCATAGAAATGAGAAATGAAACAATTTGAAACAGTTATTATGCTCACTACAACACAGTGCAGCTCAACATTTTTCACAGGTAGTTAACGTGTAGCTCTTGCAGCCAGGGAATTTGCTTCTGGCTTGTTTGCCGAGCTAGATAGGCTAATGGCCAGACTGGTCTAGTCTGACATCCTTGGTTAGAAGGTTCAAGCTGGACTTTTCGTCTTTTTCAGCTGAATAGCACTTTCTAGGTCAGAGGTACTTTTCATTTGGTTTGCAGTTTTATATCATCATAAGGTTTCAACAATAATAAGTCTGAAGTCTGTTGAAATCAGACTTTTGCTAGGTCCTCCGGTTTCAGCATTTATTTTTCTGTGGAGAAACTATCTGTTACACATTGCCATGTCGAAAAAGTGGTAAAACAAACGTATATACCCCCGCTTGCTTCGTAGCTTGATTTTATTGTGGCCTCATACGCCGCCTGGAAGAACAGCTCCTCCCATATAGCGATTATATTGGGCTACAGCAAAGAGGCGTTCCATTGTAATATACTATTTTCGTTGTTTGTCAACTCTTATTACTTCAGAAGTCGTTCGTTTTATTCCAGCAAAATTGGATGCAAAATTGTAAATTTTTATCTCTCCAGGTTGTAACAGCGATATCAATGCCATTGTAGTTACTAACTTGTTCCACAGATGTGCCCCGTGGTTGCTTCTTCAGACGTTTGTCATCCGGTAATATGCAGTTCGGTATACGATTTCCTGATATAGTTATGATAGTTCCCAAAGCCAGGATACCGCGGTTTGCTAAATACATAAATTTAAAAACTGTTACATCTTGACAGAAAGAAATTTCTACAGTCGGTGTTAAAATTAATTATATATTACTTAGCTTAATAATTAGTCATGATCAATTGAGGGATTTAAAAAAATATTCAATCTTGTCAAAAACTTGGTTATTGTTTTTAAAGATGGAAACAGATAGCGCGCAGCATATAGCTCGTTCAGGTAAATATGAATAATCACAAGACAGTTGACTACACAGATTTCGTACCGTTTTCCTTACGTTGATTACTGGGTGGAGAGCTGACGCCAGCATTAAGTAAAATTACATATTTGGTCTTCTAAATATAACGCCTTCGACGTATTTTGAATTTAATAAATAAACATATTTACTTAGTTATGAACAATTTAATTTTCTAAAACAATATTTTTGTGCAACCTGTAACTAAACTACAATTTAAACAATTTTGATATTAGTCAACAATGTTTGAATACCTAACTATTTTGATTAGTCTAATGTCAAAATATCTTGAATGAGTTTCTTATAATTACATGATGTCTAATAACTTTTTTCTTATTGCTTTTAAAATTACTGGTTACTAGTACTACTTGTGGGTCAAATTAAAATCGGCGTCAGCTCTCCAACCTATTTTACAAACATAAGTTGTGATACCGTATTAATGCAGAAAATATAATTAATTCAAATAAGAAAGACGGTTACAATTAAGATGGAAATTTTTATTATTTGTAATAGATGCATATTTTAATTACCATGTAAGTAACTTGCTGACTTCGACTAAATCTCGAATAGATTATTGAAGATCATTACAATGAATGGGTTTTTATAATTTAAATGATAATATTCAATTTATATTTTTTTTTACTTAACGATGACTTAGAAAATATTTGCAACATAAATACTATAACTACATACAATCCGTAATTTTTTACTTCAGATAATTGTGCTTTTATTTTACAATTTTGCATTCAATGTCTTTTCTGTTCTTTTGGTAGGGCAATATAATGATTAAAATTTTGCAGTCAAATTTTGCACTTCTTGGTACTACCAATTTAATTTAAAATCGCGCGACACCCCTGGTGGGGCAGATTCTACTGGTCTAAAAAGTGAGTGGAATCTGCCCCACTAGTGGGGCGCTTTGGTGGGGCAGAGTGGAAGTACTCCTTTATTCGTCAAAATTGGTCCAGTCACTGCTTTTGAGGTCCGTTAACAGTTGACAGGCTGCCAGATGACAGATATTAGGGGGAAAACAGGGCAATGGTGGTCAGCGGGGAAACATGGTCACGCTCATAATTAAAAGAAATTTCAAATCAAAATATATTTTTGCTTGTGTTTTAACTCTTTTGTGTACATTAAGTCTGTTGCGTCAATTAACCAATAAAAGGCAAAATAAATTTTAAAAAGACTAAATAAAAAGCTTCAAAAAGGCTAAAAAGGAAAATTCTTCAAGAAGAAAGCTATATCTCATTGACTTACGTAGATCCGGAAATCCATTGTCTTATATTGGTCGTGTGTACAATGGTGGTCAAAGCCATTTTTTTATTTTTTATTTTCATATATCTATTAGACGAATACTCCAAATGTGATTGTTTTGATGTCAAATAATAGTCCGTGTAGAATAGCTCTATGTTACAGAAATACGGAAATTTTGTTATGTTGCTAATAAAGCTGTGATTTACATTGTGAATTTTATTTTTAAAAGCGCTTAATTGACCGTCATTGCTCTATTCTCCCCCACTGATTGTCAAAAGATCAATCAACTCTGTTCCTCATGGGACGATTGACCCAAATCGAGTCTTACCCTTTTCAATTTTGACAGATAAAAAATTACGAGAAAAAAATTGCGAACTTTTTGGTATCTATTTACACGGTAAATATGTAGTTTAATCAGGGGTATAACTAGACTTGTATCATTCAACACATAGGTATTTCAAAAGACTAGAATTTTAGCAAACTGATACAATTCTAGTAAATTATAATAATACAGACAGACAAGTGAACCAATGTAATCTTTAGGTTAAGATAATTATTATTTGTTTGAGCAACATTTGGTTAAGAACATATTTTAATGAGCTATTACGTTTTTTAACTTCTTGTATGTCATTTTTTAACATCATGGCAAGAGAACTAACAAAGCATTAGCGCATGGCGGAACACTCGATAACTTAGACAGTCTGTTAATAGCTCTAACAAGGCATCAAATATTTGACATCGCTCGGTGAAACTAGGCCTTAGAATACAATAGTATTTCAAGCAAAATTAGGAGAGAAATAAATTGGTCTTCAAAAATGAAGTAAGCATAAGAAAAAGTAATAAGTATAGTAAAGTCAATTCCCAAGTCCAAATGCACTAAAACTATACATTAAAGGGGCCGTTCAAGTATTTTACAATTATTTACTCCCCCCTTCCTCTTTGTCAGCAAAAGTAAGCAAAGCTCTTACCCCCCCCCCCCACCCCTCTCTTTTAAACATTGGTACTTGTGTGTTTTTTTTTATTGATTCATTCATGCGTAAAGAAGAAAATAACTATTGCTGACGTAATCACCATCTAGAAAATGTCATCAAAAATAAGCAAATGAAAATCCCCTCCGCCCTTCGATCAACCTCCGCTCCACTATAGTGCTTACGTAATACTTGAAGGGCCCCCTGTAGCTCTCTAAAAAATAAAATATGCGAAAGTTTTGCAAGATTAAACAGTTATACCTATTATGTTATAAATTATATATAGACATTAAGCCCAATTACAGAGGCGCCATCGTAATTATATTAGCTAAATAGCATAGTTCTGTTTCTTTTTCACTTTAGGCGTTCGATAGAGAGAACGCTCTTTACGTTGCTAATAAATTTACGCTGGCGCCTCTGTAATCGGGCTTAGAATTATGGTGGCTACATTTTTGCTCTACTTTTTGCGCCGCAGTTGTACACCACAGGAAGATACAAATTAAAAACTCAGAGCTTCAAATAAAAATACCTGCTAGAAAACAATGTAAGTTTTGATACATGTAAGTATGTTATATTTTAGTGACTAAGTGAGATTTTGATTCGTGAACATACAACATGTTATATTATTTATTTGTAATCTAATCTTTAATAGATTTAAACTGTTTACTTTTAGTAAAATTCCACTGAGCTATTTTGATTTAATGAAAATATTGACAATGCGCGAATATTACAGTTCTGTGCAACACAATTTGTATATGCATACCTAAAATACCTGTAGTTAATTACTTTTAGCATTTAAATAAGTACGTATACAAAATTAAATCAAAATAATTTAAATGTGCGTAATAGTACAAAACTCACGTTATTTTTAGTAAACATTCATAGACCATGCTCATATGAAAAGAACGTAACTAAACAAAAAATAAACCTGCCAATTTGATCATAAAGATCTAAAACGACTAAAACTGTCCAGAGTTCGTTTTTGTATGCATAATATCTTTTCAGGGTTCCGTACCCAAAGGGTAAAAACAGGACCCTATTACTAAAACTCCGCTGTCTGTCCATCTGTCGGTCTGTCTGACACCAGGCTGTATCTCATGAACCGTGATAGCTAGAACGTTGAAATTTTCACAGATGATGTTTTTTTGTTGCCGCTATGACAACAAATACTAAAAAAATGGGCTGCCATGCAACAAATTTGAATTTTCGCTCGATATTGATAACGGCGACAGGTAGATACTTGAAATATTCACAGAATATTTTAAATAAAATATGCAATTTAAAAATAAATAGGTAAATTTATTATAATATGCAAGCAACGACGTAACAAAAAATTTAGAATGTCCTTGACAATAACCCACCCAAAATAGTTGCACCATGCGATGACATCATTGTTCACCAGTAGCAATACAAGTGAATTACGATAAATGATTATTAATGCTGATAACGTGTAAAAATTTTAGAAGATAATCATAATCATATACAAGAAAATCATAATACCTTCGTGTAGCTTTATTTAAAACAAAAGATAAAAACAAATACCTGAAAGAATCACTCAAAACACCATCGGCATCGCCCCACAAACCACAGACAGACTACTATAGATACTCCACAAACTAATGATTAGATAATAGATACTACCATCGCCCGCCTGGCACTAGCTGACTCACACACAACAACAAAACAGTGTTACCACATAATATGTTAGTTTGTCCCTTAATTTGTTCGATATTACATTTTATATTTGAATACCTACCATTTTTTATATAACATCACAAAAACCTTATTTTCAAAAACCATACTTAGGGCAATTAGTCTTGATTTAAAGATGATTAACGTCTGTAGGATAAACAGCACTTTAATTCGTAATCGTAACACCATAGTATAGTTACCTACCTACCTATACCTACATACCTACTATGAATTTGAAAAGTATAAACTATTAAGCTATGAATTTGAAATATTATTGTTTTACATTTAGGTATCATAATTATGTACCTAATTGCGTGTTTTGACGAATTTCTTATTCAGTAGATATTGTAATTCTAAAATAAAAATAAGTTTCTCTATCAATCCATATTTATGTCGCCAATAATTACTTTTGAAAAATATTCCATTGTAAAAATAACTAACACGTGTAGTAATTTAAATATCGTTCATAAGATAATATTTAAGTTTGCGTTATTTTAATCTTTCCGGGAAACTAGTACCTAATAGCATAGACGAACATACTACATTCATATTTACTTACTTCCAAATCACAGGATTACGAAATGATTTCTAATCTCGTAGGTATCATTTACACGATTAATTATATTTTCACAATTAAAATTAGACGCATCGAAATAACCAGCGCGTCTAGCAAACACGTGAAACTATTGAAGTACTGTAAAATTAATCGTAATTCGAACGATAAACATAGATAAATGATAACACCTATTTCACAATGTTTTCTTTTCCTGGGAACCTCCTTGGGATTTCCGAACATCATTTTCATAATTCATGTTTTCATGATTCATAATTTGGGGTTTGATCCAATTTCAACGTTATCTCACTGCTAATAGATTCATTTTCATTTGACATAATGTTAGTGAGTGAACGAAGGTATTAGCCGGCCGGCCCAAGCCTACAGATGCACTATAATTTTATTTATCTGTGGAACTGGTGCAAGAGGAGAAGGACGAAAAGTGAAAGTCACATTTAAAAGGTATATTTGAAATTACGAAAAAAGAAATTTAAATAATAATGTGGTGCTATTCATGTATAGGAGCTTACTGAAGGCAATTGCCTTCAGTAAGCTATATACTTAAGTATACTTAAGTATACTTCCTCTATGACTGAACGTCATAGTTATTGACTGATTGTTATTTATTTTTACTGCCATCTGTATCTTTTTAGTTTCTAAACCTCAGCATAACAATAGAGATTTCCGAAATTGTACACAGATGGAGCCACAAGTTTGTATTTTGTAAATCACTTGTGACCATGGTATGGAATCGATGGGGAAAAAATGGGCAATGTATGATCACACAAGTAGAAATACAATGAGTGGAGACGATGACACAAGCAACTCTTGAACATTTCGAATTATGATTTAATGATGGATGATGGGCAATTTTCAAACTTAAAAGAGGGCTACGACAACGCTAGAACACCTTGATCAATAATTATATAGGACACTCAGGGTTTAGGAACGGTAGGTTTAGGTACCTACTAAGCCGAAAGGAGGTGATTCTTACCATCATTTTTTTTAAATATTATTAGGGGGACATCTTACACACGGTCTCTGACCCCAAACTAAGCAGAGCTTGTGATATGGCTGCCAGAGACTGATATACTACATATACATATTTTAAATAAATACTTATATAGATAGTACTTAAATAACACCCAGACACAGAGCAAACACCTATGTTCATCACATAAATGTTTGCCCTGGGTGGGGATCGAACCCACGCCTCTTTGATTCAGAAGTCAGGGTCACTAACCACTGAGCCACCGAGACAGTCAATTATAAAAAATTACACACCTTTTAGTGTAGGGCCAAACCGAAATTCGCGGAAATGAAATAACGGTCTCATAAAAATGCAACAAAGAATAAGTAGACAAAATGTATAAATAAAATAACTAGTTTTTTTTCTCAATATTTCTCTGTTGACTCCATTGCATAAACTGAAAAGAAAAAATCGTTCAAGAAAAAATTCAAAATTTTTTGAGTGCCTCTGATAGGCTACTCAAAATTAACGCCCACATGGCGTTTACCATTATAAGATGTTGTCTGTTTATTCCAAAATTCATGTACGCTTTACGTTGTAGTCCATTGTGGAAGCACAATGAGCTCCTTTTGAGCTTAGACGATGTTGTAAAGCAGACCCTAGTATCGGTTTTGAATATTGAGATGAGTGAAAGGGCGTGGTTACAAGCCTCCTTGCCTGTTAGGCTTGGAGGGCTAGGGGTCCGCCAAATTTCAAGTGTTGCTTTACCAGCTTTCTTGTCCTCCATTCATAGTACACATAAATTAGTTGAAAAAATCCTCGCACCTTCTTTAGGCCATTCCGGCGTAGATGTAGCTAATTTGAATGAGGCAACGAATGCTTGGAGGGTCGCTAGCCCAAATTCCGAGCTTCCAAAGACTTTGTCGTCGCAGAGACTGTGGGATCGGCCGATCTGCGAACTAGCACGGAAATCTCTTCTAGATACGTGTTCTAGTGTCGCGGATCGCGCTCGTATCCTTGCGGTCTCTGTATGGGAGTCCGGTCTTTGGTTGCAAGCTTTGCCCTCTTTCAATACTGGTAACCTTTTAGACCCAACTGCATTTCGTCTAGCTGTCAGCTTACGCTTGGGTGCAAGGTGTTGTGAGGCCCATCGCTGTCAGTGTGGTACTGCAGTTGACCAGCTCGGTCACCACGGTCTCTCTTGCTCAAGAAGCGCTGGTCGGATTGGTCGCCACGCCAGCCTTAACGATGTCATTCGCAGGGCTTTTGCCACCGCCAATATCGCAGCCGTACTCGAACCGAGTGGGCTCGCGCGTGGTGATGGCAAAAGGCCTGACGGCATGACGCTGGTCCCATGGAAGTGTGGACGGCCCTTAGTATGGGACGCAACTTGTGTCGATACTTTGGCACCGTCACATCTTTCTGAGACTCAGAGTAGGGCTGGAGCTGCGGCCAATTCGGCGGAGCAGCACAAGCGGCGCAAGTATGCTAACCTCGGTAGTGGTTACATATTTGAGCCATTTGGAGTTGAGACATTGGGTCCGTGGGGGCCGGGAGCTCATATCATTTTCAAAAGTCTTTCTGGGCGTCTGGTGGACGCGACGCGTGACCAAAATGCTGGTGTTTATTTGGCTCAACGCATAAGCATTGCCATTCAGCGTGGCAATGCAGCCAGCATGCTGGGCACGCTGCCAACTGGCAGTGGGCTTGAGCATTTGGATTATCTTTAGACCTTCAAAGGTCTGAGGGTGATCCAATGCTTTTTGTGTAATAGTAGTGTAGTTTTGTTGTAGTTAATAAAGAAATTGCATAAATGTTGTTTTTAATGAGAATATAATCAGAGTCACCTTCTTTCAGGTACACCCTTAATTTTAGAATAACCCTATAGATACGAGTATATAGGGCATTAAAATTAAAATATAGCATAGCAGGTATTAAAATTATAAAAACCTTCTTTTGAGTTGTAGGTTAAATATAGGTACTCGCAATGCGTTTGAATGATAAATAAAATCTAAGGTAGCTACTTAAATCACTTAATGAGTAGGTAGGTATACCTACCTACCTAGGTACTTGGTTCGTAACCACTAGGTAGGTATAAGTACTTACTAATCGATTAATTTATAAGCAGTTACGGTAAATGGGTCGTAAAATTCTGAAAGGAATCGGTTAGGGTGCGGTGCATAAGGTCAAAATGTAGGCTAGTCCTACAAATGTCGAATGATTGCCTACCTAAGGTTACGGGCTAGTCGAAGGCTTAATGTGGATTATGGTGAAACGTAAGTGCGATAGGGAGGTAGGTACCTACTTACCTAATTTAATGGTGATAATAAAGGCGACATGTCTAATAGTACTAACTTTGACTGAAAGTCGTGCATCAGACGAATCAGCGTCGTGCATCGTGCGTTTTACATTACATTACCGCACAAGTGCCGTAATGTCTCTTACACTCTTGAGTGAAAGTAGGAGAAACGAGACCACAGAGTTCTGCAGTCGGTGGCGGCGTGCGTTTTACATTACAATAATGCATAAGTGCGTAATGAAATACATTACGATATTGAAATTGGTGTAATTACAGCCACTTACGAGCAAATATGTTTTAAAATATAATTTTATGTTAGGTACCTACATCCGTTTCGTAGGCATTGTACATTCTTTTGAACAAATTTATACACACTTGTATAGGTAATTCTATAATCTAGCTAGACGAAAAAATTTTTTTTTGAAAGGTAACAAAAATCAATAAATTGCACCCATCATTTGATATCGAACATTTTAACAGAATTTGCGCTGGTCCAAATTCTCACCCAGGTTCAAAACTAACTTAGGTAAAATTAGTATCTACCATATTATTATTATTTTTGATTGGAGATAGACAATAAACATTATATTTTATGTTCCTTTATCTATCAGCCATAGGACGTCAACTGCTGGACATAGGCCTCCCTATAGGTATATTTTCAATAAGACCGGAAGCAGCTTGTTTCCAGCGCGATCCTGCGCCCTTGATGATTCGAGGTCATCCTGTCCACCTCGTGGGTGGACGTCCTACGCTGCCTTTGTCGGTAGGTACCTACTTGGTATCCACTTAATAACTTTTTGACCCCACAGTCATCCTCATCAGTCATCCGTGCCACGGTAATGATCATTACCGTGTCCGTGCTGTGTGCGTAATATTTTACATGCCGCAAAAAAATAGTGTTACCTTTTTAAATATAAGTAAGTTCGTTTAGGCCGAGTGGCTAGCCCTGGTGTCAGAGTTTTTAGGCCGCCTGAAGGCCTCTGACATGGCTAAATTTACTAATTTAAATTTATTCATTTTATTTAAATATGAAATCGATAGATACAGCGAAATAGGCCGTTTGGTATTTTAAGTGTCCGAAAAATTTTACAGTTTCATCAGTAATTCAAAACCGAAATCGAACCGAGTTTTTCATGATCGAATTTGATTTGGTCAAAGAGCACAACATAGGTCAGCTTGACCTTTAACCATTCACCAAAATACACGAACATTTCGTAGAACAATGCACTTGTTGCGTGCCTGTGCGTGTTACCCCACTATCAATTACAAAATAGCCCCTTGAGCCGAGTTGAGCCCGGTTTCGCAGCTCGCTGGAATATCGAGATATCGGGCAAGAACGCGGCTGCGGGCGTGGCATCTAGGTACGCAGATCTTGAATAGGTACCTAGTAGGCTAGTATGTTGACTACGCCTACGCAGTTTTGAACCAGGCTTACACTTGTTACATTTCACCTGTGTGGAATCGTCGACCTTTCGAAGGAGTCAGTTTGTACAATACTTAGTACGAGTAGGGAAACATACTCATATCATGTTACTCTTTTTTACATCTGTTTTACAACAACAAAAAAAATATAGGGTGTTCCAGAACTCAACGTCAAGCGAGCAATACTGAAACATACTGTCCATAAAACCAGAAAGATCGGAAACCCCACTCTCTTGGTTTTTGAGATAAGTATGGTAAAAATTAGAAATATGACCAAAAATGCCACCTTGCGGCACTCCCAGGTCAAGCCGTGCCTTGAGTTTTCAACATTATTATGATTAAATCGTAAAGCTGGTTAAATGTGCTATAAGTCACAATCAAAAATACAACCGGAAGTTGCATAGTTTTTCTAAAAAATATGGTTTTTGCCAAATTTACAAAAATGACTTTTTTATGTTCCATATTTGAGCCGTCACACAGCAAATAGTTATTTGTTATATTTATAAAAGAGTGCAAAGTTACTTTTTAACCGCGTGCTTAATTTTGGTGACCGAGCAAGCGAAGGACTCTAAAATTATTAGAATCCTGAGCGTTAGCGAGGGAATCAAATGAGCACAAGATGAAAAATCTTTGCGCTCGAGTGCAACACGCAACTTTTCTTCCCCTTTTCAGCGAAAAAATAACCCAAAGTCGTATGTATAATTATCATACTGTTACCTACAAATACTTCTCGCGTGATTGTTGAGGGAGAAAGTTAATTTCAGCATTATTAAAAGTTTTAGTTAATTCTGTTGGCGTCAAATAAACTTCCACGTCGCTAAAATCACTTATTTTAGGTTTTTCACTTGTTTCAAGTTTCTTGTTTTTAACATGTTGTTTTAACAATAATATAAAATGATGTGAAAAGAAAATGGCGCGCGCATAGCGAAAAAATACACCAAGAAGATTCTGAGTCTGAGATTTAAACAAATTAAAACAGTTTGTGTGATAAATTCGGCACCATGTAGGTAGAAGTAAATAGGTTTAATGAATGTTTTGAATTCACTTAGTGGACACGATGTTCTATTTTCAACTTTAGGTACTTCTTAATTTAATCTTTTAGCGGATAAAACCGGCTTTTCCACTCAGACATCGAAAAGAAAAAATACTCTAGCCGAGATGGGGGATGAAAAAAAAAAGTTTTGTGCTAATGGCAAGTTATTACCTACTATAAAGTTTACTGGAGTGGATAAACTGGTGCCTTCCAGAACTCATTCAAAATGTTAGTTCGTCTAGTCACTCTAGTACTCGTAGGTATCTACTTCTACTGGTATAGTTGCCTAATCCTTATCCCATTACATTTCCTGTTTCAGATACAGTTCGAGTTTGAAGTGATTTGTCTCAATACATAATTAAATCGCCACTGCTGCTTAATAGCTGTGGTTATCACGAAATTGAAATTAAATTGATAGTAACGAATAATATAGTTAAACAAGCAATCATGCCTGTCTAAGGCCATGTACGCACTATGCGCATGCAATGCAGACAGGTTGGACGGCAACCTGTCTGGCTGCAGCAACACAGAAAAATGTACGAAATCGAAACCGCAGTTTTCTGAATGTCTTTGGTATAAGGTAATAACTATCTACCCATTAACTCAGGACTCGGTGAAATTGAACTAAATTAATATTTACAAAAAATAGATAACCTTAATATGTATGTAAGATAACGCTAACACGTTCTTAGCAGTACGATAGTTCAATACCATAACTAAAATAAAGTAATTTTTGGAAAACATCAAATGTTTAGTTGACCAATCTTATTTCAACTTTTTTACTATAAGAATAGACACGGTTCCCTAATGTTTCACAAACATTTATTGGCAAAATATCACTTTAAAACCAACTACATATTCATATAATATTCATTCCAAAAACTTTATATTTTGAAAGCGTTCCATTTTACAAACAACGTCGTATGTTATTTATTTTAAAAATATTTTATATCCCCAAATATTCTAATTTACAAACCATCATTTTATAAAGCAAACATTTTACTTAGACAATATCTGGAATGAAATTTTGTTTTTGTTAATTTTTCATTTTAGATATTTTTCACATTTACCAAAATGTAATTTTACAACAAATAATTTGAAATTTAAGTACTTATTTTACGAGTTGTTCATGACCAGTACTTTAATGTACCTATATAATATATGTATAGACTAGTGAACCAAGGGCTGATTTAGTTCTGGTACACGCCAGACGCTGCCGCGGCACACTAGTTTCGCTGCTGGCTCGGCTCGTGCGTTGTTTGTCATGTTCTAACCTAACCTACTTTTTTGTTTCACACCTAATCTACAAAGAGTGATTTGCTTCTTCGCCGCCCGCTGTCGCGGCACGCTCGCTTCGCTCGCTCGGCTCGTGCATTAGTTGTCATGTTCTAACCCAGGGATGGGGAAATGGCGGCCTGCGGGGCAAGTCCGGCCCGCGACATCATTTATTCTGGCCCGCTATTACAACCCGTCATTTAAAATCAATATTTGCGCTAAAACCAAAAGCGCGATTCATGCTGCGCCGGCGCCGGGCATGTGCTCCAGGCGACACGCGCGACGCCGCACTCCGAAGTTGCACTGCAAATGAACCATGTACTTGATGTGGTCATCAAACTCGTCAATACCACTCGAGCTCGTGGATTGACACACAGACAATTTCAAGAATTTCTCGAGTCTATAGAATCAGAATACTCTCATTTGCTGTATCATAGTAAGGTCACTAGGCTTAGTGCTGGACAAAGTATTTGAAAGAGTGTGGCAATTGAAAAATGAAATAATAGAATTTCTGCGACAGCATTAAAAGTTGGATAAATTTAGAATTATCGAAGAACAGCGTTGGGTTTCTGATTTCGTGTTATTTACTGATTTGCTTGAATATTTAAACAAATCAAATAAAAGTATCCAAATACTTTTATTACAACGCAATAATAATTTCCTTGATGACATATGGACCAAATAATCGGCCAAGTACGAGTAGGACTCGCGCACCAAGGGTTCCGTACTGTATGGGAGCCCCCCTCAAATATTTATTTAATTTTAATTTTACTATTGAAGTGAATATAAATCTAAATATTCTGTGAAAATTTCAAGCATCTATTCTACCTATTACCATTATTAATATAGAGCGAAAAACGTCTAAAAATTCAGGTTTGTTGTATGGGAGCCCCCCTTAAATATTTATTTTATTTTTAGTATTTGTTGTTATAGCTACAACAGAAATACATCATCTGTGAAAATTTCAGCTGCCTAGCTATCATGGTTTATGAGATACAGCCCGGTGACAGACGGACAGACGGACATCGAAGTCTTAGTAATAGGGTCCCGTTTTCCCCTTTGGGTACGGAACCCTAAAAACAGGCGTTCAAATTAAAGTTACATTTGTTTTCAATACAAATAGCGCAAGGAAATCTCGTTCACTTTCCTAAGCTAGTACCTCAGGAAAAGTAGATGTTTTTTTTTGGTCAACTTTGCACTAAATTTCCAATCTAATTTTTTTTTATGAGGTTTTTTACAATTCTTGTTTGTGGCTTCTGTGAAGGTGTTTCACAATTTTTATAAGGTTTAAGATCACTTACTGAGCATACTCGTAAAATCACAAAATGCTGATACGAGTAGATCCAGGTGAAGCTTCACGCGCCATCTTGAAAAAAGGTAATATCTCGGAAACTGCACTTTAGGGCGTAAGTCATAGAGACCATTATTGTAGTAAATAAAATTTAGCATTTTTTTTTGTAAAACTTAACGTTTACGATTTACGGCCCATTTATTGACGCGGTTTTTCTATCGCGGCCGAAAAACAAATAAAAACTCATAATACTGATATAACATTCTATCAGCTCTATAATAATAATACAAAGGTTGATTTTTACAAAAATCTACCAAAATCTAATTTCCTAAATTTAATTAGACACTCTCAGAAAATTATTTCTTTTTTCGGGTCTTCATATATCTGTGAGCAAGTATTTTCTTCAATGAATCATTGCAAAAACAAAGGAACAGGATGTCTGACCATCATCTCGAGTGTGTTTTATGAGTTACTTCAAGTAACTTGGAGCCTAATTTCTACAACCAAAATTTCATCTTTCATCACGTCAAAACAATACCTATAAATGTATTACAGGTAGGTACCTAAAATTCTACATGATTTATTTTATTTGCCTATCTACTTATTGATTAGAATAAATGCTCCTTGGCCCGCAGAAATGTTGTAATTATTTTGTATGGCCCATCTCTAAATCTATTTCCCCATCCTTGTTCTAACCTAACCTACTGTTTGTAGCATAGAAAAAATTTTCTATGGTTTGTAGCACACCTAATTTACAAAAGCTATTCGTTTCTGGCACTTCACCGACCGCTGCCGCGGCACGTTAATAATTCTACCAATTCAAACGTTGGTTATCACACGCCAGTTTTTGAAAAAATGTTTGTGAAATGGACGGATACCGATATGGTTATTATGTTAATTGGTAATCATTATTTTTCGCTAAAAAATTGCACAACAGGCTCCAATGTAGTAGTTCGCTCGAATCGATGTATGCGTAACATACATACATACGAAAAAACAAAATATAGTCGAATTGAGAACGTCCATGTTTGAAGTCGGTTGAAAAGAGGTAGGTACCTAATTGTTATTATGACACTACCATGAGGCAGGATGTGGTTAGAAGCTAATTTCAAATAAAAAAATCCAGCAAGTAGCTATATTAAAATAAATGATTTAGCAAACGAAAGTGGTATGTGACGTAAGTTTCACTATCATTCGTTACCGAGCCTCGGTCCTAATAACTAGCACAACACAATGCAAAATATTTGATAACGATTCTGTACAGTCGACGACATAAGTAGCTAAAACCTAGTTAGTATCTATTATTATTTCTTCTGTAGCGATAGTAAAGCATAATGGTTATCATGCTCCTTGAAAGCATATCTATAATAATTAATTTATATAGGTAAGGTGAATTGGTTATGCATGAAAAGTGCAGAAACTTTCAGAAATACAATATATAGGTAATTATAAGCTCATCATCATCCACATTATTATTAGCGATTTTGGGATTGGTCCCATGTTGCTATAGGCATTACCTGAAAATTATTAAAAAGTATTTAATGTGGGGAAAAATAATGCAAAAGTTATTTTTCCTACAAATGATGAGGTCATACGTAGATAAAGAAGGCTTTACTGTTCTTACCTGTAATCACATAGGAAGATAAATAGATAGATTCATTTATTTTCAGTAAGGATAATTACATATGTACATTGGTATAGAACAATATACTATGAGCAACACCTTCCTCCTCCTCCTTGCGTCGATTTCCTCATGTCTGAGGGTCGTGACCTCTGCCTCCCAGAAGCTTCTCTTTCACAATGTTCTTCCATCGTCCTCTATCTTCAGCAACCCGCAGTGCCTCATAGATGGATGAGTCAAGAGTGGTGCGAATCTGATCGGACCAACGTATCGGACTACGACCACGTGACCGCTTGCCGTCGACTTTCCCTGTGACCATCAGTTTCTCGAGATTATCGTCTTTTTTCCTTGCAATGTGGCCAAAGTAGTCAAGGACACGTTTAAGACAGATGGTAGAAAGTCTAGTCGTGACCTTGAGCTGTTTAAGTATCGATACGTTGGTCCGGTGAGCTGTCCATGGAATCCTGAGCATCCTTCTCCAGCACCACATCTCGAAGGCATCAATGCGTCCACGATCTGCTGCTTTTAGAGTCCAAGTCTCAGCAGCATACAGAAAGATGGAGAAAACTAGAGTGCGGACTAATCTAATTTTTGTTTTCAGTCTTATCCCCCTGTTCTTCCATATCTTATCGAGCTGAGACATGGCCCCCTTCGCCATACCTATACGTCTTCGCACGTCACCTTCACAGGAGCCATTATTACAGATGCTGGAGCCGAGATAAACAAAATTGTCAACTATGTCCAAGTTTGACACCCCATTGATGTTCAACGATTTAGCTCTATCAACCACCATGATTTTAGTTTTCAATCTGTTGATAGAGAGCCCAAGACCACAACTAATACGCTCCATCCTATCCAGCAGCTCAGTCATTTCAGCTTCGCTTGCAGCAATAAGCGTCGTGTCATCAGCAAACCGGAGGTTTGTGACTTTAACACCACCGATGCTTACGCCTCCATTCCAGTTGTCGCAAGTTTGTCGCATTATAAATTCTCCATACGCGTTGAACAAAATGGGGGATGCAATACAGCCTTGGCTAACACCTTTTCCAAAACAGAATGGCTGGGACAGCATCTCGCTAATCCTGACTACCCCTTTATTGCTGTAGTAAAGAGATTGAAGCAGTGCGGTGAGGTGTTTTGGCACACCTAATACAGTGAGGACTCGCCACAAAGAATCCCAGCTAACGCAGTCAAATGCCTTACTGTAATCAACAAAACACAAAAGGACCGGCACATTGTACTCATAAGCCTTCTCAATTAACTGTCTTACATTGAGGATTTGTTCCCGCGTCCTCTACCCTTAACAAAACCGGCTTGTTCTTGCGGAATCTGCTGATCCAAGTAATGGCGAATACGGTTATTACGGATATGGAGCAGAATTTTACTTGCGTGGGATATAAGCGCTAGGGTACGGTAATTGTCGCACTGCTTTGTTGAGCCTTTCTTATGGAGCGGTAGAATTATAGATTCCGTCCAGTCTTCCGGCCACACGCCGCTGACCCACACCTTATTGCAGATGGCGTGCAATGTGTCGACACCCCTATCGCCCAGCGCTTTTAGGATCTCTGCTGTTATCTTATCGGGACCCGGTGCTTTCTTGATCTTTAGAGCTTTCAATGCTGCGACAATCTCGGAACGTAGAATGTCAGGTTCCATGTCTAGGTCCTTATTGAAAACAAAGCCATTCCGTGCGCTCTGTGACTGGTCTTCATATAACTCTTCACAGTAAGTCCGCCATCTTTCCACGATTTCGTCTAGCTGGTGCAAGAGTTGCCCGTTGGCATCTTCAATTATCCATGACTTAGGCTTGAATTTTTTGGTAAGAAGTCGAACTTTCTTAAAAAGATCTGCAGTCTGATATTTGAGAGAATGATCTTCAATGTCTAGACAGATTCCATCGATGTAATTGTTTTTGTCCTCTCTGCAATATGCATCAATGGTTTTACAAAGAACATTGTATTTTCTTCTCACTTCAGGGTCCTGCAGTCCCTTAACCTTCAGGTCCTTTCTTTCTTGAGTAAGTGCCCAAGTACGGTCTGAGATCCAAGACGATTTCTTTGGGTCGAGTTTTTGAAAATTACGTAGCTCAATCAGTGTATCATTAACAAGTTCTTTAAGATGACGCCACTGAGAGTCCGCCGTTACATACTGATCGGAGTTTTCCTGACTTAGCTTATCCTCAACAGTCTGTTGGAAAAAATCTCTTTCTGCGAGCGTAAGTTGTGTGAGGTACATTTGACGACGCTTATTTGGTGCCTTTAGGCGAAGCGCAAAATTTGCGACTAATAAATTGTGGTCTGAGTTGCAATCAGCCCCGGGGTAAGTCCTCACGTTAGTGACTGATGATCTCCAGCGAGTGTTTATAAGTATATAGTCAATTTGATTCCTGTGCCTGTCGCCTGGAGATCTCCACGTGTAGAGACGTCTGGGATGGTGCTGGAAACAGGTGTTAAGAATGGTTAAATTCCTGTTAATGCAAAAGTCTATTAACCTCTTCCCACGCTCGTTCCTGATGCCTAGCCCATATCTTCCTATGGCATTCCGCATGTGATCATCGGCTTCAGTATTTCCGACTTTTGCATTCCAGTCGCCCATTACAATGGTCATCTCGCGATTTGGAATAGCATTCAATGTTCTTTCCAGCTGGTCATATAGACGTTCCACCTCCTCCTCCGAGGTTGCTGCAGTGCTCGTTGGGGCGTAAACCTGGATGACGTTCAATATACAAGGCCTGGTGTTTAATCTCATGGTAATAATACGCTCCGAAATAGGATTATATCCGAGAACAAACGAGTTCAGCTTAGGTGGTACTACGATACCGACTCCATGGAGGCTAGAATCTGCGCAGCCTGAGTAGTACATAAAGTTGCCAGTCGACGTTCTAAAGTGTCCATTTCCACGCATATGAGTCTCACTTAGGCCCAGTATACTGAGATTATGGTGCTCCATTTCTCTCTCCACGATGCTAAGTTTTCCCGGTTTCAGAAACCCTCTTATGTTCCACGTGGCAATACGATGAAGTGCTCGCTCCGTTGTTTTCTTCGTGATGGTCAGCTTAAGGCTTCCATTAAAGTTGTTATTTCCTCCCGTAGGAGCTTCGGTAACCAATTTCACACCATTCAGCCCGGGTACCGAATGGCGCCGAGTGTTAGTCGGGTCGTCCAACAAATCGCATTCTCTTATATCTGTGTTCATGGTAGGTGAGGTTTTCTTGGGAACATAATCGCGGTGGGTTCCCACGTCCTTCCGCATCAGACTTTTAGAGGGTATTTAGCCCTCCCGGCTTCTGTTTGCCGCTTCATGTGCGCTGGGTGGCCATGGCAAGATCAGGATATTTACCGCCGCCTGAGACTCGGCGTTGACCTTTGACAGCAGGTATGGTCTCCCCTGACCAACCCTCCTCCTTTTTCATCCGGGCTTGGGACCGGCAACGGCGGAGTTAACCTTACGAATTGTCAAAATAACAATTATTATTAATTATATACTCAACAGAATTATTAGGCATAATATTACAATAAATTAATTAAAATTTGGTACATTACATAAAATTCAAAATACAATATTAAAAAAATAAGATGTCAGAAATACCTACTGTAATTGAAATGTCTGCAATAGCATCGTCAAAAAAAAAACAGTTTAAAATAACTAAAGGTGATGTTCTCAAACCTGGCCCATACCTGGCTTGCTTTTATTTTATAGACAAAAATATGACGAATCACGAAAAAATACTGAAAAAAATCCAAACGCTTTAGAAAAAAAGCAAAACATTTATCATTATCACAGGCCTAGCAACCTATGATTTGAATTTTCCACCATCTAGTGTACAGAAGTGTGTAGAGAATGAAAAAGTTAATTTCAGCGTTGCCGCTTTGTGGGAAATCACCCGAATCACGGGGAATTTTAACTCGATTGGTAATTGAATTTAAACGCAGGGATTTTTTATATTATTTTATCGATCATGATTGTTTTTTTTTTTAATTTTATAGTGCATCCCACACTAGGTTTATCTCAAAGAGTTACTTTTTATGATGAACATTTCAAAAATTCTTCGCGGATGCAGGATTCGAACCTTCGAATCCTAATCCGAAGACGCAAGGTTCGAATCCTGCATCCGCGAAGAATTTTTGAAATGTTCGTCATAAAAAGTAACTCTTCGATCATGATTCATGAGGCATTATTATTTTAAAATGATAAAGGATCTTCATGCTAAATATGAGTGTCGTAGTATGATTTGATAAATAGTTTTGTCGCGAAAAAATATCTAAAGAATTTCACGAAAACACGCATAATTGTTTTGAGATGAGCTACGATATTTTTCAATCTTAGTGATTGCGAAAATACAATGTAGGTATCAAATCATCCTAGTACAGGCATTTTATTTGTTATTGTTATTGTTATCGCCTCGTTTTTCTGGGAACTAAGAAAATAGAAACTGAATACTATTTACGGTTTGCTATTGTTTTATCTCATTCGGCTTTAAATGTACGAATGCATTGTGATATTTTTGCCTTTGCGACAATTCAATTCTTATTATTTACGACATGGTTACGATAATGGACTTCGATGTAATTACAAACCTGACAGATCTGGCGATTACTTTTTTGGACAACCGTGACATTTTAATCCGCAGATTTTGAATCTTGTTGCCGATTGACTCCTTTCTTACATCCATGATCCACAACATGGTGGATGACTTTAATAGCGGTTAATATGGCAATAACGCAAAGCAAAAAAAATTGTTTGCTTTTTAATTGACTGTTCGATTAAAAAACACTATGCCTCATCGAATTAAGTTGATTTTTCTCCCTATTATAGTTTAGAGCCCGTCATTGAGCCAAAGTCCCATACCAAAAAGAACATGTCCTTTACATGTCAAAAATTGCGTAACCGTACTCTAAAGTTTCTGCAATAGCATCGTCAAAAATGACCATTTAAAATAATTAAAAAATATCACATGTCAGAAATAGCGTTACAAGTTGATAGGCACAGAATAATAGGTGCAGGATTAATATGTTTTATTGTCTAAAAAATCTTTCATAATATAAATTGTTTCATCGAGGAGGAGAGATCTCACTCTACTAAGGAAGACTGCATCATTGGTCATCTCTTGAATCTCTTTTGGGAGCTTGTTATAGAGTTCTCTTCCTTTTATTAATGGAAGGCGTTGGGAAATACATAGTCTGTGGCGAATTGGCATTAAATATATTCTATTTTTACTAGATCTTACACTGTTGGTGTCATGAAGTTGATACTCATTTAGATTCTGTCAAATATACTTCAGGATTTCATATATTTATAGAGATACAGATGTTAAGATTTGCAAATCTTTGAAGTGTTGTCGGCAAGATTCTTTATATTTTCCATTCACAAGAACTCTAATGGCACGTTTCTGCATCTTCAGAATTCGTTCAAAGTCTGTTGCATTTCCCCACATAATATTTCCGTATGACATTATGGAGTGGACACATGCATAATAAATTTCTATAAGGTAGTCAGGAGTAGTAATGCTTCTTAATTGTTTAAGGGCAAAAAATCCTTTCGACATTTTCTTACGTTGTGAAATCTATATGGTCTTTCCATGATAAACATGAGTCAATGTCAAAACCTAACATTCTAACACGGTTAGTCTCTGTAACATAGACATTCCTACATCTACCCGGGTGGTATCTACCTTTGTTGATTTGACATTAAAAAACATAATATTTGTTTTGTCTGGGTTTAATTGGAGTCCATTTATACTGAACCATTCCTCAAGTTTGCAAAGTGCATCTTTGATTTTAATTTTCAGATTGTCAAGGTTGTCATCAGACAGTATTATTGTAGTGTCATCTGCATACTGAAAAATGTCACCCTGTAGATCCATAGTGTTAATGTCGTTAACAAACATAATAAAGATAACATTTCCAAAAGATGAACCCTGGGGTATACCTATTTTAACAACACGGGGCTCTGATTCATGTCGTGATCCATCAATTTTTGCTTCTACAGTTTATTCCCTATCTGATATGAAAGATTTAGTAAGTTTTAATTCATTGCCATCGATGCCATAAAAAGCTTCTAGTTTAGCTAACAATAGTTCATGGTTCACTGAATCAAAGGCTTTAGATAAGTCTAGAAATATTGCAGCTACTTTTTTTCTTTTGCTCAAGAGAATCTGTAATCTTCTTAACAAAACTGAGAGTTGCAGATATGGTAGAACGGCCTTTTCTATATGCATGTTGTGAGTCCGAAATCAACTTGTATCGGTTGCAATGGTTCATTATGTTTTCAGACATTATAGATTCGATCAACTTTGAGATAGTTGGGACTATTGTAATGGGTCTATAATTTTTAACAGAAGTTTCATCACCTTTGCCTTTATACAACGGGGTGAGTCTACATTTTTTCAGAGATTGAGGATAGCTTGTAGATTTTAAAATATTGTTTACTATGTATGTAATGTGGTTGCTAAGATTCGTCAGTATTTTAAACATGAATTTTCCTGATATGTCATAAATATCTCTAGTATCTGATTGTTTTATTTTAAATTTGGCTAGATTCAGTAAATCATGTGGGGTTATTGTCTGAAAAGCAAAATTTTGCATATCATTAGTATGAGGCATTTTATTACTTAAGGCTTTTGCCTTATTAGGACAGTTATTCATACTTAGGTTATGTCCTAAAGAAATAAAGTAATCATTAATATAATTAACAATGTTTTTATTTAAGATTGGTTCCTGAGTTTTTTCATCTAGAAGATTCCAATTCCATTCTTTATGATTATTGTTTGTTTCTTGCTTTATAACACTCCAAGCCAGTAGGTACGAAAGTTTTAAAATTAGCGTCTTATTGCTTACAGCGATCTCTTCTAGGCTGTCATCTTATGAATAGAGTCAGTATGGAATATACATAGATTGTCATAGGTAGGTACTCAAGGTCTCTTAAAACACTTTAGACTTCAAAGTTCAACTTCTTTTATTATTAGGTTATATTTGAGTCGAGTGAAAAACGGTTGAATAATCAGGTTAGTTGTACGGGATAAATATTTTTATTTTTTTTAAATTTATAATTTATGCCCTTAAATATTTTTTTTTCTATTTTTAGTATTTATTGGTATAGCGGAAACAGAAATACGTCATCTATGAAAGTTTCAACATTCTAGCTATCACCGCTCATGAGATACAGCCTGGCGACACACAGACGGACAGACGGACGGACAGCGGAGTCTTAGTAATAGGGTTACGTTTTTACCTCTTGGGTACGGAACCCTAAAAAATGAGAAAATTAATGTTTATTATTTACTACAGATCGCGGCATTTAAGTCTAGCGCTGAGCGAAGTGTGGAGATGGCTGAGCATGAGTTTAGTATGGCGGTCAACATACGCAGCCATCCCCTCCACAGTACCCTCAGCGCTAGACTGCCGTTAGTTGTAACTACTACCTTTAGTTAGTGTTCTGAAATAGAACCTTTTGAATTAGAAAAAAAAAAGAAAAGAACAAAGTTTCAAACAATTTTCGCCGGAGCTGTACCTACAACCGCGCGCCGTAGGAAAGTGGGCGCGGTCGAACTGTATCAAATAACGGTTAATATTGTTTGCACAAGTACAACATTACATGATATTAATAGCATTGCTAAATAAATGTCTACGTATTAAAAAAATAATCGGCGAAGTGCGCGTCGGCCTCGTGCACGAATGGTTCCGTACTGTAACAGAAATACATCATCTGTGCAAATTTCAGCTATCTAGCTATAACGGTTCATGAGATACAGCCTGGTGACAGACAGACACACGGACGGATAGACGGACACACGGACGGACAGCGGAGTTTTAGTAAAATGGTCCCGTTTCTACCCTTTGGGTACAGAACCCCAAAAAAAGTAATGTAGACTGTGCAAGGTACTTGAACTCGTATTCAAGTTCCTTGGGACTGACTGTGATACTTCGAATAAAAAGAGAAAAATGTCTTCGAAATTTAAAATTGTAGAGGTCGTTTTATATTGGTTTACAAACAATATGCCGTATAATAATTATGTAAGTTTACAAATAAATAAAACAAAAAGCCTTTTATTTCTCATCTCATCATTTATTTGACTCAGGTCAATAAGTCCCTTGAATACATGTAATAGTGTTTAACTTTGTATATTTTTTTTTTTTGAAATAACTGTGAACAACGATCAAATAATTTTATTAAATCTTATTTTTTTTACGACTAAAACATGTAATTTAGACGTTTACAATCGTCTAATACATGTAATTTAGACGTTTAAATACTTTTTGTTAAAGTTGGCAATGTTGGCATCGTCTGAAAAATGTTGGTGTCCAATAACAAGTCAAAGTTTACTTTTTATAATCCAAGTATTGTATGCTTCAAGTTGTCTTCACGTTCTTACGAGATTTACATTATTACTCCCTCAGTGGCTCAGTGGTTAGTGACCCTGACTACTGGGTCAAAGAGGCGTGGGTTCGGTTCCTACCCAGGGAAAATATTTATGTGATGAACATAGGTGTTTGCTCTGTGTCTGCGTGTTATTTAGGCATTTTCTATATACGTATGTATTTATAAATATGTATATGTAGTATATCAGTCTCTGACAGCCATATCACAAGCTTTGCTTAGTTTGGGGTCAGAGACTGTGTGTAAGATGTCCCCTTTTTATATTTATTATTATTTATTTACTAGCTTTTGCCCGCGGCTTTGCCCGCGATGACTACCCCCCTGAAACCGCGCATTTTTCCAGGATAATTAACTTAACCAAATAAGACTCATAATCATTATTAATATACTTTTTTGTACAATATTTATGTCAAAAAAGTAACTTGTTTTGAGTAATTAGTACCTATACTGTACGGCCTTTTAATAGTCCATTGCTGAAAATAGATCTACTCGCGAAGCGTGAGGTCATATCCACCACTCTGGCCCAGTGCGGGTTTATAGATTCCCATACGCCATCGAATTTCTTCCACGGATCTATGCAAGTTTGCCTCACTATGTTTTCCGCCACCGAAAAGCCCGTGGAAAAATCACATAGGTACCTACATAAGTTTCAGAGAAGTACGGGACCGGGATTTGAACCCACGACCTCACGATGAGTAATTAGTATAATCTTCTTATCAGTAAAAACTTAGGTACGGTGGTTTCTAGGTATAGAAAACATTTACACTAAAAAGTTAGACTTAACATTGGGATCGCGAACAGGCTTTTTTAAGTCTGTGAGAGGTCAATTTTACGTACCTACCTACCTATTAAGAGAATCGTGAATCGACCAGTGTATTCGCGTTTTCTGTAGAACATCGAGAAAAACTATTTAATAAATACATTTTTGATCTCTTTTCACCCCTTAAATTGTAACAAAATGTTATGTTTGTGGTGTCAATCGCTTGAGTAAGAAGTATTGCACGCTGCGCTCGTAAGTACGACTTATTTTTTCAGAAAAGTTGAAGTATACGTTTACATTTCTATACTTTTCAGCCAAGTTTTTGCGTAAAAATATGACTTTTTAGAGGCGTATAACTTAAAAGTCATTTAAAAACTAAAAAAAAACAATGAGTTGCACTCCAGGGGTGCCGGCAGAAGTGAAAACTTGAGCATATAAGATATTATCATTTATGTGGTCATAGTACATTATGATATAAGTGCGGTAAGTTGAAAATTACAGCCGAGGCAATATTGCTATTGCTGTAAGGAAGCAGAGGCTGTAATTTTCAAAGCGCACGTACATATGTCATACGACGTTTTCTAACAAATTTGCGAGGAAATGAATAAAACTCTTAGAAGACATGCACTGGAATGGAGCACTCTGACTCGGAGTGAAAGTCGTGCATCAGTCGAAGCATCGTGCGTTTTACATTACAGTACCGCACAAGTGCCGTAATGTCTCTCACACTCGCCGCGTGAAAGTAGGAGAAACGAGACCACAGAGTGACAGCAGTCGGTGGCGGCGTGCGTTTTACATTACAATAATGCACAAGTTCGTAATGAAATACATTACGATACCTATTGAAATTGGTGTAATTACAGCCACTATACGAGCAAATATGTTATAAAATACTCGTACAATGTCACACAGGCACACCCGCGCAAGCGCCGACGAAACAGCAAGAACAGAAATACTTACATTTTCGTCGCGCGGTAGAAAGAGAACGGGGATGTTACTTCCTCTCCTATACCGCGCCGAGACAGTCTATTCTCCCTACGTCTTACGAATTTTCGATCAGGTCACGTCTTTACGCCAGTTTTAAAAAAAATACCGTTCCAAAAAGTGCACAATGCCGCTAAAGAAGATTTCACTTCAAAAACCAAGTCGCAATCCTAGCGATTGAAGTGCTGAGGAAAATCACTCAAATAGGACATTACATATTTAGAGGTACAGAACAGTTTATTGTTTTTGTATGGTCAGGTTGGCGCCTTACGATTACCTTAACACTGTAAAAATATTACACAGTTAAAATAAATAGATCATAATATATACAATTATTATTACCTGTTTCGTTTAATTCATTTGCCATTGAATTTCAGATGTATTCTTTGTACTTTCCAACTAAGTAGTTAGGTAGTAGGTACTTATGATGAGTCTTATCATCGGGGATAAAGCAATACCATGTAAGCAGCATCGGTGGTAAATTATATCATAACCATCAGGACACTTTCTGATTATTTAATTGATTTTCGGACAGGACACGCCCCGTGCCCGGCCCGTTCTAATATAAATCATCCCTATTGTGGGATAATCTATGTAAATACTAATTTTCATCACAACACAACATCATTAAAAACTAAGATATTTCCATAGAAAGTTTCATCCCCAATTTCACCCCCTTAAGACAGTATTTTCAAAAAAACATTGAACACGTTATTTTTAATATTAATGGAACTATTCAAATAGCAATTTTCATTACAACATCTTTAAAAACTAAGATATTTCCATAGAAAGTTTCATCCCAAATTTCACCCCCTTAAGCCAATTTTTTTAAAAAAAACATTGAACACCTAATTTTTACATTGAACATTTTTAAAAACAAAGATATTTCTATAGTAAGGTTCATCCCCAATTACACCCCCTTAAAAAGTTATTTTCAAAAAAAAAACAACAATATTGTTTTTTTTTTGAAAATAACTTTTTACACAACACGTCCGTTTTAAATTTAAATGAACTCTTTAATTACAAATTTTCAAATGCGTAAGTTGAAAAAAACAAAGGATTTTCACACAAAAGTTTTCACCCCTTTTTGCCCCCCTAGCGGTTGAATTTCAAAAAATCCTTTCTTAGTACATCCCTACGCATCAAAATAAATACATCCTCCAAATTTCAAGGGTTTGCGACCAGCGCTTTAGGCTCTGCGTTGTCTGCCAGTCAGTCAGGACTTAGGTTTTTATAGGTATAGAAGATTATTAGATCTAAGATTAAAACCATAAAGTGATAGAAACAACCTGGGAGAAAAAAATGTCACAATTGCATGTACAAAATTACCAGTTACAATTTGCATATAAATTCCCTAAAATCATGAAAATATCTTAAAAACTTTCAATTCTAGAACAGCACCGCATGGTGCCATGGATGGCTAGACCAACGCATGGTACAAACTTTTATGCAATTTCAGAGTCGTCTCCACCTATAGCTTAAGTTTGTCACAATAATGAATAGGTTGTGTAATAGGGCCTATTCTGTGAATGAATACAATATTTTTGGAAGGTATACGAGTACCGGCCGGCGCGTGACATTAAAGGCGGTGCGCACACGTCGCGCCGACCCTCAGGATCTGTCAGAATATCGTTTAGATTCTCTCCAAATAGTCACCAGCTCAACACATTAGGGCCACAGGGCACACCCCTTCTGGGGTGCCCGGGCAAGTCTGATCTCCCCCGCCCTTGCGCTAGTCACCCCTATAGTCTTAGGGCTCAGCCGCCTTTTGCGCTCGCCCAAGTCCGGTTAGCTGTAGAGGCCTCAGAGGCCAACAGCTTTAAGTCATTCAAAAAATAAAAAAAAACGCCATTTGAATAAAAAAACGCCAAATTGACATTTTGCCTCGAGCCACCGCTGTGGAAACATCGTCCGATGTTTCGTTTCTCTGTTAATTTATTTGTGTCGAATCGCTGTCCGATTGTTTATCTTTTGATTATTTTTGTTGAATTATAATTCTCAGTGGTAATTGAGTGTTGTATTTTTTAAATAAAATCACCTCAAGTATCCAAAAAGATAATATATTCATTAACTTATGCCAATCGTCTAGATAAATATCATGTACAATACATTTGTTTGTAATAAATATTTTCTTTCAAAATTATCTTTACTTATTCACCCAGAGCATTGATAGCCATAAAATATATTAGGTAAATAGGTAGGTATGTAGGCATACCTATCACGTCAGTGTTATGACATGCCTGATCAATGTGTCTGTTAAGATTTAATAGCTTCATTATGAGAATTAATTGATTATTATCTAAATCAATACCTATATATTGCGTGACGTAATGCCTTATTAGGCTTAAGAGCTGAAATCGTGTAACTTTCTTTATGAAAGTAGCGAGATTTCAGCTTCTTATGAAGTTATGTAAGTATGGAGGCGTTCTTTGAACTTTTGTAGTCTGTGGTAGACAGAATTTCGTATTAGGAAGCATTTGAATTAAGGGAGTTGGTCTTTTTCTGCAGACAAATATGAGGCGTGTTATTGTTTCACCCGATATACCTCGGTGCCTCATGTAGAATATCACATTATATCCGTAATTGTGTAGGTACTACTTACCAGTGATGACTATACTTAAAGCACTGAAATGTGGTTATTAAATATGGGCCGTACATATTCAAGTCTCATCTACCAATATTTTAGCAATGGATGAAAAATATTGGCATCAAATACAGGCTTTTCCACATCAAGACTAACAACAATAACAAGAGAAAAAAAAAACAAAAGCATATACATATTATATACTCGGTATTACTTTACTAGTACCATTAGTATAAAATTAATACTGTATCAAAAGAGAATAATTTCATTACAATGTAATACAGTAATGCTTATCAACGCCTGTCACCTACATTAGTGCAGCAAATAATTTTATACGGACGATAAATATGTAATAACAATTAGTAGATAAATGTTACACTTGGAACAATCAATAATTTTGTCGTTACAATGGCCCGGCATTCTTGCCGTCGCGTGCGACGCGCGCCGCTGCCCGCGTACGCCCAATAATTGAATTTACTTTTATAATCTATTTTTCACTAACTGAATATTGTTAATACAGAAAGAAAAAAGCTTCATAAAGTCAGAGTATTCCATCTTCAACCACAACGATTTGGTAGCGAAGCGCGGATTTATTAGCGATGAAAAAACGTACTAATCTATCACTATAACCTGACACTCTTTCTTACAGGTCGCGACAAATAACAAAGCCTGAGATAGTCTGTAGTACTCGTACAATGTAAGAGGATCGTGAATCGACCAGTGTTTTCGAGTTTTCTATAGAACATCAAGAAAATTCGCGGTACATTTTTGTAAAAATGTACGTTCCGTGAGAAAACTCTTTTCACCCTTTAAATTGTAACAAACTGTTGTTTTTGGTGTCAATCCCATAAGTAAGAAATATTGCACGTTCGTACGTCTTATTTTTTTCAGAAAAGATTTTAGTTTTGCGTAAATATTACACTTTTTAGAGGCTTATAACTTGAAGGTCATTTCAAAAAACTGTAAAAACTAAGACATATAATAAGCCTAGCGATTAAAGCGCTGACTAAATGAAAAAAAAAAACACTCTAATCTGATAACATTTAAGCCCCTGATCGACGTACAAAATAAAACCGTGGTTTTAAAGTTTTCTCTATGGTATGACGGTATGACGCACAGAACAGCATTTCCTTCTCTCTTTTCTGTGGTATGACGGTATAGTACAAGAAAAATACACGTTTTTTTTGGCCAACTTTGCACTAAATATCCGATCCAAATTTTTTTTTTTAGGATAACTTACTGAGCATAAAATCAAAAAAATGCAGACAGATCCAGGTTGAGCTTCAAGCGCCATCTTGAAAAAACGTTTTTGGCCGATAACTCGGAAACTATGCACTTTAGGGTAAAAGTTACGGAGACTATTATTGTAGAAAATAAAATTTAGCATCTTGTTTCCAGTTAACCTTTTTTTTTATAAAACTTATCGTTTACGATTTATGGCCCATTTAACCATTTAAGTGACCGTTAATTTTTTTTATTGTTCGTATTTGTTGCCGCTACATCAGAAATACATCATCTGTGAAAATTTTAACGTTATAGTTATCACGGTTCCATGAGATACAGCCTGGTGACAGACAGACGGACAGCGAAATCTTAGTAATAGGGTCCCGTTTTTACCCTTTGGGTACGGAACCCTAAAAACGAATGGTCTCTTAATTTTATTGTACTGTTGAAATGTAAAGATGAAAAATAATTTATCGGCTTATATTCTTTCTTACAGGTGTGGACAAATGACAAAGACCAAAATGGTGTGTTCTACACAACTGTAGCAAAGAGGATAAATGAGTATTACAACATTGTAATGTTAACAGCGGGGTGTATAAACATTAAGCAGTCATTAAAGTGTAAGTGAAACAAACATCCACCCCATTTAAAACATGTCTCTATAACTGTAGAGATCTTTCAGTGTAATACTGTACGCCCCTCCACTAACATGTACCATGAAAAGTGAAGTGTAATGAAATGGTCTATAAGATTTCAACAACTAAAATATATTAATCTTAGAAACATAAATCTAGTGTAATTCTTATTTTAGCTTATATTTACCTATACCTACTCAGCTGTCTGTTACAGTAAATGTTCACAATGATAGTAAGTATGAGTCACTCCCTTTTGGATTAGCACCTTTCTGAATAACCCAGAATAAACCCATTTTTCATTTCACAGCGTTTAAAATTAAGTTTAATTTGCTTTTTAGGGTTCCGTAACCAAAGGGTAAAAACGGGATTACTAAGACTTCGATACCCGTCTGTCCATCTGTCTGTCTGTTACCGGCCTGTATCTCATGAACCATGATAGCTAGATAGCTGAAATTTTCACAGATGATGTATTTATGTTGCCGCTATGTTTTTTACTCGCTATTACTAACGGCAACGGCTAGGAATGGGGCTCCCATACGGTACGGAACCCTCCGTGCGCGAGTCCGACTCGCCCTTGGCTGATTTTTCAATTACCCGGACAAGCGCTACACAGAAGTTTACTTGTACCTACTAGTATATGCTAGGCTATTAGCGATATTCTAGTATAGTTTAGATCATTACTGGCCATTATAGGTCATATTTCAATCTGTTATTTTTACACATAACTTTAGACCATGACTAAACAGATAATTGTATTCGTAGTTAAAGTAATTATAAATACCTAGTCGAAGGTAAGTACAGTACAGTACCTATAGGCACTTTGCAATTAGGCTAGAAAATATACGAGAATCTCCAGAAACAAAATTTCCACTAAAGTCTTGTTCCCGGACTGCCAAGGGAAACAAAGATGCTAATATAGAGATGATAATTATTTTTCGTCAAAAATTACAGAACCGATTTCAATCATGTCCAAAATTCGATAAGCTCACTCGAATTTATGTATTTAATATTTTTATTATTGTCGTCTTTTCAAAAACAGTTCGGCCATTTTAGATACAATTTAAATGGGACCACATCTAAAAGATCTACAAAACAATAAAACAATTATCAAAGTCGGTTCGTAATCGGCAGAGTAATAGATACATGCAAAAAAAAACATAGTCAAACTGAGAACCTTTTTTTTGAATTCGGTTAAAAAGATAGAAAATCTGCTACTTATCATATAGTCCAATTCCATGTTCCGATAATATGAGACGAATCAGGACAGCTATAGGTAATTGAATCATTAGAACGGCTGAAAGTATACGTAAATGGTCACGTGGCCGAGTGGGGACGGAACCGAGCTTTGAAAATCTATGCAGTAGTGCGAGCGGGAGTGGATGATAGATACTTTTTTTTCGAATGATTTCATTATAGGGTCCCTGGACTAAAGCGTAAGTATTTTTCCCGTTTAGGGCAACACAATAGCCCAATACGAGTTGGTGAATTCTCATACGCTTGTAAGGCGAGCGTTCTCCTACTAAGCCTCTACGTTGGTGATATGGGAGCTTGGGGTAGGTAAGGCCTTGCCCCAGTAACGATTGAATATTAAACAATTGTCCCCTGTTTACAGCCCTGATTCTTCCTAGAGTGACACGGGACGTTGCACATTGAAATTATAATAAAGATATTATACCATATAGCCAGGGAGGCGAGCGCGAAAAATTGCATTTTCTTAAACCTGAATTTTTGGTATTATATAGGCGGTTTAGTAGGTACAACAATACTCTCAAGTCAGTCAGCTGGATTTATTAGCGTTTGGCACGGGGACCCGTTAGAAACCACCCGACTGACTCTGGGGTATTGTTGTAGGTACATGGTATAATAACGTAATACCAAAAATTCAGCTTTTAGAAAATGCTTGCATTATTTTGCTCTCACCTCTAGCGCTAGTGGGCAGTGCGAATTTCACAACAAAGAACAGTAACCTTCAGATTTTTTTTACCAAAACCGTAGCACATCTATGCCAAGTTATCTTTGCACTAGAATTAATTAAGTATATTGCAATAACTAACAGACAACAATCTAGAGGTTAATGGAATCAGTGGCATGTACCAATTAGTGAAAATTAGTTTCCATATCTTGATCTGACAGTTTATCGGACGATTCTGAAATCTAGTTATTAATTAGTAGCGGCCCGCCCTCACTTTGTTCGTGTTAAACAATTGGTAGAAAAAGTTTGTTATAAATGTAAAGTCAGTTTTCAAGGAGTCACGTGTAATCGTTTTAAAATATTAAACCACTTATACCAGACTTATACCAGACGCTAAAAATAGCACAGAGTTTTAATTTTCTTTTAATATCACGAAATACGAAGGTGCCTTGAAAATTGACTGAACAAGCTTTATGCTATATTGTGGGTTCAATGATGGTCTCTACAATATGAATATTGTATTTTTCAAGTGATCAATAATTTATTCACCTTTTTTTCATTAGTGATTTCAGGGTAGGTACAAAACCGGCTTTGTCCCTGTTTTTTATCACTTTAATTTCAGATACAACTCCTAATTTTAGAAGCGGGTCGGAGACGTAGGAACAAATTTAATTTGCATTAAGCGATCAAATCGTACTGCACCGCAAAGAAAAAAAAAAGATAAAACTATATTGTTAAAATTATTATACCTATTAACTTTCCTTTGCTAAATGGTTATTGCTATGAAATGCAATTCAGGTATAAAAATCACCCAGTATCTAGATTTGGACGGGTATTAGTAATCGGTCGAGATATAAGGTGCAAGACACGATTCAGTAATTGAATTGTTGGAATAGATACCTTTAAAATTATTTTGATGTAATTGATCACCACTCTGGTATTTACTGAACATAATAGCATCTGGCTTTAGTTTTCGTAGCACTGAAGCATAATATTAGAAACTGATTTCTAAAACGGAGAAGGTTCTCAATTCGTTGGTTTTTTTTTGTCTAATGCTACCCGATTTCTCCGCTGGTTATAGGCCTATTATTATTATTGTTATTCACGTCCAGAGGACTTTTGCAAGATGGTAAAAAAATAAGTAACTCTAGTGCAGTAGTATTTGATAAGTCATTTTTGTCAAAAAAAAAATATGTTTACTCTTAGAATTTGATCATACTATATCGTATTCGTTAAGAACTCTTCCGATAGTTTCGATTGTCAGAAATCATTGGAAAAAAGAACCAAACAGCACGTACAAAAGTAGCAAAAGTAAGAGATAGCAAGTGACAATACAATAAGACTTTATCACCATCATAAGAAACTTTCAAGTAGAAACAAAAATGGAAATTAAACTAAACAAGAATATAAAAATAATTATTTTTCGCAAAAAATGGCAAAACCGCCTTCCATCGTGTACAAAATTCGAATATTTCGCTCGAATTGTTTACATTATTGTTGATTTATCAAAAATCGGCTCAGCCGATTTCTGTAAAATTTAAAATGTAAAAAATAAACCACTTTGGGAGTATATCCTTTCGAACTAAAAAAGAATTTTTCGATTCGGTTCACAATTGGCGAAATTATCGATGTTCGTCGTTTACAAAATTCGGATATTTCACTCGAATTGGCGAAATTATCGATGAACATACACAAAAAAAAAAACATACACACGAACATAGAACATCTTCCTTTTTGGAAGCCGGTTCAAAATAGCACTAAAGATAGTCTTTTTGCTAAGAGCCCATTCCCAGACACCCCTAGTAAAAATGTAGAGACACCAATTAGTCTTATATGATATCAATATAATTATTAATTTATTCTATGATAAAGTGTTAAGCCTCGTCACTTGATTAGAAACGTTATTAAAAATACTTAGTTGGCATTACCATAAGCGCCTTAAAAACAGGTCGACATTTAGAGTAATTGATTGAACATGAATCTTAAAACGGCCTTGAACATCGTTCACTTAACTTATTATTAACTCGTGTACGTCTTTAAATTTTTAGGGTTCCCTAAAATAATAGTAAAATTAGGATATATTATAACGTTTTGTTTGATAAAATAATTGTTTATCTATACGTTATATGTTATACCTATCTAAGTCAAGCAATGTAAAAATAAAAATAGACGAGTGGCACTCGGGGACTGCCGCGGTAAAGCTATTGCATAAATACCTATACACCTATATATATTTCTCATAAACAGCTGCTTATGTATTCGTCCGATTTCGGAGCAGATCGTCTCGATTCGTGCGAGTTTCGTAGAGTCGTACAATACGTCTAATCCTTAGAAAAATTACGTACCTACGTCTAATCGCACACAACGCCGTGTCGAAGACTGCCGAACTGAAACGACGTTAGACGATGCACGGCCTTCAAGCCACACCTCCTTGCCCGTCGGAGTGGGGAGCGTGAGGTTTTTTCGTTACGGAATTTCTGGATTCGGTCCCCGCGCTCAAGGCCCGCGATAGAAGCTATGCAATAGCTTAATAAAAAAGAGTAGTAAATAGTATATTCTCGGAATTCAACTTAATTTTTATTTTTTTATTTCAATTAACATGGTATTTATGCCATTTACAATACTACGTATACAGATAAACTAAAGATAAGCTCTATCTCAATACGAAATTTCATCAAATATTTCATTATTAGGCCGATGGGGCAATACAATCTTATCGTCGTCCACTTATCGATGCGTAGCATAGGACAACCACCGCCGAGCTAGACTGATAAATAATCTATCTAGACAGCTACATTGCGCTGAATGCAAGCTGCTTCCAACCGGTCTTATTGGAAAGCCATAGGAGAGGCCTGTGTCCAGCAGAGGACGTCCTACGGGTAATAATGATGACGTTTATAATAAAAGTGAGAATAGACAATAGCTCCATAGCAAGCGACACACCCGTTATTATTCCAATTCAAAATTATTTCAACTGCTCGAAATCAATAAATGAAATGATTGATTTCATCGTAAAATTTCCACCAATGTTATAAAAATCAAATAAAATATCATTATAATTTACGCAAATATCTATAATCTTAAACCTTAAAGCGCCACCGAAGTTGCCAACTGACTATGGACCACTGCTTGCACATTATTGAGAACAAAATGTTCCTCTTAGGAGAGAAAGAAAACAACGTGTTAAGCTCAAATTCACCTACTGTTAGAATTTTTGCACACATGTTGACAATATAATAATATGCCAAAGATGTTTTCGGTAGAACCATTACCCTTAGACCTACTTAATACATTTGTTATGAAAATGACCAACATGTCAGGAACCCTCTTAAATCAAGTTTAATTGTCGCTGCCCGGGGCGGTGCGCAAATGACTTATATTCAGTATACGAGTAATAATATTTTAAATTGCAATTTTGCATTGCGGTAGTTTTACGCACAGATTGATTTATTTTCAAAATGTTCTAGAATTTGCTACCTTTTAGACAAGCAGTAGGAGGTGTATGAGTTAAAGAAGGTCTACACCTTTACTGGTGGATTTCTATAAATATGGTAATGTAATTTGTAACGTACAATATGTACATAAAAATTACCAACGGATAAATTCCACTGGAATTTTTCAGTTTATTTAAGTTAATTCAGCATAATATCTGTCGGAAGAGTTTTTAATCCGTCTGAAGACCTTAAGAACGGCTAAACATTTTAAAAAACAGTAACTTTTTCGAAAAACAACAAAAATACGAGTTTATCAGAATCAAATAATTTATCAGATACAAAAAGACACCATCAAAAATTTCGCAAATTGTGCAGCACATAAGAAATCGGTTGGTATCCTAATTTTATTATTTTTTCACTTTACTCTTAACTAAATGTATAATGCCCGAAACAAAATTCTAATTTCTTAAATTCGAACACAGATTCGATTATGGGATTAACAATCCTATAAGCTATATGATAGCCTATGGAGTACAGGATAGGTTGTCTTACTTACGGTATTTATTATAAAAAAATACCATTGCTAAATTTTACAAGGCTGTTTATTTCCGAATATATTCAGGGCAAGAGTTTATACTTTGTAGGCATTTTCAGGTCCACACACTTTTTTTTCGGTTCAATATCGCTTTCAATCAGAAGAGTTGAAATCTTATTCTGTAAGAAACGATACTGATTTTGGTTTTAAGCATCTTTCATTTATTTTCATCCAAAGGATCATAATTAAAATTTGCAGTCTAGTTTGATTATACAATAATTTTCATTTTTAAACCTGTTTTACGTTTGAAATCTGTTTGGACATACATTCCATGTGTGTTTGGAGATAACAATCATTTTTGACACCCACTATGACAATAAAATTAATATCCTAATTGTAGCAACGAAAAAAGCTTTTGAAGGACATATGCCATATATTTTGTGGTCAATTTAGCTGTCTCCGCATATGAAAATTTAATTTATTGAAACGTTAAAATATTGTGACAAAACTTGACCACTTCATACGTAAAAACATATTACAAGCAAAAGTTTTTAGTCTGTGTGTTTGTCTGTCTGTCTATAATTTTTTGTATAAATGGATCTTTACACATGTGATCTTTGATCGAAATTTTTTATTAGCATGATTTCGTAATAAAAGTTGTTTATTTCATTTTAGAAAAGTTAACAGCCAGGAATTAGTTAATTTGCCTAAATATACAAATATAGCCAGTTAAAGAACTCCTAGTGTTATCCAAAAAAGTAAGATATAAATATGTTACTTGTATGTAGTTATACAAACAATAACATATCGACATAAAATATTGTGACAAAACTTGACCACTTATACTATCTAACTAAGAACAGCGAGTGAAGCCGTAAGGTAACTTACTAAGCAACAATCGTGTACGTATATACCAAATAAATAAAAGTGATCTATCACACAATTACAAGTTTGAACTTCCCTGCCTGCTCTGTCTTTGTCGTTGTTCGTAAAAGACAGGTGCTAAGATAGTTTCGTCTGATTAACAAATTGATTAATGTCCAAATAGAGTAGGGGCGATATTTTTGTCGATCAATTAACAACATTGATTGATTGTGAGATGCACTCATTTATTAGCTTTAGTATTTTTTAAACTGTGAAACGTCAATCAGGTGTTGTTACGTTTTTAGAGGGCAAGTGCCTAAATATCAAGCCAGCCTATAATCCAATTAAAATTGGGATAGCACTATTAGCACTGCTTTTTTTTATTAATTGTACAAATGCACACCATTGGCGTTTAAGTAGTTTACAAAAGCTTAACAAAAGGTCTTCTTACATCTGGTACAAAATCATTCAAGTTGTCAAACGTAAAAATTTAAAATACCTGTTCTGTGGATAAATAAATAAGGAGACGGACTCCGATCACTCGGAGCGCGTTGAAGTCTTTTGTATGAACAAAATACAGTGACTCGTGGAGTTAATTTACCGCAAATATAATATGTATACTGTACCAGCCTTTTTAATAGTCCACTCCAGGACTTAGGCCTACCTACGAAGGATGATATATATTCAACATTAACTGTAATTTAATGTTATTGAATCGAGAATATTTTTTTTATTATTATTTGTTGAAATATTTTACTATGTAGGTACTAATGATTAGTAAAATAAAAAAAAAGGAGTAAAATAAATATTTACAAATCTATCATTTTATTGCATACAAAAATGCACTTAAACCAAAACTAATTTGATTTTCAATTATTCGGCTCACCGTTGGCATTTTGAATTCCTTTCCTATTAGTTTTTGTCAATTCCAAGAATTTGTAGGCTACGGTTACTGTAATATCTAAAATGTTGTCAGAATTCTACCGAATTCATAATATAGGTAAGATAAATAGATTAGTCACGTCAATGAAATAAGGACATAATAATTTTATTTTAAAAGTAGCTAAATTTGTTATTCATTATAAATACGAAATATTTATTGTTAGTCCATTACAATCTTAAATGGTCTATTCTTGAACATAAACCAATTTTGAAGGGCGATTAGGTCAGGTCCTCCAGCCTGGTACAGTTTCAGGTTGTAGATTTATGTAAATATGTCATCAAATTTCTTCTGCGGACATATATATATTTCAATGTTTTTCTTGTCCGAAAAGCCACTGAGGTGGAAATTTGTACATAACATCCAACTCTACGAGATCTGAATCTAAATCGGTGAACCCTAGATGAGTATTCCTAGTAGATATGCTATAAACTAGGCAATTGAAGTAGCCAGATCAGAAGTTAAATGTGATAATGTAGTTGAAAATCAGTCACTTTGGCTCACTTAGTTCCTTAGCTTTTGAAAAAACGAGACCTAAAGTCCTAAAGACCTAAGGGCCAAATATTTTGAATAAGTTCGAACTCTCAGTCAGGAACAGTATTGACTAGACTTTATCTTTTAAAGCTTAGATTGGCATCAACCGCATATACCTGATTAAGTATTCTTGCTAACAAAGCCAAATATCTGTGGTTAAAATCAATTACAAATCATTCTCAGCTGTCGAGATACCACAAAATCACTTAGTCAGAAGTAAAGATATGCAAAAAGCTGTTCATTCCGATCGGCGAGTAAAGTAGCCTAATCATTCTATCGATCAGTCATTAAATCTATTTAGATTTCAGATAAATTGCGACTGAGTGAATAATTAAGCTCGAAATTTTATTTTATTTATAAGTAGGGTACGTTATGCATATGTGTCGCCTAAAGCACACACTAACTGCCAACGCACACATTAACAAACCACTGTACTGTATTCACATGGTCATGTAGTTATAGATATCATGGAGAAATAACGGATGTTAAGTATCCTATAGGCATGAAGATTGGGTAAAAAAATCTTTATTATAATTTAGTCCGTGAGTTAGATTATAAATAATTATTTTTCGCAAAAAATAGCACGACCGACTTCACCCGTGTACAGAATTCGCGAATATTTAGCACGGATCGATGTAGCATTTTTCACATTATTGTTGATATATCAAAAACAGCTAAGCCAATTTAGATAAAATTTAAATGGAACCAATTTCGAAGTATACTCTATCCAATACAAAAAGAATTATTGAAATCGGACTACTAGAAAAAAAGTTATGCGTGGTTATACATAAAAAAATAAAAAAATATATACGCGTCGAATTGAGTACCTCCTCCGGTGGTTCGTCGGTCAAAAAGATATAGGACACAAATTTTTTCGTTTGTCAATCAAACAACAAATGACAAAGATAAACCTTTTCAAAGTTTGGGAGTGGGGGTCGTGACGTCACTTCTCTGACAAAAGTCTATGGTACATTTGTATTTATATGAATCGTTACATCACGCGGAATTTTTACGGGATTTATCTTCAACAATTTTTGTTTAATTGACAAAAGATAAAATACGTTTCTAATATTTTTCGTTAATCTAGGTATCTGACGGAATAATAACATTTAGTTATCATGCCTATCAAGGCGTACTGGTCTAATGGTGGTAACACTCGCCTTACGATCATGAGGCGAGTTTCGCTATCACTAGATTTCACACACACATTATACGCTTTATTGAAATGAGTTCTTTGGAACTTAGGTGCGGATTTAACACCACCGGCTTTTCAGTTAAGGAAAAACATCGTGAGGCAACCTGCGTAGCTCTGTAGAAGAAATGAGATGGCGTATGTGAGTCCCTTAACCCGTACTATAGACATATTATACGTGGTGGAAATGGCATAATAATCCTTCGCGTGGGTAGTCTTCGTGACCAACGCCAGGTGGACATAAAAAAAACGTAACATAGGTTTTCGAATTTTTCCACTGACAAATTTGCTAGTGACCAATAACTATTCATAAATAAGTTCCTTTCAGCCTAATATTCTGTTGAACCTTTAAGTAATTTACTTATGTACTTTAACGTGCTATATTTAAGAGCTAATTTGCGTTGTTAACGTACTATAAACATACATGGTGGATATGGCATAATAATCCTTCGTGTCGGTAGTCTTCGTGACCAACGCCAGGTTGACATATATACGATACGTAACATACGTTTTCGAATTTTTCCACTGCCAAATTTGCTAGTGACCAATAACTATTCATAAATAAGTTCCTTTCAGCCTAATATTCTGTTGAACCTTTTAAGTAATTTACTTATGTACTTCAACTTGCTATATTTAAGAGCTAATTTGCGTTGTTAACAAACTCTTAAAGCAGCTCCCAAAACTATTGCCTTAATAAGACGTAAGTACGGAATTATGATAATGATACAACATAATCGAGTGCAATGCAGTGCCGCATAGTTTGTGCTGTAGGTACAGCCCATTATTGCGCAGTAATTTTGTAGTAATATCTGATCGACAACTGTAAACGTGTTAACATGGAGTCAATGGCACACTGGCGTTTTAGTATTTAGACCAGCGATTTTTTGTCTATTTCAAAAGTCTTTTAAATTATAACAGACTCTATTCTATAATGTGCTCATGTTTTGAGTGGTGGCAAACCATGGATAGGCCGATAGAGTTGAATGGAACGTCTAGGACACACTTTTAAACTTGGGTGACTCCTTTCAAGGCAACATTAAGATTGAATTGAATAAAACTGTTTAGATAGCACTGTTCTGCACGGAGAATATTTGAATTATGAAACTACAAGTGATTGTGTTTTTGTGTTGGGTCTTTTAAAATAAATTGTAAGAAGTAATTCATTGTCCATAGGACCTCCAATGCTAGACATAGATTTCTCCTATGGATCTCCAATAAGACCGGCTGGAAGCGGATGTATGATCCAGAGTTGATAAGATCATCTCTTCAACTCGTGGGTCGACGTCCTACGCTGCGCTTACCGTTACGTGGTATCCACTCGAGAACTTTTGGACCCCATCGGTCGTCAGTCCCCTTGCTACGTGCCCTAGCTACTGCCATTTCTATTTGCCAATCCACTGGGCTATGAATCTCCTCATTTCTGATTCAAATTGCAGAGTATCTGTAGGTAACTCATTATGATGTTGATAATATCTACAACAGCAGTTTTTCGAGTTCTAGAGATACACAATTTACTCAGTATCTACGATTAAAACGCCCGTCTACAAGAACTAGAATATATAACTGGAATATTTAGACAAACATTATTTAGGGCTGTTAAGTTTTAAAAGGTCGCAACCTACTTGATAGTCATCCCCACGCAATAAGTACTGCAGATATACTGATTCTGAATTAGCTACAGGTTCTGATGGATCCAGGAATAAACATCATGATTATAGATATTTAGAAAAGTGTGGATGAATTGTGTGAAAGATGACATGCGAGAGAAAGGAGTTAATGATGAGATGACGAATGATAGAGTAAAGTGGCGAAAGGAAACGTGCTGTGCCGACCCCACCTAGTGGGATAAGGCCAAGATGATGATGATTATAGATGTTTGTTTTGTAAATGACAATTGAAATAATACTACACATACCTAACATTCCTTTTTTGTTAGTCGTGTAAAAAAATTGATGCATGATAGGAACAAATAGTGAACATTGTTAATTACTGTTGACTTTAATTTCGTTCCAAAGTATGTTTTTTTTTCATCCTTTTAAATATTATATAGGTATGTTAGAGGGTAACCTCTAATAACAGAATCTACCTACTAAAGTAATTCAATTTTAAATAAAGTATTTACCTACATTTGCTAAATGCTGAAAATCGGGTAAATTGTAATTTTAAGACTCAATAAAGATATTTGTATTGTTAATGATGTGCTGCACCTAAAATTCTTTATACGTGGTTGCAGTGATCATTTCTTTGTATGTATCTATGTGTTATGTGAATGAATGGAGATGTGCATACTGTAGCGGCTTTTTAATAGTTTTAGCTGAACATAGGCCTACGCACAAAGTCCAATTGGGGCCTATTCAACCACGTTCGCGCTGGTCTCGGGCGGTTTGAGATTATAAAACATGTAAAAACCAATTAATTGCACAAAATATAAGCTGTTCCACATTTTGAAAACATTGGGATATATTTGTTGAGATTTGGGAAAAGTTGTAGTTTTGGTAAAGTTCTTTGTTGTACAGAATATGCCCTTAAAAGGATCCTAATTGATTACCATTAGCACTTTATATTATGGAGAAATGTAAGTTAAATATTTTTTATAATATTTTTAACTTAGTGCAACAAAAAAGATTTCTTTAAACAAATGCCTACATATAGTGATACAATAATCATAACATGATCCATTAACTTGCTTGAAAAAGGGTTCCTAGCTAAAACAATAACAGCCACGTCTTTTCAAATGTGGAACAAAGCAACATTGCGTATTTATTTATCGTATTACAGTTCATAAAATATGTTTCGAATTGCGTAATTTTCGCCTCGTTTAGAAGTTAGGTTAGACTGTTTCGCAGCTACATTGCCACCGGCTTATACGTAGAGCTAGGCAAATGAGCGAACTAAGTATTTCCAACAGATAGGTATAAGTTCTGTTTAGAAAAATCGGTGGTAGTGACTCCGCAAAGTGTAAATGTATGTTGGTTGGTTGTACAAAGTACGTGCAAAAATTTGGCCACCTCCAAGCAGTGTTAATTCTTTTACAACGTATATAGCATTTAAATGATCTATTAATGTCTCACACATTTATAATTTGCTTGATATAATTTTGAGTAATAAAAAGTGAGCTTGAACAGTTTTATTGCTGGCTCTGTTTTTGTGAATATTAATGAGGAAATAATTTCTCAAAATGTAATAATATGTTTAGACGAGATCATAGTCACAAAAAATAAAATTATGTTGATATCAAGCATTGTACTCAATTTTAGGTAAAAACTTTAGTAGTGTTAGTTAAAAAAAAACAATAAAATAGAGCATGTCATTGATCTCATAATTTAATAAAATATAATAAAATGGCTAAAAAGTAAAAATGTGTACACATTTTATTTCATGACGTTACTAAGTGATTAAATACTCATAGTTAAATTGGAAAATAAAATGTAAAAAGCTTAAACATTTTCCTTATTGGCTTGTACATTTTATTGAATTGAAGATTTTAATTTGTAATCGAAGATTGGCACCGGTAAAATTGTTTTTTTTTATTTTTATTTGCTTCATATACACTTTTATACATACAATAATAATTATACTCATACCAAATATCCTAATTTATTCCTAAGTTCTATTAAACGAAGAATTCTTGTTTATTTATTTGTACAAGTTCGAATCTTGGAAAAGGTTTTTTAATTTGACACTTTTTTTTCCATCAGTGGACGTTCACTGCTGGACATAGGCCTCACCTATGGATCTCCAATTAGATTGGTTGGTACCGTCTTGCATCTAGCATGATCCTGTTTTTTACATGGAGCCATTTTTCATAAGTTTATCTGTAAGCACAGGCAGCATTTCCAAAAAAATGCCAATGAAGCTTTAATAATTTATATTTTTGCACCAAGCGTAGCGATAAAATCTATATTCGTTCGTCCTCAAATTATTATCTACTAATATGCAAAAAACAAATTCACATAATTCAATTTAAACCCAATTCAATCACACTTCCTTAAGACCCAAACAACCATATCAAATGCAATTAAGCGTATTAACATCTAATTATTCATACAAGTATCATACATCTTGTACCTATCGTTTGATTTAAAGGTTTCGTCTTAAAATACCTTCTTGAAATTGAAGGTGCGTCACTTGTTGGCCTCGCACTGGTTTTTGTAATTTGATGGTAATATCATTGCATCCTTGTTAATTATAATAGGTAATATTTATGTAATGTACCTACTCAGTGCGACAAACTTGGTATGCTTGGCAAAATGCAGGTACTTTCACAGGTCTTATATTTATTTTATTTTTAGTCAAATGCTTTCTTCGCTTACAGTGTACACCAAAACGTACAGAAATCCAAGTTACATTACATAGCATATACATACTTTATATACACAAAAAAAAAACACGTTTACTATCCTAACCTTACAAACAGTGATCACCCACGAAGGTGATCACCGACATCCTACAGGATTTAAATTTGTCAGCAAATAAATCTACATCTGGCCTAAGAGTAAGCATGGCGTTGAGCAAATAATGGCTTGGGCCGTAGGAGCGTACCAAGCAGTGTCAGTGCGCACACTGGGAGTCTGGAACAGATTCCGCACGACGCACGCGCGCGACTTCCGTATCCGGTCCGGCACCGCTAGCGAGCAGCGAGATAGCGTGGAAGGGTTGTCAATCAAACCATTTATAATTCGACCGCTTAAATTAATCCTCGCCTGCGCGGTACAGGAGCACCGTGGGAGACGTCGGATTATAGCAACTGGTAATAGTGCATCAGTAGGGCACATTTCCGTCTTAACTCTAACGTTTCGATGCCTACTAAACCACCAACAAATAGTGACGGATACAAAAAGAGATAGTACCCATATTTTTTTTTATAAACATAGCGTGCGGCAACAGGCTGGCTCTGTGAAGTGTACCTTAACTGTGCCGTTGTGTTATGCAATAAATTATAGATAAATTAGATGGCGAGAAAATTTCTTCTGCTCCCTTTCAATCATCAGCTTATACTTGTTTTTGTGTGGATCCCATACTAAAGTGTAGTATTCCAACCTGCTACGAACAAATGAATAATTACGATGGCACGTCTGTCTTCAATTCTAGCTGCTTGTCGCATAACAAAACCCAATGATTTAAAAGCTCTGTATCGAGAATCTCGAGTCCTGTTTGTGAATTACTTTTATAAGTGAATCACTCCCAAGTTTCTGTAACACGTTCCAGACTGACACCAGATTTCTCTTATCTAGAATCTCTGAAAGTCATTATAATTATAGATAGACCTCTAAATCTAATTATTATTACTGCATCCATTGCTCATAACGTATATTGTATGTATAATTCATCTGTCTGGGTTTTCTTCAATGCTTTAATTTTTAGATGACTTCTATTATATTTATTTAAGTAGGTACATGAGGTTACACGTTACACTGAAATTCACTTCATAATTATCATATTTTGACTATGGAGAATCGAAACACAATCGCCGCCGCGTGAGCGTGCGGAATCTTAATGGGGTCTGGTATGTTGTAATTGATTTTTTTGAAACAGTATACGAACCACTATGCTGCTTTGCTATTCTACTAATAGCGGGAGTACCCGCTCGTACAACTTTTTCAATGCAATCACAGATTTCAGCAATGCTCACTTCCCCTGCAGCCGTTCGGATGGGTTTAATATATCTTTCTTTTAATCAGCTTTATAATCAACAGCCACATAAATTTTAAGATACTTTACAAAGTAAGCTAGTAATACTTCACTAATTCGGGATAAAGAATAAATTAAGAGCGACATTGCTCATTGTACTAAATGTGGACGATTGTGAATACGTCGTCAGTCGGTGGATGTTATTTACTTTTATTACAATGTACTGCACGTAATAATCATATTCGTAAATTTGTTCAAATAAAACAGTAAAATATTTTACTATTACATGCTCTGCTTAGCAAAATTAGGTAACGCAAGTTATTGAAATATCTTTATGTGCCGAAATATAATGTTTAGAAAGGAGTGCGTGGTATGCTAAAAACTTGAAGTGGTTTTAAACACTGAGATTGTACGTAAGGTGCTTCTAATGTTATAATGTTAAGTTTTCCTCTATTAAGCGTTCTAGTACTAAGGAATCTATAGCAATAGTGGCTTATGAGGGAGAGTCGCGGAGTCAATTCAGAACCGCCTGATAGCAAAACAGCAGTAAATTGCTACATCCCCAACCAATCTTGAGATTCGGTGCAGATATGGTTTAAATCGTAGGAAGATATTAAAGATACCTATTGTATCGAGAATAAAGGTACATATGTATACTGTAGATAATATTTAATCCAATGAGCTGAGATTTCCTCCCAAGTTTTTGGCAATGTTTACTCCTGCACCACGGGTCTAGTAATCCTATATTGAAGTTCCTCAACCAATGGTAATCAAAGCTCGTTGATGATAGGAAAATAATCTAGAATATATTGTCCACCTGACCAGTAATATTGAATTATACAGTTTTAGGTTCTATATTATAGTATGTGTTTTTCGAAATTTTACGTAGACTACTATTTTTTCTATTTGATGTAGAATTCACTGTGTCCATATATTGTCATCAAATTTCATACAAACCCGTTGGCCACATAGCACCTACACATTTCTATATCAGTACTGTGTAAGTATTCCCTGTCCACGGTAGTCCACGGTGCGTGAAAGAGGCAGTAAATTTTGCCAGATTGCATCGCTACCTTACATTTTCCCACACCATCTTTCACTTTAAAATATGCGATGTATAAAAAAATGTTGTAACGTGTTAGCTGATTAATACCTTCGTTCTAAATAGAGCGAGAAATCGGCGAGTCACTCACACGCATATCCACGGCTAGACTGACTGACAATTTTTTTTTTGCAATTGTTATGAACTCTATCTCGAATGCTTAAAAACTATATTAGGTAAAATTGTAGCTGGATAATTTGGTAGATGCACTTGAGTCGTGTGACGGACGCAATGCCAAATTGCCAAAGTGCAGCAATATGCAACAGGCATTCTGTGGATAATTAGCGTTCCTTTTTAATGAAGACTGTTAACAAAGCGGGATTTGATTTAATTGGAAGTTCGTGTATTGTTTATATACGGAAGCTCATTTGCAATTATCGTCAGTTAGTTTACTTGTACAGATAAATTTCTGAAATGTTAAACATTGTTATGAATCAAGAGTATGAGTTGGCGGACTAGTGAGAATGTAGTGGATTTTTGTAGTGAATAACTTTAATAGAGTAAAAGTGTGTTATTAGATATGGAAGCATCCATGAAGAATCTAACTTTGTCCATCCATTTGTCAGTCATTGAACGTTAACTGCTAGATATAGGCATCTCCTTAAACAAGCCTGATTGGAAGCGGCTTGCATCCAGAGAGATTTGTCCGTTCACCTAGTCGGTGGACGTCCGGACGCTGCGCTTTCCGGTACGTGATCTCCATTCGAGAACTTTACAGCGCATCGACCATCCGTCGACATCCGACCTACTCATGCTCATATACAAAACCCCGAGAACTTTCAGCTCGAGCTCTCAAATCGCTTTGCTTGCCTGGAGAATTTTGCGTCGGTGGACGAGATCAATAACGGGCTCGAAGAAGCTGTCCAAACGGTGGGTTCTAAGTTCTTTAGACCCCGCCGTTCAGATAGACCTCAGAAATTTTCCGATCATACTCAAAATCTCATGGCCGAACGACGCTCGCTAAGACTGCAGTCTTCCGATGATGCAAAGTCATACAGGCGGCTCAATAGACAAATTTCGAAATCAGTGCGGTGCGACATTCGTCTCTTTAATACCAAACATATTAAGGAGACGATAGAGCGGAACAAAGGCTCAAAAGTGTTCGCAAGGCATTTCTCTATTGGGCAAAGCCAGTTGACAAAGCTGAAGAGAGAAGATGGCAGTATAACGTCGACCAAGGCAGAGGTATTGGAGGAGATCGAAAAGTTCTACGGACAGTTATACGCCTCGGTAGCAAAGCCTGTAAACAGCACGGCTAAAGACCCAAGAGCCAAGCTGACCCGACACTTCACCGAAGACATCACGGACATCAGTCTGTACGAGATTAGAATGGCTCTGAACCAACTTAAGAACAACAAGGCGCCGGGTGACGACGGAATCACTTCAGAGCTTCTGAAAGCGGGTGGTAAACCGGTACTTAAAGTCCTTCAGAAGCTTTTCAACACCGTCGTCCTCGAGGGCATAACGCCTGAAGCATGGAACAGAAGCGTGGTGGTGCTATTCTTTAAAAAAGGTGACAACACCTTTTTGAAGAATTACAGACCCATCTCGCTTCTGAGCCATGTTTATAAGTTGTTTTCAAGAGTCATTACGAATCGTCTCGAACGCAGGCTTGATGACTTCCAGCCTTCCGAACAAGCCGGTTTCCGAAAAGGCTTTAGTACCATGGATCACATACATACGCTGCGGCAGGTTATACAGAAGACCGCGGAGTATAACCAGCCACTTTGCTTAGCGTTTGTGGACTATGAGAAAGCCTTTGATTCGGTCGAGACATGGGCTGTGCTTGAGTCTCTTCAACGATGCCGTATTGACTATCGGTATATCGAAGTGTTGAAGTGTTTGTATAATAACGCCACTATGTCGGTCCGAGTACAGGAAGAGAGCTCCAAGGCGATCCCACTGAAGAGAGGCGTAAGACAGGGAGATGTAATATCTCCGAAACTGTTTACTGCTACTCTGGAGAACGCTTTTAAGCTCCTGGAATGGAAAGGATTCGGCATCAACATCAATGGCGAATACCTCACTCACCTTCGATATCGTGGTCATGGCAAAGTCGATGGAGGAACTCAGTACGATGCTCGAAGGCCTAAATCGAGTCTCTCAACAGGTGGGTCTTAAAATGAACATGGACAAGACAAAGGTCATGTGTAATTCCCATGTTGTACCCACCCCTATTTCAGTTGGGAACTCGGTTCTTGAAGTCGTTGACTCGTACGTCTACCTAGGACAAGTAGTCCAGTTAGGTAGGTCCAACTTCAAGAAAGAGGCCAATCGCCGAATCCAACTCGGCTGGGCAGCGTTCGGAAAATTGCGTAGCGTCTTCTCGTCCGACATACCTCAGTGCCTCAAGTCGAAAGTTTTCGACCAGTGTGTGTTGCCAGTGATGACTTATGGCACAGAAACGTGGTCTCTAACTATGGGCCTAATTGGTAAGCTTCAAGTAGCCCAACGAGCCATGGAGAGGGCTATGCTCGGAGTTTCTCTGCGAGATCGAATCAGGAATGAGGAGATCCGTAGAAGAACCAAGGTTACCGACATAGCCCAGCGGATTGGCAGGTTGAAGTGGCAATGGGCAGGGCACATAGCGCGGAGGACTGATGACCGATGGGGTCGAAAAGTCCTCGAGTGGAGACCACGTACCGGCAAGCGCAGCGTAGGACGTCCACCCACAAGGTGGACGGACGACCTCATTAAGACCGCAGGATCGCGCTGGATGCAAGCCGCTACCAACCGGTCTTGTTGGAGGTCTTTAGGGGAGGCCTATGTTCAGCAGTGGACGTCCAATGGCTGAAAAGAAAGAAAGAAGAAAGAAAGACCATCCGTCCTTCGATTTATGTGCCCTGTCCACTGCCATTTGAACTTACTTATCCACTGGGCTATATCGGTAGCTATGGTTCATCTGAAGATCTCCTCATTCATGATTAGAAACTATATGAGCTATAAAAACTGTAGAATAAAGGTCTAAGACTGCTAAAAACTTTTCTTTCTACCCGGCTCACAGGCGTGCTAAAACTAGATAGGTCCATTTCATTGCAACATAACTAGCTCAATGTTCTGTGTCCAATGACATTACTATGACTGTTACATCCAGTTTTACACAACGCCATGCAACTTTGTTCTTTCCACTCCATACGTCTTAATAACCTACAGGAAATCCCATTCTTGTCGATATTACGCAACTGTCATATAATATAGGAAACACCTTGTAAAATGAGCGTATGGTATTAGATAAGTTAATAAGAAACGCTCTACATAACGCATAGGTTAATAAATTCATGAAATTGACAGAATTATTTAACATGTAAAATGGCGTATATTCTAAATATTTACCTATTTTGTTGGACTGATTGATAGATACAACTTAATCTATGTTAAAGGATAGAGTAGTACATTTAATTTTATACACGGTGTTTTTCTCTATAAGATGTACACATCCTAGGATATCATATCATCATCATCATCATAACTTAAGAGCAAGGCTCTTGTCGGTGGAGCAACATCCACGTCTCGCGGTCTTCTGTTAGTGTTTTCACCTCCCTGTGCGACATTATATCTACCTTTTCTTTAAATTGGTCTAGAAATGCTCTGCGTGGTCTTCCTCTTCCTCTCTTTCCTACCTACTCATAAAAAATCTGAAATATAGCTTCGTTGGTTGGAACAACTATGGGGCTAACCTGAAATTCTAGAAAAAAACCAGCTGTCTCATACAAAGCTCAGAACTCAACTCAGCATTAACAAAATGTATAAAAATACATACATTTATTTTCTTGAATTCAAGCTTGGCCTAATAATAAAAGTTATTCAAAATAATAGTCTGAATCACTCCCATTCGCTTAGTATATTCAATGTAAATAAAACCCTGGGTAATAAAACAATATAAAGCCTAAGCAATTACTAAATTTGAAATTTGTCCCATACTAAAAGCACATTTTCAGTTTGCGACAAAATGTATAGAGCAGCTAATTGTTTTCGCAAAAGAAAAATTCACAAATTATCGTGTCTACAGATCTGCCAAAAAGTGAATAATTGGTAAAGTATATTTTAATGAACATGTAAAGAAATAAAATTACTATTGACGCTCATAATTATTTAAACTTCGACGTGCAATGCTAACCACTTTACTTTTTGGTGTAACGCATTGAACCTGTGTCTTTATGGTTCCGTACGTATTATTCATCTACACACCCTAGTTTGTGCTAATAATAATTACTAAATTAGAAGCCTTTTTTTTCTCCTGTTAGCTTAAAAGTACCATTTTATTGGCTCTCTTATCACCCTGGCTATAATAGGAATGTGTGATTGAGTCTATATGAGTAATAGGGTGAGGATCTCGTCCTGTTTAATGACCCTACTCGTTTTTCTTTACAAATTAATTCATTAAGCCACAGATAAAATAAAGAAGAAAATCGGACGCGAAATTTTCAAAAACAGGCCCAAAAACTTGACTGCCTCAGTCTATCCGTGAATACCTGTTCAGCATAAGTACGACGCTGATTTATTATTAAATACAATTTTAAACGAATAAGTGGGGGATTAATGACGTGTTTGGTTAATGACAAGCCTCCAGGCTGTGGACTGTAGACAAGTGCATCGAAGGCGTAATTACTCGCTTGGATTGACCTCCACAGCTGTGTAATGCAATCCGGCTGATTTTGTGCGTTTACCGTATACTAGAAGTACTCTACGGTTTCATACTTTCCTAGTAGTCCACCCCGACTTGGCCTAAGTTAATAAAACATTGTATTACATAATCTTTTTATTGGAAATAAGGGGGCTTTTTAATACTTATTGTTGGCTTTTTATAACTGGGAAATTAGGTAAGCATTAACTTGCACTACTTCAGCGTGGTGGATATCACCCAATCGTCCTTCGTAGGAAAGCCTATGTTCAACGGTAGATCATTATATCCTTTTAAGTTTGCTATAGTACACTACAGTAGAATAGATACTGGTTCCGGAGAATACACTGGATTGTAAAAAACATATCACTTAAATATTGACAGTGTTAGTTTTAGAATAGTTAAAAGTATTAGTTAACCTACATCGATAACAATAAAACTAATCCAACCCAAATTAGTATTGGGCTAGCGTGGTGGATATGGTCCAATCACTCTTCGTGGGTAGGACTGTTCAGCAGTTTAGTATCAATAAAGGCCGGTACAGTACAAATAACAAATGACAAAATCACTTAAATCAAAACACTACTTGTTATAAATTAAAGCTTAGCACATGTATCGATCTGCAATAAAACATATTGTTAACTTGTAAAGTTAAAGTTAATAAATTCCTAAAAATTAGAAGTTTTGTATCATCATAGTGAAGCCCAGAAAGAGTACAAAAAACAAATACGCAATAAAAGACGGCAATCATGGAGGAAATACAGTTCAAATATTGAATCCAATCATCAAGCTAACAGAGTTAGGAAAATACTAGCGGCTGACTCTAAGCGTGATACTGGCACACTGAAGAAGCCTGACAATGATTACACGAAAACAACTATGGAAACAAATAATCTTCTGCTGCAGACACACTTCCCGGGATGCCAGATCACTGATCAAACAGGATGGGAAGACGGTGAGGCAACCACAGCAGCGGAGGAGGACTGGACAGCCGCACGGTCAATAGTAACAGGGGAAAGAATAACTTGGGCAATACAGTCATTTCAACCCTACAAAACACCTGGCCTAGACGGGATCTTCCCAGGATTGTTGCAATGGGGAGAAAGTATACTAAGAGAAACACTAACACTGCTTTTCACAGCCTGTATAGCCTACAAGTATATACCCAAGGGTTGGAGAGAGGTGAGAGTACAATTCATACCAAAACCGGGAAAAAGTGACTACACTGACCCCAAATCTTACAGACCAATCAGCCTCACATCTTTCCTTCTGAAAACTTTGGAGAAACTTTGTGACAGGCACATAAGAGACGAAGTCCTAAACAAAATTCCACTACATCCACAACAACATGCATACAGCTCAGGGAAATCAACAGAATCCGCTCTACACAATGTTGTGTGCACAATAGAAAAAGATATAAACAACAAAGCCATATGTCTAGGAGCCTTCATTGACATAGAAGGAGCCTTTGATAAAACAAACTTCAACAGCATCAGCAGAGCACTCCAAAAACATGGCGTACACCCAACGCTGGTGGGATGGATACTAAACATGTTGAGCATGAGAGCTGTTCGTATCGACTCAGAAGGCTCTACAAGAGGATTGGTGGTCAGAGGCTGCCCTCAAGGAGCAATCTTGTCACCGATTGTCTGGAACATGGTGGTAAACATCCTAATCGCCCTGCTGAACAACCAAAGATTTTACACAGTGGGATATGCAGATGACCTCGTGATACTAGTGTCAGGACACTTTGCCAGCGTCACCTGTAACCTAATGAATAATGCACTGAAAATCGTAGAGAAATGGTGCACTGAAAATGGACTAACAGCCAACCCATCTAAAACAGAACTAGTAATGTTCACAAATAAGAGAAACCTAGGACCTTTTACCTTACCATCCTTCTTTGGTAAACAACTATCACTGTCGGAGGAGGTGAAATACCTAGGCATCACTCTTGATAAAAAACTCAATTGGGCAACACATGTAGACAATAAAATAAAGAAAGCTACAATATCATTTTGGCAGTGCAGCAAAATGATGGGGAAAACGTGGGGACTGAAACCTAAAATAATCCAATGGCTCTATAACACAGTGATCAGACCCGCCCTCACATATGGGGCAATCGTCTGGTGGCCTAGAACTAAACTTGCCACTGCAAACAAAAAACTTGAAAAATTCCAGAGAACAGCATGTGTAGCAATAACTGGATGCATGAGATCTGCACCCACAGCGGCACTGGAAGCCCTCATAGGCCAAACGCCGCTACATCTCTTCATCCGTCAGGAGGCAGCAGCTGCTGCATACAGACTTAGAGCACTAGACCTCTGGACGCACAACAAAGCAGCCACGCACACCACTATCATTGACGAGTATGCGAACTGCAATCCGGAGATTCTTTCAATATATGACAGAGTCCCAAAAAATACATCTTCAGGAAAAACTACAACATCCAACTACATGAGGAAAGTAGTGACAGCTCTGGCCTACATGAAGTAAGGATATATACAGACGGATCAAAAACGGGAACAAGTACTGGTGCAGGTGTTTTCTCGGAAGATCTTAACATACACATATCGACAACTCTGGGTGAGAACAACTCCATTTTCCAGGCGGAGTGTGTCGGCATCATCCAGGCAACAACAGCGGTACTGAGCCGAAAGGTAACTGATTATAATATTAGAATACTCTCGGACAGCGCTGCAGTTTTAAGAGCACTACAAAGTTTTGAACATTCCTCGGGGTTAACCATCCTGTGCCACGACCTACTGGAGAAAGTGAGTTTATCCAACAATGTTACACTCCAATGGATCAAAGGGCACAGCGGATCCAGAGGCACTGACGCGGCTGACGAGCTAGCTAAGAGAGGTTCAGGTAGACGCCCCATAGGACCTGGACCAATGATCCCCCTGCCCTTCAGCCAAGTCAGATCATGGATTCGACAGCACACCAAAAGACAACACAAAGAATACTGGGCAAGTACCGAAGGCTGCAGGCAATCGAGAGAAGCATTCCCGGACCTAAATCCGAGATACTCTCGACGCCTGCTAAACCTTGCAAAAGACAGACTTCGACGCTTAGTTGGAGTTGTCACTGGACATTGCCCTCTAAACAAACACCTATTTAAAATTGGTGTTACAGACAGTCCCCTATGCAGAGGTTGCATGGAGGTAGAAGAAACAGCCGCGCACCTGCTGCTAGAGTGCAGAAGCGTGGCAGAACAACGTGAGAAGATCCTCGGGTCGCCGAGGACGCTCCGGGAGGCCTGCGCCGGCGTCAGCGAGCTGCTGGACTTCCTGGAGGACACCGGATGGCTAGACTAGCAGCCAGCCGGGGGATCACGCAATTAAGGGCCCGAAGAGGCCCGTCTTGTGGAAAACGCCCGCCCACCAAGTACCAAGTACCAAGTAAGTATCATCATAAAATCGATTCCTGACATTATCGTCTTCTAGATGAGGAAATTATCAAGTAAAACGCTCATAAACTTAATTATGATAAAGGTAAAAGATGACATTACATTTTGATACTTCGTAAGATAAAAATTAAGTAGCTGTTCGACCCTGGACAGGTGCATTTCTGCGAAACGTCGATACTTTGGATCCGGCACGTAGTCTCCAATTTACTTACATCCATACTACAATGTATATTTTATTGTATCTAAATTACCTTTTTAAAATTCGTTGAATTGATACTCGTATTAACGAAGTGTGGGTAGTCATGTAGTGGGCCTTGTGGCCACTACTATGTAAAATGTGGTTGAAAATGGAATAAATTTGATGGAATTGCTTTTTATCAGCTAATAGTATTTTGGGCTGAACCAAACCTTGTAGGTACTCATAAATATTCATAATAATTTAACTCTTTAATGAAATCCATAGTTATTATTCAACTGGATCAAACTTGTCAGTAGATTCAAATATTCATTATGATTTTATTTTTAATGTAATCCAAATTATTAAAAACTGGATGAAATGTGAAATAATTAAAATTACGTATCAATCTATATTATTAAAATATCTATATGAAAAACGTAGCCTACAAAAGGTTTAAACAGACCTTAGTCCCAAAATGCTAGCCAGATTGCCTCGCTGGATTGCGAGTCTGACTTTCTGTCTAAAATAAGGGCCAGCATTTTGATCACGATCCTTTATTTTACGAGGATTTTCATGTTGCAGACAATTTAAATAACGCCCTTCAATTTTATTTTAATCCTATCAGATTGGTTTACTTTTAGTGAGTGGTTTAACGAAACCATTGAATTGTGCCGATATATATGTGCTCAATTAGACAGACGGAAAAGCCCTATTGTCCATTACAAGCAAACCATTATTTTCGGTCTAAGTTTATGGCTGACTTACAGCCCAAGAACCTTGCCCTTTAAAGCCGCAGCGACATCAAATAAAGTAAAATACTCCGTCATCTAATTACAACACACATTTCCGAAGACAAAGAGTCTAGATCCAACCAGATATGTCACTTTATCAAAAGCAGACAATCTCGGGAGCAGTGAGAAGTCACGAACGCTAAATTGTGGCTAAGTGCAGGTAAGTACAGTTTTGACATTTGAAGTACAGCAATGTATAAACAGTAAGGAGACTGTGAGGGAGTGACTCACAAAGTACCTTCACATAGATAAAATCTGCACACAACTAACGCTTTTTGAGCGTACGAAAGATTTCCGCGAGCAAGTTTAAAATAAACAAGATATTTTAAGCACTTGTAAGAATTGTCAACTTGATAGACACAATTTATATCGATAATAAGTAGTGGTTACATTTTTAACCGATTGCTGAGCCCAGAAAAATCTGAGTCCGAACTGATAAGTCCACGAAGCGGAGTCTGTCTGGAAATTAACCATAGATTTAAATAAATAGATTTGCAAAATGTTTTAAGTGAAAATAAAACCTCAAATTATTTATGACTACCGTCGCGATCTCTACATTTTTTCGAGATAAGAAGAAGCACAAGTCGGGGAATGCTGACATGTATGATATTTTTTTAAAATTTCATTAAATGTAAGTAGTAGCCATTAAACGTATTAAACTCACTCAAAAATAAAGTTCATATTAGAATGTAGATCGATAAGTTAAGTAGGTATGTAACGTAACTACAGTCTAATAAATAATAATTAGTAATACAATTATTAGATGAACCCTCCATACTGCTTATATAACTGTAGTTACGTACCTACTTCACTGATCGATCTACATTCTTACGCCTTTCGGCTTTATAGGCTGCATTTGCTTTACATATTCATTGGCTACTCTTTAGGTATCCGGGAGATTATGATATTATGAATGGTATCCATAAGGTAGGTAGTAGAGACTAATTGGGGTGACTCAGTCAAGTCAGAGCTTATACCGCTCTATTGCACCACTGGGTTTTTCACTTATTATTAACACATGCAAGGAAATGGGATCAAGAATGCTTAAAATTACCTGATGAAGTCATTTCAATTTCGAATACTTACGGATTTGACCGTGATAATGAGTATTTTTTTACTGACAACTGTCACTAAGTTATTTTTGAACTCTCAGATCATGCATGTTATTCTCATATTACGCAACATATCACGCAAAGAACATACTGTAGGTACTGTACCACCCTTTTTAATAGTCCACTGCAGGACGTAGGTCTTCTCGCGAAGGGTGATAGAGAGATAGGTGACAAAGAACATAGGAAGAACGTAAATGGGTACCTCACCGTACCGACGACGCGACGTTTCAAACAAGTCGCATCGTACCTACGTGGTCGTGGGCTATTACTTATGTCCATTGCGCGTCAAGTCCCAGAAATAAAACAATCGACACCATTTTGTAGCTTTAGTCTAGTACTTTGTATTGCACTGTATTACCTTGTATTGTACCTAAGTTAACTTTGTAATGTATCTAGCAAAATATAAAAAAAAACCCGTCTGGTGAAAACCAACATCTACCACTATAGCGGAAATACATTATTTTCCTATAACCAGAAGTTCTACGTTTTGCTCACGTGAACCTATGCACAATTGCGCACAAATTGCCTAGAGTTCTTTTAAAATGATGTTTTAAGTCAGCAACTCTGACATTTGATTTGCTCTGATTTTATGATAAAATATACCACAAATTCTAGGCGGGGCAGGTAAAGCTCACTTCAATAAACAGTTGTGTGTTCATTGTCCTAGGTGAGCGACAGGACGCGACAACTAGCGACGCGATACAACTAGTGCATAGTATTGTCGATGTCGCGTATATCAATAGAGATCAATGTAAATAATGTAAACTACTTGCAGTACCTTTAGTATGAGTTTGTAAAGTTTTTAATGCAATTGATAGAGTTAGTTTAATGACCGCGTAAAAAAAATTACAAGCTACAGCGTCCTCTGTTGGCATCACGCTGACGCAGTTTCATTTCCATACAAAATTTTAATGTAAGTTTACTCAATCAAACGCGCAAAACTTGACTAACTTGACTTAGGGCTACAAATTTAACATAGGTAGTGTTATTTTCTAAATTGTTGCATCGCGTGGCATCGCGGTGGGTACGTTTGTCGCTCAACTAGAACAACGGGCTACAGATAGAATCAACAAGTTTTCTTACGCACAATTGTCTTAGTTCTCGTCGAAATGAGTGACAGACGTAGAATTATATTCCAGCACCTATTATACCTATCAAGCGAACAGGGCTAGATTAAGATTTCAACTGGTAGGCATACGATATTTGAAGCTTTTAAACTTGAGCATTATAAACAAGAGTCACTATTGCGTGTTAACAATAAATAATATAACTTGAAGAGTCCAAAGTCTGCGAGTGCCTAAAACTTTGAAAACGACCCAATATTTAATTAAAGCGTCATTGATACGCTGCCACGTCGTGCGATACATTAAGATAATAAGATAAGATAATTTATTTCACAGAAAAATCGTACAAAGAATACAGATTTAAATTACAGAGTAAACGTACAGAAAACGGATTACTAACTCTAGTTTGCTAAGTGTTCACATACATGTGTATTCTAGGTATACTACAAGTTATTTCAATGAGACCCAAACTAAGCTCATGGCTTGTGACTTGGGGCGCGATTGCGGAGTAAATTGAGAATATTTTCTGTGTGCACTAAACATTGTTATGTTATTGACAAAGAGCGCGATTAAAAATATGTATTTGCTGATAAAGGTTTAAAATATTGGCCCTGAAAAGTAGTACAGTACACTACATACTCATCAACAATACGATCTTTACATCGGAATATAAAAACCCTGCAACGTTGTCGAAGTACGTAACGGTGTCATTACGATAATAAATAATAAAAAAGCCTTTAATTTCTCATCTTATCATTAAATACATCAGTTGCATTACTATAATTGTTAGAATAATATGTATAATAAAAAAATGTTAAAAATAATCATCATTTGAAGTTTAAATTAGTTGGATACGTTGCAGAATCGAGTTTTATTGTCATTAAGTATAACATTTAAATTAAAACAGTCGTTACAATATTTCGTTTAAAACAGTCATTAGTAAAATAGGTAGTCACTACGATACATCGCTGAAATGCGCTAAAATAAGACTAGTACGATAACGAGACGCAAAATACTTACTGGTAACTATCGCTAGTGTGGCCTTACCCTATGGTTAATAGAAAATAACCGAATAAAAATAATACTTATGACTCCACCTATGTAAATAATTACTTGTTATTTAGCAACAAATTATTTATCGGCATCGTCTGGCCAATAAAATACGAATATTATGCAAATAATCGTAAAAATCATCTGATAAATAATTGTAATGCCGCTCTGTTGTGACCCGAATAAATCGTTACGCGATTCTAATAGTGTGACAATTAAACAGTATTTTACAACAGTTTAAATGTATTACATATCTGAATTGGTCCATTATTTATGGCCTATGGGCAAGAAGTGGGCAATCAAGTTCCAATATTTATGTGACATTAATTTTATGGGGACTACCTTCAGACATAATATTAATGGTTTATAGGTTCAAGACTTGTCTAAGTATGCGCTAAAATTGATTCTCTAGAAATTAAAATACGTAATTGGTTAAGTACTGTAGCTTAATTAAATAGATAAGTAGTAGATCGTTCTCGTTATAGGCCCTGTATGAAAAGCTGAGCACGGATCTCTGCTCAATATTTAAATTGTAAGTCTGAATTCCATCATCCTGGCGTAAGGCTACGCTACTTCGCACTGCAAAAGCCAAACCGTATCAGTACCATATAATGCCTACAGCATTAAAGTTAAATTGCAATAGGAAAAGCGAAAGATAGAGCTCGTTCAGTTTTATGCTAGTTGCCATATTTCACATATTTTAGAGAACATGAAATACTCTAGGCATGCAGGTTTTTATCATCACCATTTCAAGTTACAGGGGAAAATTATTTCTTTACTAGCTGAACCCGGACACAATGGGAACATGACCGAAGTACCTAGTAGGTATTAAAAAAGAGAAGTCTATACCCAGATACGGGATAAACAAGACTACGAATGATAATGATGATGAAGAATATATATCATTTATGCACTGGACTCACTGACTGCTACGCTTTGCTCATCGCAGGACATCTCCGCTATGCATTGGTAGAGTCTGGGCTTTATGGTGTACCTTCGTCAGTTTTCAGTCAACTAATCCGCTAACATTTCAAGTGGTGTGTCGTACCTATAAAATTTGTATTTGTGGTTGGCATAAGCCGATTAGTTGATCGTACCTATGGAATTTGTAATTGTAGTTGGTGTAAGTCGATTAGTTGATCGTACCTATGGAATTTGTAATTATGGTTGGTGTAAGCCGATTAGTTGATCGTACCTATGGAATTTGTAATTATGGTTGGTGTAAGCCGATTAGTTGATCGTACCTATGGAATTTGTAATTATGGTTGATGTAAGCCGATTAGTTGATCGTACCTATGGAATTTGTAATTTTGGTTGGTGTAAGCCGATTAGTTGATCGTACCTATGGAATTTGTAATTATGGTTGGTGTAAGCCGATTAGTTGATCGTACCTATGGAATTTGTAATTATGGTTGGTGTAAGCCGATTAGTTGATCGTACCTATGGAATTTGTAATTATGGTTGGTGTAAGCCGATTAGTTGATCGTACCTATGGAATTTGTAATTATGGTTGGTGTAAGCTGATTAGTTGATCGTACCTATGGAATTTGTAATCGTGGTTGATGTAAGCCGATTAATTGATTATACCTATGGAATTTGTAATTGTAGTTGGTGTAAGTCGATTAGTTGATCGTACCTATGGAATTTGTAATTATGGTTGGTGTAAGTCGATTAGTTGATCGTACCTATGGAATTTGTAATTATGGTTGGTGTAAGCAGATTAGTTGATCGTACCTATGGAATTTGTAATCGTGGTTGATGTAAGCCGATTAGTTGATTATACCTATGGAATTTGTAATTGTAGTTGGTGTAAGTCGATTAGTTGATCGTACCTATGGAATTTGTAATTATGGTTGGTGTAAGTCGATTAGTTGATCGTACCTATGGAATTTGTAATTATGGTTGGTGTAAGCAGATTAGTTGATCGTACCTATGGAATTTGTAATCGTGGTTGATGTAAGCCGATTAGTTGATTATAGCTATGGAATTTGTAATTGTGGTTGGTGTAAGTGGATTAGTTGATCGTACCTATGGAATTTGTAATTATGGTTGGTGTAAGCCGATTAGTTGATCGTACCTATGGAATTTGTAATTATGGTTGGTGTAAGCCGATTAGTTGATCGTACCTATGGAATTTGTAATTATGGTTGGTGTAAGCCGATTAGTTGATCGTACCTATGGAATTTGTAATCGTGGTTGATGTAAGCCGATTAGTTGATTATACCTAAGGAATTTGTAATTGTAGTTGGTGTAAGTCGATTAGTTGATCGTACCTATGGAATTTGTAATTATGGTTGGTGTAAGTCGATTAGTTGATCGTTCCTATGGAATTTGTAATTATGGTTGGTGTAAGCAGATTAGTTGATCGTACCTATGGAATTTGTAATTATGGTTGGTGTAAGTCGATTAGTTGATCGTACCTATGGAATTTGTAATTAATTATGGTTGGTGTAAGCAGATTAGTTGATCGTACCTATGGAATTTGTAATCGTGGTTGATGTAAGCCGATTAGTTGATTATACCTATGGAATTTGTAATTGTAGTTGGTGTAAGTCGATTAGTTGATCGTACCTATGGAATCTGTAATTATGGTTGGTGTAAGTCGATTAGTTGATCGTACCTATGGAATTTGTAATCGTGGTTGGTGTAGGCCGATTTGTTGATTGTACCTATGGAATTTGTAATTGTGGTTGGTGTAAGCCGACTAGTTGATCGTACCTATGGAATATTTAATAAAAACACTGATCTCAACAAACCTATTAGGTACCTAGGATATAAATAAATAATTGTTCAGTAAGTTTTAAATGAAAACGTAAATAAAGAGTTTAGTTATCATGTAGTTTTAATAACATATTAGACCAAGGTTGCATACTTATTAGATTAGTACGCTATAGGTCACCTATCTACAAGATCAAGTTCATTCGTTTTTACTGAGAAAAAGTAGGTTTAAGTAACTGTATTTTAAGGGCTATTCCGACCTGAGTATTATTCGCAGCCAGCAGCTGTAGCGAAATCTAAGTGGGTATGCAATAATCCTATTTATCATCATCATTATTAGCTGTAGGACGTCCAATGTCGGACATAGGCCTCCGCTATGAATTTCCAATAAGACTGATTTACTCCAATAAAATTCGCATCCAAAGTGCTCTTGCGGTCTTGATTAGATCATTCATCAGCCTACCTAATCGGACGACGTCCTACTCTGCTGTTTCCGATACGAGGGTCCATTTGAGAACTTGACGGCCGATGATCCTGCTATACTATACAAAATTTAGCTCTAGTCGCGGAACATCGTACAAAATGCCACTTGAGATATCGTGCGATCACACCGTTACCGTCAGCAGTACCGAATACTCTTAGGTTTACATAGGCCTTTAAAAAGTCAAAAGTACAATCTAGTACAACACCTCCATTAATCGGCCAAGTGCGAGCCGGATTCGCGCAACTCGCAACTAGCGCTCCGTATGGAAGCCCATCTTAATATATTTTATATTAATTATTTATTTTTGTAGAGAATATGCAATCTAATATTCTGTGAATATTTCAAGCATCTTCCTGTTGCTGTTATAAATATCGAGCAAAACCAATCACGTTTTTTGCATGGGAGCTCCCCTTAAATATGTATTTTATTTTAATTTAACTATGTATTTATTTTTGAAGTGAATATTTATCCAAATATTTTGTGAATATTTCAAGCATCTAACCTGAATGTCACCGTAATTTATATCAAGCGAAAAACGGCTTAAAATTCAGGTTTTTTGTAAGGGAGCCTCTTAAGTATTTTTTTCTGTTTTTAGTATTTGTTGTTATAGTGGCAACAGAAATACGTCATCTGTGAAAATTTCAACGTTTAATCTATCACGGTTCATGAGATACAGCCTGGTGACAGACAGACAAACGGACAGCGGAGTCTTAGTAATAGGGTCCCGTTTTTACCCTTTGGGTACGGAACCCTAAAAATGCTAAATACAGACATTGCTACTTAAATTGAGTGGGGAAGATATTACCTGTTGGCCTTTGAAACATAATTTCATGACTAAAACCAAATTTATTACAAAACAAATAATCCGGTCAAGCTAAATAAACACTTACTATGACATAATGATTAGTTACAATTTCAGATGTATTGTCCGTGGAATATTGGAGTGAAATTGTTTATAAGTCACGGAACACTAGAACATTGGCTATAAGCTTATCTGATGTGAATCTGTACAAAATACTCTAGCTTGTGTTCCGGTCAGGCCGTGGCCGATTCCTGAGAACGGTCAACAAGCAACAAGAATAAGTCTGGGTGCACACTGAGACATTTAGAACTATCATTTGTGCAACTTAGTGCAACAGCTCTTGGATCCAAGGACTTCCTTTTATTAACTTTACTTAACAAATATATAATGCTAGTAGACATTATTATTTAATGTCACCGTGAAAACAAAAATAAAACATAGGTTTTAAATAAGAAAGTTATATGACTATTAATTTAATACTAGACAAAAAACGTAATAGTAGATTCCCCGGCTGTGGTCACTGCCCTAGATTTGGCCTTTTGATGTCAACATTATCGCATATAATATGGACCTTATTAATAAGCTCCAAGTAGCACAACGAGCTATAGAGAGGCCTATGTTCGAAGTCTCTCAGCGAGATCAAATCAGGAATTAGGAAATTCGTAGAAGAACCAAAGTTACCGACATAGCCCAGCGGATTGGCAAGTTGAAGTGGCAATGGATGGAATGGACAGGGCACATAGCGCAGGATGTCAACCTGGAAGGTGGATGGATGACCTCATTAAGACCGCAGGATCACGCTGGATGCAAGCCGCTATCAACCGGTCTTATTGGAGATGCATAGGGAAGGCCTAAGTCTAGCAGTGGATGTCCTATGGCTGATGGATGGATGGTTTATTGCATAAATAAATTATAAACATTGTAATACCAATAATATTGTTTGTTTGAACATCAAAGTTTAAAAAATATTTTAACATTTGTCTACCTACTTACAATCATTAAAATCCAAATTAGCCAAAAACTGACATTAAGAGTGCTCTACCGGTGCTTCTACCGTATACCAGATTATGACGTTACAGTCCGTAAGCGTACAATACTATGCTTTGTAGGGAAGCAATAGGATGTTACGTCTCTAATTCAGAGCTGAATTAGAAGATTTAAATTATTTCTTCAGTTTACGAATCATATTTAATTACATAATCTACTAATCCGAATCCTAGGTGAAATAAAATCCGTGTAGCACACGACACTTGCGACTTGTAAATAATTACGAGATAAAAAAGGAAAAAATGGATATTATGTTATGGCAACAACGTAAGTGTAGAAACAGCTTTAGGTACTTCAAGCTGGGACTATTAATGATAGGCAGTATGCGTGTAGAAACAGCCTTAGCCAGATGAAACAGCCGATGGTAGGCGGCTCACCCACGTCCAAAGTTCTGTACGAGTATATATTGTACACGTCTCTTAGAAGCTTGTCTATTCGTCTAGGTTACCTGTTCTTTGCATTGATTGTTTTATGATTCAAGGAATCTTTTCAGGCAAAATTAAAACTTCTTCAACAGTTCCACATTTAGGGTTCCGTACCCAAAGGGTAAAAACGGGACCCTATTACTAAGACTCCGCTGTCCGTCTGTCTGTCTGTCACCAGGCTGTATCTCATAAACCGTTATAGCTAGAAAAATGAAAGTATTTCTGTTGCCGCTATAACAACAAATACTAAAAAGAGAATAAAATTAATATTTAAGGGCTCACATACAACAAACCTGTATTTTTAACCGTTTTTCGCTCGATATTAATAATGGTAATAGGTAGATGCTTGAAATATTCACAGAATATTTAGCTGCATGCTTACTTCAATAATAAATAATTAAAATAAAATAGATATTTAAGGGGGGCTCCCATACAGTACGGAACCCTTCGTGCGCGAGTCTGACTCGTACTTGGTAGATTATTAATCATTATGTGCAGTTGTTGTCAGGCAATTTTTGATAAAAGGTTAGAAAATAATAAAACTAATGGAATTAGAAATATATTTTTACACCAAAAATGTTCGTTTGGTAATCAAACTCTTCATGATATCATGCATTCATCCTTCATCCTTATCATTGACAATAATTTTATGTAAAGTATAAATTAATGTTATCGTCATTACCATCTTTGAACCCCTATCATACTCGTATCTCATCACGCTATTAACAACTTATTTGCTATTTTGAGTAGCTGTTTAACACTCTACAAACTTTATTAGTATGTCATTATGAGTTTATTCATAGGTACAGTTGTATGAGTTGTATCTATGCAAAAAATATCTTAATAGACTGCGATTTGCATCTAACTAAGATTTAAACCATTGTATTCAATTATGTATTGCATAATCGAAATTCTCAATGAAAAACAAAACTTGACCTTTGGTAAACAAAATCAAATATCAACTACGCCTTTGCCGATACTGTATTTTGATGTCTAGATAAACTTGTGCCTTATACAGATGTTCTAGTCCAGCAATTCCCAAACTATGGATTGCAGCCGTCAACATGAAAACCAAAAAATTGATGGCCGCAACTGACAGTCGCAATCTGATCATCATCGTACTAGATCATCATCATCAGCCCATGAAAAACTTCTGGGCATAAGCCTCCTTATGTTTATGCCATTTACCTCTGTCCCTTACCAATTTCATACATTAAAGATGCTTACTTTACTGCTAGCTTAATGTTTTTCAATCATCGCATCTCATCCTTATCTCTGAAAAATTGGACTACTCATTGTCTGATCGATACAATGGCGACATTTTACATTGGACAACTCAAACTTACTGCACCTTGTAGTCGTTGCTAAATTGTAAAATCCAAATATAAGAAACAAATAAGAAATGGGCATTTATTGTTTTATTCTATGTGGCGGTCTAGCAACTTTTGGGAACCAGTGCTCTAAATAACTGAACAAATCAAGTTGTTAGTACGACTGCAGAGATACTGACTACGAGATCTTGATAACGTCGCCAATCTAGAATGTTCAAGAGAAGGATACAGCCGTCAGACAATTGAAATGCCTAAATTGCGGCTAGTCCTGCAATTAAACTAAATATTTGGGGCCACCCACGCATGGTTAGTGTAAATAAATATGTTAAACTGACTCTGTGGTCAATTGCTATTCACATTTTAATGTTTATCTTTATTGCTGTCCGATAACTTTGGATCTTTACAAGTCATGAATAAACTTGAAATACAAATCTTGTATCTGCTGAAGTTAATTAAAAAGTGTCGTTGTAGTTCACTTCTAATATTTCTAGTTCTAAAGATATCGTATATCGTATAAAAATCAAAATACTTTATATCAGGCAGAAACACCCATAAAAAATATCAAACAATGGCCATCAATAATACTGACAGCTATGCTAAAAACTATACATTGTAAATCAAAAATAGATAGTGTTTAAATATACTTTTCGTAACTATAAATTATAAATTTTGTTTGTCAATGTCGTCGTATTCAACTAAGCTGAGAGAGCTTTATGTAGATTCCAATATTTTTAAACGTCTCCATAATTATTTTGTTAATGTTATGTAAGTAATAAATCTAACTTTAGTAAAATAAAAAAAACGAGGAACTTTGGGGAAACTGCTACCTATATTTTAAGTCAATCTTACCGATTTAAATGATAAAATTGCAATTTTGTTCTCTTCTTTGGTCACTCAATAAGGTGGTCAATAACTCTTTAAAAATCCCTAGGGAACGCTTGTATGCAAGGGTAGGCTACGAGTACATATATACCTTCTTGAGACGATTCTTGAGACTGTGAGAAGAATTCGACTTCACTGGCTTTTTCATGAACTAAAACCTTTATCTCACATAAACGAAGACAAAATCGTGCCTGGACATAGACACGTAATAGTTTTATTACGAGTTTCATTCATGAAAAGATTTTGAAATTGATTTGCATGTTCAAGACTATTGCGCCGCAGATAGTCACGCTAGATAACTTTCAAATGGCTTGCATTTCCTTAAGATATCGCGCTTAAATACTATAAAATTACTATAACGTAGGCGAAGAAAGTGGCAAGTCGTCAACCAACGCTCTTCCTTCGGAAATTTATGAAAGGCATCGATAAGTTTCTTCTTCTTTCATGGAAAAAAGGCTCAGCAGTGTGCGATAACGTTTTGTCGATGATGATGATCTATTTTCAGAATCTTACAGATGATGTATTTCTGTTGCCGCTATAACAACAAATTTTAAAAACAAAATAACATTAATATCTAAGGGGGGCTCCCTACAACAAACCTGAATTTTGATCCGTTTTTCGCTCGATATTAATAATGGTAATAGGTAGATGCTTGAAATTTTACACAATATTTAGTTATATATTCACTCCAATAATAAATAATTAAGTTAAGATAAATATTAAATATTTATTTCCCATACAGTACGCAACCCTTTGTGCACGAGTCCAACTCGTACTTGACAGATTATTTCCTTAGGATTGATATTTTTCGATTAATTTATTAAAGGAGAGTTCGAGAAGATCGAGTGAGTATCGAGATTTGGGGATGCGCTGCTAAAACGAAAATCTGTAAATTACAAAGATTGCAGAACAAAATCATTAAAACCATTTTTAACTACGACTACCTAACTCCAACTAAGAAAATTTATTCAGCAACTAAAATAATGAACATAAAACAACTATACAAATATAACACATGTATCTTTATTCGAAAAACTTTAACTAAAACTATTCACACTAACATAATGTTTACTAAACAAAAAAATGTTGTTAACCGCCGAACTCGCCGAGCGAGCTATATCGTCATTCCAAGACATCGAACAAATTACGGCAAGACAATGCTCACAACTGAAGGTGCCAGACTTTATAACTCACTACCCTCACAAATAAAAAATGTTAACTCACTTCATGCCTTTAAAAAAACCTTAGCCGAATACATCATAGAAGATGTATCGTTACTGTTATAACTAAAAGAAAAGAAGTGTGAAGTGAGTCTGTATTATGTTGTAATATGTTCTATTAGTTAATTTATTTTGATAATAATACCTAGGTACGACTAAAATTGTAAAATATTTTGTAATTATGTTATCATGTAAGTGACAAACTGTTTGTCTTTATGATAATAAATATCTTTAAACCGAAACCGAGAGTTGATTTTTTGTTTGTTTCCACAACATGCGTTTTTCAATTTTACGCGAAACTTGGAAATAATCATAACCAAACTGTTGAAAATTTGATTTGCCATTAGCTTTTCCTATTGTAGTATTGTATTTTGTTGTAGTTTATGAAGGCACTTGCCATACCATAAAAAAATCCTAGGACCGACAAGAAAGAAACAAACAATATTGGCGCTCTTTTTTATCTTTTACCTATATGGGTAAGTATTAAAGCAAGTGTGCTCATTTATTTCTTGGTAGGCGGAACTAGGTCACTATCATTTTCCGAATCAACCACGTCCTACTTGATTAATTTTGCTATTGTTCGTTCAAATAAAATCAATCCAAACTTATCGCTTTCCTTGACGTATCCGTCAACAGAATCTTGCTAGCTCCGGGTACGGGAGGCAAGTATGTGGATGGCAAATCCAAGGTTTATCTTAAAAGCCCTATTGTACGGTTCACGACTTAATTACACAAGAGTGCAACGAGTACAAAAATAAAAATACAATCTAAAAATTCGCGTTTTCTCGGAAATACTGTCTTTGCAGATAAACTTACAAAGAAATACTATACCACACCATACCATACTCAGTACTATACCATAAATTTTACGTTTTATCAAAATCGTTATATAAGCGTACTCGTGATCCGAGTTTCATACAAAAAATAAACAAATAGAAAAGAATAGCTTGTAATTGTGTTGTTAATAACAGATAAGTTACGAGCTGCGGCCAAATAGTAGTGCTAAAAATTAATGTATATCACAAATAGAGCAAAATAAAATCGTATATATTATTTTATGAAATGCGCTAAAATACTACTATAGCTTTTATGTGTAATGAAGTTTAAGGCTATTGGAGTAGACGCCCCTTCCCAAGCGCTGTTACCTTCGGTCGAGACGGAACTCCGAAGAGTCATTTGTTATATGCTAATGAGATAGATATTACATTACCTGTAAACACAGATACGAATATATATACGATATGCGAATTGTTTTACGAGTATATGGCATGCGGAGAAGACAGAAGCTATATTTTTTGTATATTGAAAAAGAATCCTTACTAGTATTATAAATCCGAAAGTGTATTTGTCAGTTTATTGGTTTGTTCCACTTTCCACCCATCCATCTGCCGTAGGACCTCCACTGCTGCTCCCCCATGGATTTCCAATAAGGCCGGTTGGAAGGGACCTGCATCTAGCGCGTTCCTGAGATCTTTATTATATCGTCAGTCCCCCTAGTCGGTGGACATCCTACGCAGCTTGCTGGTCCGTGGTCTTAGAGAACTTTACGGCCCCTTCAGCAATCCGTTCTTCGAATTACGTGCCCCTACCTACTGCAACTTCAATTTGCTAATCCGTTGGGCTATGGCGGTAACTTTGGTTCGTCTGCGGATCTCTTCATTTTTGATTGGTTACACTGCCGCCTTCTCTCTTCAGCTTTGTCAGCTAGCTTTGTCCAATAAACGAATTCCTTGCAAATACTTTAGAGCCTTTGTTTAGCTCAACAGTCTTTTTATTTAGTTTGGTTTTAAAAAAACGTATATCGCACCGCAATGATTTAGAGATTTATCTATTGAGCCGCCTATACGATGCAGCGCCCTAATAGACTGCAGTCTTAACAAACATCATTCAGCCATGAGCCATGTTCCTCTTTTACCTTTACTCAAATCAAGTCATCGATCAAATCACCGGATTGACTTGATTTTTGGCATGGACTTGGACATAGTTTGAAAGACGGAAATTAACATTAGCTACTTTTTTATCCCATAGCACAAAAATCTTAATATCACGCAGGCGAAACCGCGGGCAAAAATTAGTAATAAATAATACAATTGTATAAAACAAGAATGCAGAACACTCGTTTCTTCTCAATATGTATGCAGTAAAGTAATAAGGAAGCCGTGGTGGCCAAGTGGGGAAACGTTCGTCTTATAAGCATGAGGCGTGGGTTCAAACTTGGTCCCATATCAATGAATTCTTTAAAATTTATATTTGGATTTACACATCTCTGGCCTTTCTGTGTAAAAAAAACAAAATGCAAGTTGCATACGCCCATAGAAGAAGTTTAACGGCGTATATGAATCCATCAACTCACATTAGACTGGGGTAGTGGATATGGCCCAATCGTCTTACGTCTTTCAACTAGTTTCAACCTATGTTCAGCTTTGCACTATTAAAAGTCCGGTACAGTTAGTTATTGGACTTAGCTTAGCTGTAGACGATCTGCACCTGAGATAGGATTAGATGAGAGATATTGCTCTAAAAGCTTGATATAATAGGGCACGAGTCACTTCCTATTAGTTCAAACAAACGACTTCAACGCGCGCCCAACGCTTGACAGATAGCTTATTAATTTATATTTAGGTAGGCTGCATATAATAAAGTACATAGTAATATAGTGATTGGATATAGTTTAATATCAAATTATACAGGGTTATCTAGAACCGGTGTACTAAGCCGATAGGTGGTGAATGGTGATTCGGGCCATCATTAGTAATTACTTTTTCTATGGGATCAACCCGGAATTTGATAAAAAATATCAGCTGATTCATACATTTTGTCGATTCCGAGTTGAAATTTTGTATGGAACAACTGTTTTTTTTTTCTCGAACTCCGGGTTCGGTCCCTTAGTAAAAGTTCAGATTAGAAGGAATTGCGCTCGTAGCGTAGTTTGACTAGGTGATTGTCAGCGATCACCGTAATTAAGCAACGTTCCGCACGGTCAGTACTTGGATGGGTGACCGCGGGTGGCATTTTCCAGCTGAGCGCTACCGTGGCTCGGATGACACGTTAAATTGTAGGCCCCGGTTGTTTTAACCGTTTAGCCATGTCAGAGGCCTTCAGGCGGCCTAAAAACTCTGACACCAGGGCTAGCCACCCGGCCTATACGAACTTACTTACTTTTTTAGAAGGAATTAAGGATCCACAAAAACGATTAACGTATATATTTTTGTTACAAACTAGCTTTTGCCCGCAGCTTTGGCCGCGAGATATTTTGATTTAAGTGCTAGGTATTCCATAGGGACTTTTTAATTTCCGGAATAAATGGTAGCTTAGGTTACTTCCCTTTCTTTGAACTATATCAATGCCAAAAATCAAGTCAATTCGTTGCTCTGTTAAGTTGCTGAGTGAAAGAGTAACAAACCAACAAACACATTTTCGGATTTACAAAGTATTAGTAAAGATAGGCTTGAAATACTATTACTTTTTGATTTATTAGTTGCAGTTTCAGTATGCAGTTATGCAATGATACCAATTTTTTAAGGATTATTTTCGAGGTACAGCTCTAACGACTGATATAATAGGGCACGAGCAGAGAGCTATTACAACCAGAGAGATAGCGCTTTTGTTGCTTGAGGCAATTCTCAACCGCAAAAATGTATGGACAATCACTATCACTTGTTGTCACTGTCAAATATTTATGTATTGGATTTTGACAAGAAATTGACAATATCGGGACGGCAACTAGCCACTGAATCGAGATATTTTTCATGTCTCTTTTTAACTCATGCTTTTTTAGGGTTCCGTTCCCAAAGGGAAAAACGGGACCCTATTACTAAGATTTCGATGTCCGTCTGTCTGTCTGTCTGTCATCGTGCTGTATCTCATGAACCATGATAGCTAGGCTGCTGAAACTTTCACAGATGATGTATTTTTGTTGCCGCTATTACAACAAATACTAAAAAGAGAATAAAATAAATATTTAATTTCCCATACAACAAACCTGAATTTTTAGACGTTTTTCGCTCTATATTAATGGTAACAGGTAGATGCTTGAAATTTTCACAGAATTTTTAGTTTTATATTCACTTCAATAATAAATAATAAAATTAAAATAAATTAAATATTTAAGGGGGGCTCCCATACAGAACGGAACCCTCCGTGCGCGAGTCCGACTCGTACTTGGCCGATTATATTAATTTATTAATTAAATCAATGCATTTCTGTCTTTCTTTTCTCGATCGACCACATTATCCCTTTGCTATCTCTGTGGGCACGAGTCACTTCCCATTAGTGCGAACAAACGACTTCAACGCGCGCTTTACGCTTTGACAGATAACTTATCGATTTATCCACAAAAGAGCTTCTAGAGATCGCTTTAAGCGATAAGGCCGCCAGTTGTCGTACTAGTTTGAAACCACTTTATTGTACGCCTTGTTTTTGTATGTTATCGGCGTGAAAATTATAAAGAGTAAATATATCTACCTAGCCAACGTTTTAAAATGACTTCCAAAAACAAAGCAGTTCTTGATTTTACAGTATTTTATTAGGTTTTGTTACTCTAGGTAAACTGATTTTGCTTATTCTTATTTATTTAATGACTGGTGTGAATGCACTTTTTTCAATGACATTACTTTTTATTTTTTTAACCATATTGAGTGTATCCTCCATAAGAGCGTGCTTATAATTCTTGTTCCTACAAAAGACATCAACGCGGGACTACTAACACAGGGCTCCTTCAAGAGATCTCTAATATAACCAGCTGCACTGGTTCATAACTCACACAAGACGCAAAATAGCCAGAGTTTAGCGAAGTCTGACTGTTATTTTAAACATACCTATTAGTGGGTACACGTAAACCTAGAGAACGATCTATCCACTACATAATTAGTAGGTCACGGCGTCATGTAGGCCTATATCTTATGTCACGGGCGACATATTGGACCCTGAGCGTAGCGTGAGACTCTAGAGTCCCCCGCTGATAATATCTGATAATCACTGACTATGATTGGTCTCATTTTCGAGCACGTAGTATGAAAAATAATTAATGACTAGGTTGATAATTCAGACACGAAAACCCGAACGAAATGCTTTGGTTCGACTTTCATAACGCGAACCGCTAGACTGTGGAATATTTCACCTATCTAGATGTTTCCCGATTGTTGTAATAAAGGTACTCGTAGGTCTCCTACCTAATAATGCTAATAATCTAATTTCTAGTTGCCTGTTGCGTGCATATCAGTTTCTTCTAGACTAGTGTCATAGAGCACATCATTGCTTATCTTATAAGGAACTCATTCATGCTATTTAAACATTAGTCAAAATAATTAGAATCGTTATTTAGCTACACGTTACTTTAAAATTTTATTTTAGAAAATTGTATATAACTAAGGCCGCGCCACACAAGTTGGCGGATGCGAAGTTAGTTACAAGCTGCGCAATAGCCAATTAACATGCGGATTTATGTGAGCTTCAGTCAGGATTGGATATTGCGCAGCGTGTAGCTAACTTCACATCCGCCAAATTGTGTGTCGCGACCTATAAATAGCTTTATTTATTAAATTCGAAATATGTGTATAAAACAAGGTCTATGAGATTTCATTTAATGTCGGCGACAACTCTCCACCCTGTATTCTATGGGGTGTTACTGACTAAAGAAAATGTTTGATGATGATGATTTCTAAAATCTGCGATGTACGAAATACATTTGGTAAGTGGGTATGTCCTTCCTCACGACACTCCACGTCTAAAGTTAATTACGACCGCGCCTAAATCACTAAATCACGAGGCGCCTAAACTGGTCCATTTGCAGATAAATCTAATAATTACATTTATTATACTTCTCTAATGTCACTTGACACGTGTTTAAAATGTTCAGATTGCAAATATGTTCCTTATTGACTTACTTGAAATGTGTCAATTTTATCTTTGAAACACGTTAAGTTACTAAATGTGATGATGAAATGACGCTTATTATACGTCTGTACTGTAAGAGCTAGCTTAATTAAAGTGTTTTAAAATTTCAAGTTGAAAGAAACTTAATTTAATAAGGTAATCAGACGAGGTGAACGCAGCGTAGGACGTCCATCCACAAGGTAAACGGATCATCCAGCTAGACAGCTCGATCCTACTGTTAAGACTAACAGTAGGATTGCGCTAGAGGCAAGCTGCTTCCTACCGGTTTTATTGAAAACCCGTAGTGCGGAGGTCCTTGTCCAGCATTAGACGTTAATTGATGGGTGGGTAAAACTGAATGGTTGATTCTTATGAAAAGGATTATTGGAGGAAATAAAAACAAAATCCACATGGTTTTGCGTGCTGAAATGATAATACATAATTAGTAATTGCAAAAACGATGCAAAACTACGCAATCAATCAACTATCTGTAATGAGCATTCCCAGAAAATAACAATCTAATTTAATAAGTGAAATTCAATGATCACAGTAATTGGTTCATCCACTAATAACGTTTTTAATGGTCTTGATACTAATTTTTGACCGAGCAAGCGAAGTATTTTCGAAGTAGGTATTTTGATTTAGTCTTTCTGGATGCTGATCCTCCTCTACAGGTCGCATTTTTCAACGAATCTCTACGAAACTTGGTACACAGGTTCTACATATTAATGTTTTTTTGTCATCGGCGATTTTCGGTCGAGAATATTTCCTTCAGTTAAAAATCGCTTCTTTCCTTATTTTGCGCAAAAAATTACACCACCGACTTCTACTGAGTAAAGAATTCGAATAGTTATTGCACGAATCGATGTGTCATTCATGTACATTATTGTTGATATATCAAAAATGCCTCAGCCGATTTTGATAAAATTTAAATGTAGTCCCTTAGATTATATCGAAATTGGATTTTGCACGAATCGATGTAACATCCTTACACATTATTGTTGATTTACCAAAAGCGGCTCAGCCGATTTTAAATAAACTTTAAATGGTAAATAAACTTTCGTCTGTATGTATTTTTTTTGTGTGTGCCCATCGTTATTTTCGCCAATTTTGAACCGATTAAAAATATTTCTTATTTTGAAAAAAAAATACTCCCGAGGTGGGCCGCTTTTTATAAATCCACAATAATGTACATGGATGTTAGAACGACTCGTGCAAACTATTCAAAATCTGTAGACGGTGGAAGTTAGTGGTGCGAGTTTTTGCAAAAAATAAAAATGTGGGAACATTTTCTACGCCACACTTGCTTTTATTAAACTTCTATACAAAAGACATCAACGGCATCAACCCGTAGCGTGCGTACATTTCAAAGAAAATTTTACTACGATTTTTACTCAACACAAATAACAGTTAGTTTAATAGTCTATATGTGTACATTTACAACAGTGTATATAATAGGTAGACACGAATAAGTGTATGCTACATCGAAGTTGGCAGAACTTTCCATCAAGGTCGCTATGGATGACTGAGCAAAATAATAGGTAAGTGGTAGGTACGTATAGATAACTCTTTATTCTTCACATCAGAAATGAAATACATGACACAAAAACTTCAAATTAGTATAATACCATTTGTCCCGTAAATGAATAAGACTTATCAGTTTTGATGTGCTATTGATTGTGTGAGTAAAAGAAAAATGAAAGTGATTCTTAAAAAAAAAACAATGAAATAAATCTAACTAGGCATACTTTTAAAGTTCCCGACTTAACAATTAGGACATGAAAAAGTTACAAGTAGTAAAAACAGCTATAAGTTCAGCGTATTCACTGTATTGCAATTTCAAAACAAACCCAATCTAGTTGCAATATGAACTCGATCAACAAATGGGAATATAATATGATTGTTCGATTGTCTCATTATCTTACTCAACGGGCCTTGCGTCTTTTATCACCATTACATTTTACACTGACAGCTACGTTTTAAATTCCGAATATATTTCCAGCCAGCCTCAAAAAGTTTTCGTGAAAAATTAAAAGAGGTTAGGTTTAGTCCCGAAATATCTCATAGCGTTACCGGCGGAAGCGCATGGCCATCTCACAAATTAAAAAATAAAGCGTTGCGCCTGCCGGTCAGTTAATTGTTTCCAATTACGAACAGCTAAAGCGGGGTGTTTCATATATAAAGGGGCGGACTGTGAATACTCAACATTCCGAATCGGAAGGTGGTTGCGAACGCACGTACGCTTAGGCGAAAATTTCTAAGCGAGTTCTGACTATCAGCAGCGCTTAGTTAGTTCGTTTGAGATCTCTTTAAATTTAGTTAAATACACAATATAATCATGCAGTCTTTGGTGAGTGTTGATTTTTATTTAGTTTTGTTTTATTTAACATTACATTTTTTAGTCAAGAGCGAAAAGTGATATAGTTTAATTATAACAACCCCGTGTGATGTGATATCTGGATTTCAAAGTGATAAGATTTTTTATTTCTAAAATTTGGCAAGAATGTTATATCTAAGATCACATTGTCACTTTCCATCAGGTGAACAGTGGTCAATCGTCAGCCCTTAAATAAAAAAAAAACGGATAGAACCACTAAGTTAAATTTTGCAAACAAAGCATTTTACCAATATTAATTATAAATATCTCAATAGTATGATCTTATTTTGAGACACTAACAAAAAACACTAAAATATTTATTACCTATCCCAAATATTCCAAGCCAGCTATATTGAAATGATTTTTCAATCATAGAGAATTAACTGTTTAACAATCCAAAATCTCTGTAATAATCAAACCATTTACACCTAATCCACAGCAACACTAGACCAAGTTCCAAAAGACAGACAGGCTATTAATTCAACTCATAATGTGGTGCTCGACTACGCCCGCAATTTGTCCATACCAAATAAATCTTTGCATACAACAGTAATAATGATGCTGCAAATTTTCGGCAAACATTCCTAAAATTATATCATTCCGTGATACATTTTAAGCGTGGCTTACAGTTGCATCATGCATTAAATTTATAGCGTTAAAAAAAATTACAACGCTCTACTTTTCTAATATCTAACAGTGTTGGGTATATTATTTTAACATATGTAGAGCTCATTTACTCGTTTCTGTCATATTAGTCTATTAAAAGACTATAATATTGTAAAATTGATCAGCATAGTAAAAGTATTTAAAATCTTTCTCTAAAACCTAATTACAAATAGTTCTTATTTGCAAAAGAAACAAAAATAAAAGAAGAAATTTTAATATCACAAAAATAACAATTGAATATCACATAAAGTTAAATTAAGATCTTGAAGTTACACGTGACAAAAAACCCAAGCTTTCTACATCTAAAAACTAACATTATGTCAAGGTCCCATAAGACAAGTGCATGGTAAATACGTATATGGGAAGTACGTATATCCGGGCGCTCACGGTCCATGCAACAGAGAACTTCTCCCTATTGTCATGTTAATTAGTATGTTTATAAATTCACCACAGTTATACACTTGTTTTGCACATGCCACAAACATATTGTCTATGTATTTTAATGTATGTAACCCTTTAACGTACTTATCATTTGTATTAAAATTAAGTAGTTTATTTGTATAAACAGTTTACATTACATTATCGTAAATATGTACTTAAGTAGTATAGCATTGGTTAAAGAAGGAAGTTTGTGTATAAAATCATCTTTAGAAAGGCACAAGGAAAAATATCAAACTTGTCCTTGCTACGTTTTCGTGGTAATCGAGTAGTTATTCTAAAAATAGGAAAATCAAATCCTCTCAGATTGGATCAGCTCGATACTTTTGCTTAGGTGTTTTAGAAAGAGTACATCGCTACATATTAAAATTAAATTCACTCTAGTTATGGGAGTGTATGATCGATTATTACATGTCATAAAAACCTCAAAATTTCTTATGATATTTCTTCAAGTCAATGGTAAAATTTTGAAAATTATAGTTTCTAAAATTTTACAAAGCTAGATAGATCAATAACATCGACTTCTATTTTATACAATAATACTAAAATGTTGAATACGTATTTGATTGTAAGAATTGTAATATGCTTTCCTATATGCACGTATTAATGCTTTCATGTATTTTTATTTTAATTTTTGATTATTTTTAAATTATTCTTATATTCACTTTTGCTAAACAAAGGTTTTTTATTCCAAAAGACAAAATGACTCGTTCATTCTTATAGTACAGTGGTGGAAGTGTGTTAATACCCTATTATGATTTAGACAAGTGAAATATACTTTTCTAATAGTAATTACAAAATACGTCCACATCACAATTATAGTTTGTCATACAAGTACTTAGTTTTCTTTATCTCAGCAATAAATAAAACTGTTTAAAATGCAATGCTAGATGAAAGATAAATATTGAATAGAACAACGTTAGTGACATTGAACAAACGCCCAGCTACGAGATGCTACGCGCGTAGGGCGGGCGCGCATCTGCTACGCATAATTAGGCGCCGAGCGGTGGGCGGCGAATGAATGTTAATAACCACAAATAAGCTAGTGCGAATACGTTCAAGTAATTGCGAGTATTTCTACATCGCGTGGCGTGACTAAGTATTTTGCCAATGTATGCAAAGTAGTAGAGTATGGTTATTTACTTACTTTATCGCAACTGTTATGATTGGAAAATATAACTCAATTTGTAGACGAAAATTCCACCAAACAACATTTTGATAGATTATTATATAAAAAAGCTCGCAGGTGAGCAACATTTGTTAAGGACTAATTCTATGAGAGATATAGAAAAAAGTACCTAAAGTACCGAAAACACGTGTGAAAAGAAGTGTTTGAACTTTTAATTTATTCAATGCTAGTACTAAAATCCGAAAACTTCTTAGCTGTGCAATAGAGACAGCCAAATATTGGCGTAATACCAAAAGCTTTCTTTTAAGCATTTGGGCACATAGCCACAGAAATACAAAAACTGACTTATGATATCAACACCTTTATTGATCGACATTGACTTACAAACGTCTTAACCGGAATGGCCCTAAACCACGCAACTGAACAACCGAAACCCGTAAACGAACCGTGACAAATTTCAAATTTCAATGTCCACACGAGAAATCCGACCTTCGTCCACCATAACACGCCTGCGTCCTCTTTCGTAACGCTGCATTGCAACTGTTGTGCACCAGTTCGCCGAATGATAATTCCAATCTATTGCAACAGGCGTTGCGAGAGAATGCGAGGGCGCGTCGATATTAGCCCACGCCCTCAAATTATGTACCTTTGTCAGTGGAGAATGCTTAAGCTCCCCGCTAGGATTAGGATTTGACCAGACAAAAGTATAATACCCTACTTTTGGCATCCGCGAGACCAAAAGATATACTGACGAAAGCATAATCTAATTTATCTCGTTTACCAATTCAGTAAATTTGATGCAAGTTTTTTTCAGATATTAGATTGACAGTAATTATTTTCCTCATTTAAACCATTTGAATGTTTTGAAGCCATTATTTTGATGCCCCAATCGAGTTGAATAAAAATTCTCGGTATAATTTGTTTACGATAGAAAATTAAATCATGGTAGTGTAGTTCAAATGCCATTAGTTTCCTTAGTAAAAATCGAAAGGCTTGGACAATGGCATACAATAGCCCGGCGAACTGAGTAAAGGGCACAGCGCTAAAATCAAATGATCCGATAGCATTTGCTCTGGTTTATAGTCCATTTCGATAGGTCATGGCAAAATGGCTTGCGGTGCTAGGATGCAACAATGAAACCTATTGTTTAATTAATAAGGTAGATAACGAACTTGTACTTATTGTCTTCAACAAACCTTAAATAGTATCTGATGTCCTATAATAATTCTCTTTGTGAAGAAAGACAAGATCAGATCTAACGCGTTTTTTTCCATCTTGATTTCATAAAAGTTTTCAGCAGTATAACATCTACACATTTGTATAATTTAAATTAGTAAATTCACAAACTTATAATAATAAGTCTTGTTACTTTACTTGCTTACACGTCTACTAAATCTTTTTGAAGTGACCATTCGTCATCATGAAATATTAGACCAATTGTAAGTAGAGTTGCGGCCCGTTTATATCAGTAAAGTGCTTTAACAAGTGGTACTGCAATTTTTCCTGCCTTATCAAATATTACGATGATGAATTGTTACTTATTGTGATATTGTATCCTTGTACTAATAGCGCTTTGAGTGTACAAGTACATCCATAGCTTACCATGGTCAAGAGCATTCTCAGCGACTTACACTTGCTTGATCAAGCGTACTGTCTCGGTTGAGCACTTGTCTAGTGTAAACAAAGCATTACTGTTCACCGATCACCTGTATATTTATAGACAAGTGCTGAGTTATGTCTAGGAATTAAAATGTATTGTAGACTCGCCTACCTAAGTTGCTACAATACTTATGAATATAAATTTATTAAATGGTTTAAATTTAACTATTTTCATTTGAAATTGGATAATGATTTGGGGTTTAAAAAGTTTGTTAACAATACCACCGAACACAATATTAACCTTCAATAAATAAAAACAATGAACAAACGCAGTATAATAATGCTTCCTATCTTTGTTCATCTGGCCTTTACTAGTAAAGAGAAAAATATCAACGCCCTTGTAGGAAATATCTTCTTTACTTGCACTGAGTTTACAAACAAATTTTTCAATTTTTGTTTTCTAAAGAGTAACAAACAATTTAAGTAATTTTGTATAATTAAATTTTTGAGGCTAGTCCGCCACAAGGCCTATTACCTAGAACAAATCTATTACAAATTACGGTAAAATTAAGTAGCCAATAACTTTGATCATAAAATAGCTCGAATCTTTGGTTCAATAACAATTTAAGTTACTGCTCGATTGAAATTACTTCATGTAACTTATCTCGTACAGTATCCGTGTTCCAGCAAGTTTTACCACTTAGTTGGACATTTTGACATAATGGCAAATGATTTAGATTAGTTCTCAGCTAATGAATATTATCTTTTAACGCAGATAACGCCGCTGTGTATTAGATACTGAAACGCAAATATTTCGTGAGGCTTAGAATACCAGAGCTTGGAAATATCTAGAATTCGTGCAAGTCATAGTAATGAATTGCTGTTTTCAGATATCGATATTGGTAGGTAATTAAAATATTGTATAGTAAGAATATTAAGACTGCTGGTATTGAATTGATTTGTAAAATAAGTATGAATAAGTTTTGTGAATATATTTGACTTCAAAACATTAATATTTTAGGTAATTAAACAAATGACTAGCGGAGTTCTCTACTATTATGGTTCTGACACTACTTCTTCTCATATTTTTATTGTATTGAATGGCATTAATCATTATAATATTAATCGTGTCTTTGCCAAAAATAAGATAATATCACCTTTTATACTTGCCTAAAAGATAATTATGCAGGTCTTAAAATTTAGTATCCACAAACTCTAGATTTTAAACACCTACTTCGTATTTACAGGAAGCACAACACCGGTTGAGTTAAATAACAGTCGGAAAAACCGGATTAAGGTCCATTCTATAACATAAATAACATTCCAGAAATGAAATTCTTAGAAAGACGTACAATTCTAATAAAATCATAACGTACTATCAGAAGTAGCATTTCCTGCAAATTATAGGAATATATTTATGAATCGCAAATTGCAGTTCACTCGCAAAGTATCGATCACGTTACAAAAGCTGCAATAAATACATATCGGCACGCAGTTGTACGCAATTCGATACGGCTGTCCATACTCCACAATATTACTTACGAGTATTTATACGACTTTGAAACCGCAGATTTTACTTCAGTAACGCTACCGACCTCTTTGAAATACCTAAGTTTTTATTTCTTTGGTGTAAACGGAGTACCTACTGTTTTTGAAAGATTTCTAAATTCCATTAGTGTTTTTGCTTTCGTTTTGTGCACTCTCTGTTTTTGTAAAAGTAATCTAAAATTGTACCGCGAGCAGTATTGGTCTGAACTGGCGAAATGAGTTTGAGTTTCAAAATAAATATTCTTCTCGACTGAGTAACAAGACGAACAACCGTTTGCCTGATACTGAGTAAGTATTGCACCATCGATGCCCTTAACATTTAACAAGTTTGCCTCTCTGAGATATCAGATATTAAGTCATAGAGATGTATAATAAGCTGTAAAAAAGCAAACTAAATTATAATTGTAACTTTGAAATATTTTGATACCCATGCGATCGTTGTTTCATCAATTCTTTTCTACATAAATATTTATTTGTATGCGATGGCAATAGTTATTTGGTTAATTTCATTTGTTTCATTGTCGTTTGCATTGTTGGTGTCTTAATGACAGTGATTGCGTATAATATGTGTTATGCTTTTACATAGTTTGTACAAAAACCAGAGGTGTTAAATACGTAACACCCTTTGTAAGTTAGGGGAGACCAGGTATGAAAGTAACAATTTTAACTTTTCTCGCCTTAACTCTCAGACCTCGTGGAATTTAGAAAGTTAAGTGAGTGCATATGATAGATTGGTTTTACAACTATGTTTTAACATTAGCTTTAACGCGACTGGTATCACAGATTTTGGCAAATACGTCCATATAAAAGAAGTGGAATCTGTTACAACCGTCCCTACCCCTAGGGTTGGTTGTAACAGTGCAAGGGGATAATTGTAACATTGTAAATAACAACAAAGTTATGTTTATAATCAACATATTTTTAATCAGCCTTTTAGATTTTAGATTTTTAAAGCGACACGGCGATTTTCTAAATAATGTTCCTGAACGAGACTCTATGGAGTGTGAGGTAAACGCTGATTGGTAGGTGGAGTCGGCCGGACAAGTGCTTGGGCAAGGCGGTAAATATGTCAGCTTTAATGGGGCTGATTTTCTATTAAAGTTTAGTTGAACCGTTGTGAAATTGTGTTATATTTGCTCCATATTCATATTTAGTTCACTTTACTTTAGGTTCCGTAGTAAAGTCAATTTTGTATTCTTGAATAATACTAAAATATCTGCAATGAATTTTGGGATTTTTAGGATCTTGTAGAAAGTTTTGAGCTATATCTCGACAGTAAATTAAGTTATAACACTCTATGCGATCTTGCGATCCTGTATGTTTTCTTCCAAATTGACTACTATGTTACCTTTGTAGCTCGATATATAGATACTTGGATTTGTATTTGGAATATCGTGAGTTAAATTTTGCAGTTGTGTTTGAACAATAGAATATACTTGGTGTACTTTGCGACTACTCCTACTCATAACCAATTAAAAATTACTTCAGAAAATTATGCTCTGTTACAAAAAGTACAGTTCACACGCTTTACAAACTGCACAATAAGGTTAATTTGATATCATAATCTGCGCAATTATTGTGGTAGATACACTAAACGGTATTCGTGTGAAGCTAGGAACGTAACAAACGCCCGTGTGATACGGATCTTATGCAACTTTGTTACTTACACTACTCTTTGTTGCAAAGGCAATGAAAACGAGTGACTTACTTACATCATTGGTTTCAAAAATTTAATGCTAACACGTTTCTTGATTTCTCGTTGATGAGAACTGAAATGCTTACCAAATATTCTGTGACTAAGTAACTTAATAAAGACGGCTGTGTCAACACCGTGTTGTGACGATACAAGATAAAAAAAATAGTTCAAGCCTTAGTTTTTCAGGCAAACTAAACATGACGAAGTTAAAGCTGAAGCTCTAAAGGGCTTGAAAATAATATAAGTAAATATTATGCGTGATTAGAGAGGCGCCAGCGTAAATTTAATAGCAACGTAAAAAGCGTTCTCTCTATCGAATGCCTGGTCTGTTTAGATTTGAACTGAAGTCCCATAACCTGAGAATCAAGCGCGTTGTTTCTATCGTCATTATCGTGTCATCGTTTCTGAATAAATATTCATCCGTTTTTATTAAAAATCAAACACAAGGAGATATTGCACGCACGAAATCCAATACAGATAGTACAGTCGATTTATTTTGTAATTTTCCTGTTGTTCGCAAAAGTTATCCCCGATTTCCACTTAAAAAAAAAAAAAACATCGGACGTGTCGTTGCAAAAAATGATGATAAAAACTGACTACTTATACACACAAAATAGGTGCAATTTACATCAATTTACATCGTTTAAGCAAGGTAGAAATACTAAATATGGATTTTAAATGGAAGTATAGAGTTCAATTTTATTTTATAAAAAAAAGTAGCAACGTAAGTGCTTTGGGTGGCCAAATCGAGCTAATTGTTCACGTATGACTGACCACGCCACGTACAGGTGGTTATAGTCAATGCAATACACTTTAGAGACACGTTCTCTCAAGCGCGCAATACAGCTGTTAAAATTGTGCTGACTAACCCACTTAAGCTGTTACCATGTACGACAAATATTAATATCAAAAACACAGGAGCAAAAGTGTTTTACTATATACTCCGGATACAAAGATGAATCTAACATCTTAAAAACGAAGAACAAGTCTAGGGGATAAAATAAAAATTGTGCTTTTTGATAAATACATAAATATCCCTACTATAAAAAACATCACAAAACGTCAAAAATATTTATACCACACAATAACCACCTTTAGTTTTGGCTCTAGCACTAATTGGTGATACAACTCTTTTAGTTACCTTCGGAGATCTAAAAAACCGATCTTTCCCACACGGAAGCGTGCCTGTCTATCCTCTCCATCAGCTTGCAACCGTGTAATCGGTCGACACGCTCCGGCGACCGCTCGTGGCCACGATCAGTTTTGGCTGTTAACCGCACGCGTTTTCTTGATAACCGACCTATTGTAAAAGTTATTACTGTGTTAATTGCATTAGAATTGCAATGGTTAGCATGTAATTTAGTTCTGTGATTAAATTATCTTTTTACACATTGTTGTTTAGAAATGCTTAGAGCCGAGCAGTTTAATTAGGTACACGGTTTCAAATCCATCAATTGCTATCACCGACACAACGCTTTGGGACTACAGTTAATGTTTCCAAATTTTAACCAATTTCTCCGCTGGTTCGTTACATAGAGCGTATCAACAAAGTAACCAACCTGGTTAAAGTACTCTTGTGGCGAACCAATCCAAAGCAATTCATGGCATCCAAAACTAGAGAACGCCATTGATATCGACCTACCGATATCTCCTCCTTCTAATTCGATACGATATAATGTTGCCTGCACTGACATCCCGTAGGGGTTTATTGTGCTTGCTATCTCTTTTTAAATAATGATAGGTAGGACACTTGACCATATCTTACCTCATGAAACATATCCCCCTAATTGTTTTCCTGAAGCTCACTGAGAACTAACCGATCGCATCAATTGTTGCAGATTGTCCTCGCAGCCTCCCTCTGCCTGGCTCAGGCCTCCTTCTACGCGCATGCGCCCGCGCCCGTCCAGCTAAGTCCGGATGGCAAGTACGTGCTGGACACGCCGGAGGTGGCGCACGCAAAGGCCGCCCATCTGGCCGCCCACGCCGCTGAGGCCTCCAACGTGCACGGAGCCTGGGCGCCCGCTGGCGCTTACGGCGGTGCTTATGCTGCTGGTGCGCACTACGGCGCTCCCGCCGCTGGTAAGTCTACAGCCAGATTTTGCCAGTTGTGACTTGTGAGCTGTTGTTGATAGTCTATAGCTATTATCTACGGTAACTTGCAGCTACTTTGCGTCAATAGTAATATGATAGTCTTAAATGAGAAGTGAGGCCTTCCCTTACCGACTCTGCCTGATCTTCCAGCATGTCTTCAATTGTTCTTGCTTCAAATTAAGCAAGTTTTAAAACGACAGCTAATCCTAATATTGAGTGAAAGCATAAATGGCAATACCAAACTATTACCTACACCCTCACTCAAAACAGTCTGTCTTCGGGACTACCTCTATAAAGTTTCCAATGATTCTTCTCCAATTCACCTGACTGCTGATTCGGTGACGAGAAGATTCATTTCACAACCTCAAAAGTCCCAGTTCCATTATCTTTTACCTTACAGCAACTAACCCGCATCCTAGGCCAACGTGGAACTCGTAGATATGCGATATGTATCTCCATCTCACAGTCTTTAGCTAGCATATACTCGTGGGTACAGTTTGACACTTAAGATTTATTTTCTCTCCAGGTCTGCTGAAATACGGCCCCGCTCCCCTGGCGCACGACGGTCGCGTGATTGACACGCCCGAGGTTGCTCACCTGAAGGCTGCCCACATCTCCGCCCACCAGGCTGCGCACGCCAACGCTGCCCACGGCGCGCTCTCCCACGGATACGCCGCTCCCCTGGCCTACGCCGGCGCTGGACTCGGACACGGTGCCGGATACGGCGCTGGCTACGCCGCCGGATACGGCAAATGGACTGGTCCCCAGGTATAAGACACTTTAACTTAATGCTTTCAAAGGAATATTTAACAATGTTTTGACAAAAGAAACAGTTGCAGAGACAGTATTGAACGCAATATGTGCTATTTGCATCATTATCATATAACCAACCAGAAAATTGATAAACGTAGACTTTCCTAGCCTAAGACTTCTTCCCTACATACGATAGAAAAGACTTGGGAAGAGTACAAAGGGAAAGAAATTGGCAAAGCTCGGAATAAGGTTTCGGTCAAAAAGGTTTCCGAGGTTGCAATAGGCCAGGATTGTCAGTGTCATCACAACATCTGCTAACAAAGATTTCCTGTATTCCAGGCCCACATCCAGCTGACCCACGACGGCCAGTACGTGGTAGACACCCCCGAGGTGCAGCACGCGCGCGCCGCCCACCTCCACCAGTACGCGGCCGCCGCGCACGCCGCCGCCTCCGCGCCCGAGGAACCCTGGGGCGCCCACGGCTCCCACGGCTGGCACTAGGCCCTTCCCTCACCGACACTGCCTGATCTTTTGATACAAAACGAGTATGAAAAAAACCAAAAAAAAGATGTTAAGCTGTATATAGTTGAATGATCGAATACTTGCAACTCTTGTAGAGCGAAATGAAAATGTATAATAAAAAAATCTAATAATTTTTACTTTTTTGTTTTATTCCTTTATTTTAATAACTGTCCTTGAATATTACTGGGGCACACCTCAGAAGAATTACAAGTAAATTCTTCTGAGGGGCACACACGCAAATCCTGGTTGACAATAGACCACAGAATATATAAATAATAGGTAAAACGTAAATTAGGCCCATACCCCATCGATATTGCCTGTTCTGTTGATACAAAACCAGTAAGAAAAGAAAACAAAAAAGATGTTAAGCTGTATTAAGTTGAATGATCGAATACTTGATACTCTTGTAGAGCTAAATAAAAATGTTTATTAAAAAACATCTGATCATTTTTACTATTTTGTTTCATCCCTTTATCATATATTCCTTTATGCCTGAAGAGCCCTGAAGCACTCTTGAATCACATGGCTGATACTAAGATTATAGTTACTACGTACACTAAGACCTCTCTTCCACACCGACACCGCCTGATCTTTTGATACAAAACGAGTATGAAAAAAATTACTTAAAAGTGGTATATGGTCCATACGTAGTCCATATAATATCTTGCATATATCGTCCATATAATAGTTATATGTTAAGCTGTAATGTACGCTTCAATAATCGAATAGTTGCAACTCTTGTAGAGCGGAATGAAAATGTACAACATTTTTTTATTAATAAAAACTTGTATTTATAGGTAGTTGAATGATCAAAATACTTGCAACTTTTGTAGAGTAAAATGAAAATGTATAATAAAAAAACCTAATTTTTTTTTTCTTGCTATAGTTAAGTAAAAATTACTACTTCAGGTACAGATTCTATTTAACTCTTTTTTAAGATTTTCGATAGATGTAGACCAAACTATGGCTCGCACTGTAAAACTTTTGCAAAATAGAGCTTGTAGAGCAATGTTTCTAAATCTGCCCAAATACTACAAAACCTATCGCCATATCGTGATGGTAGCGCAGTTTACATGTTGTGTGTAAAATCCCCCTATACTTTAAGCAGAAACGAGTATTGTTCAAAAATACTGAGCCTATAAGATAAGGGTTCGGTTTGCATTCGCCACTTAGTCGTTCCCAAAGAAGAATTCGATGAGCCGAAGCGGCACTATACGGTCCAACTGATCTGTTAATTACCTACATAAATAGAAGTACATTATTAGTAGTTATAGATTTGAATACAATATAACAAAAATAATGTAATTATGATAATTAAAATGCAAAATCGTCCCTATCTATATTTTATCCCAGTTAGCGGCGGATTTCCAGCAAGTTGGAATGGCAGTTGGCGGGCATATAGGTACAACACAGGTTTGAAGAACGAATAGCCGATGGGGCTGTAAAGTTCTCGAATAGTGATCGACAAGTAAGTAAGCACAGGACAGCATAAACGCGCAGCGGAGGACGTCCACCTAGCAAAGAAAGCCGCTTCTACTCGACCTTATTGGAAATCCTGAAGTATAGATTACCGATGAAAAAACCTCATGAATGGACTAAATTTCATAAGTTGGTAGGTATCTGAACAATAGTCATTAAAATTATTTTTGTAGAAATTGTACCTACTAGAATGTACAAAATATTTGGTTAAAATTTTTCCTAGTAGAGGTTTTTCTAATTACGAGTAAGACTACTTACGTGTGCTTTTAAAAATACGAATGGCGTTATCATTTAGTAAAGTATTTTTTTATGACTAAGAGCTGTTGTCCACTGGTCTCTACAGTCTATCGACCATAGGCGAGCAAGGAAGGCACTGAGCCCCAAGTTTAGGTTATAGGTAAGTAGGGCGACTAGCGCAAGGGAACCTGGAAGACACGGACCCCGGCTGGGCTGTTAACCGGAAAGGAGGAATCGGATTTGGCTGAACACAAGGGGTGTGCCCTTTTTTTTTATCCAGGCTAAATCTTTTATAGATACCACCACGCCTCGTGAGCAGACGGGTGGTTATGTGGGAGTCCCGCCGACTGGACGGTATACCCACCAAAACCCCTGGGTGTTCCACCACTGCGCTTGGTGTCGGGGCTACGGGCACGCTTCCGCACTCCTCCGCGGCACCCGACAGTGCTGGCCCGACTCGGGCCCCACCACGGAGCTTGCGCTCCCGCCAGAATGACGATGTGTCGAACACCAGACACATCGTCATCCACCACCTGGGACCAACCAGCACTGGGCGTCGGACAGCACCCGTATCCGACAGCACTGGTCTCGATGCAACGGGTCAATTAAAGTGGCCCCGCGCCTGCCACTACGGCTGCATTTGCATTCAATGTCTTCACTTATCTGTTCTTTTGGTGGGGTGTTTTAATGATTAAAATTTTGCAGTCAAATTTCACACTTCATGGCACTACCAATTTAATTTAAAATCGCGCGACACCCCTGGTGGGGCAGATTCCACTGGTCTAAAAAGTGAGTGGAATCTGCCCCACCAAGGTGAATCGAGTGGGGCAGATTCCACTCCAAAAAATGAAGAAGTGGAATCTGCCCCACCAGTGGGGCGCTTTGGTGGGGCAGAGTGGAAGTACTCAGAGGATAGGGAGAGCGGCCATCGCGATACCGACACTCCTCTTCCCCTGCAGCCCCTCCGCCTCCGCCAACACGTTGGCGGCGCCCGTTAGGACCGCGGGTAGGTAGGACAGGCAGCGGCTTCCTCACCGCATCGCGACGAGCGCGACACCGCAGTACACCTCAGTCGACTAGCGACCTACTGGCAAGCCTGAGCACAGGCTTGTCGTGGCCCAAGACCTGGAGAGGCCGGCCCAACCTCAGGTTCCTCTTGGTTCACCAGGCTGGGAAGACCTGGCTACTAAGCCCCACCGCCACGACAAGGCGGGAACCCACTCTGGGAATGGGTGTGCCCTGTGGCCCTAGCTGTAGTTGATTAACTATTTGGTGAGAATCTAACCGATCTTCTCACCGATCTGGGGAGACCTTGTTCTCGCCAGCGAGGTCGGTGTGTGTCTCTGTGCCTTTAAACCGGAACCTCTTTGGGGCACCTATACCACATACGAAATAATAGTCCAGTACCAAAGTTCTGCAAGGCCTACATATTAAATGCAATGGTAAAGCTTAAAAGTAAAAATAAAAATTTTATTATATTCAGGCGTTATATTTTAGTAGTAGTACCAACTAGTGACAACTATGACCAACTTGGGACACCAAAGATCTATCTTGAAGTAAAGAAAGGCTACTTATGCTGTAAATACCTTGGCTAACTCACAGTTATGCATCGATGTTTATCGATATTCTATCAATCACGACCAAAGCTATACATATACGAGTACTTAGTACCTATTCGTGGTAGACATTAATATATAGGTACTTAGTCGCCAGTAATAAGCGTGCCAGTGAGCATATTCCTAAATTATTTTTTACCATTGAAAATTAATTTTACCATTCCAGAGGTATTAACAAACATTTTAACTAAAACTAAGCCTGCATTTATAAATAAGCCTGCATTTATAAAGGTATTTGATAATGCATTTTGCAGAATTATATTTAAAAAAGGTACTCTAACGCCTGGTGATATGATCTTGCAATGATTTTTGTGAGATGATCTTATTCAACTAAGGCGTATAATATCTTTATTACTTTTTACAAGAAAACTTCTGAAATTAGGAGTAAGATATTAATAATACACACGTAACTCGTAACAAGAGGGTGCATACGAGTATGCAATAGCTTGGGATTCGAAGCTAGAACCTAAAAATAAATATAGGTTTAGGCCGCCGTAATTAGACACGATTGATCGTGTATAATAAAACACATAGTAGGTATCATAATTTATTTATGTATTTATTATCCTATCTCCATTTTACTACAGGACAAGCAGGAAGGCGCCACATTACCACCCCTACACTGTCGATTTTCCTTCGATACATACAAAGCGGTTTGACTTAACATTTCTGATTCGTATCGTCAGGGAATGAAACAGTCTTCCTGCTTTCCTGTTTCCTATTCCTGTTTCCTATTATTATTATTTTTATTTTGGGCCTGTATTGTCCCACTGCTGGGCAAAGGCCTCCCTTCCCTCCTTCCAGACTGCGCGATCTACTGCGTTGGTGGCCCAGTCAAAGAATATATAATAATACTACGGCCCAGTGTTTGTCGTGCGAGCTCAGTTCGTCGCGCCACTAAGAGATATAATCTAAAGCTTTTTAAGGTCAGAGTGGATAGGTATCTTCTAGGTCTGCGTGCTTCATTTTCGACCACAACTTACTATCGCTTACCATCTGGCGAGTTAGTGGTCAAGCGCGGACATATTCGCAATAAAAAATAAAAATATTTTTTGATGGTCAAATCACACAATGCTATCTTTTCGTTTTGTAAATCGTGTAGAGCTCTTCTTAATGTAGGATGTAAATTCATTTGTCGATAATCTTGTCAACTTAGATACCTATGTAAATTATCCTTTTAACCTAAATATGGGTTGAAATGTAAAACTATCTGAAGGCCTATCGGTTACTCCGGTAGACAACGGATCTGGGCTAGGTCACCCGTATCGTATTTGAGGCATTATATACCAGCATTGCAGATGATTGAGAGAATTCCAATATGATGTGTTATGCAGGTGACAATGCTGGTAACATTTACATATTATGTTATGTACATCCACACGATAAAACATTGTCAAGAGATTGTAACGAGTTTACTTCCTCTAGTTTACTGTGCTCTAGATTTAATGCTATTTTTTTTTTTAAATTATATGCTTTGTATAATTAACCCAAGATACGGGTGCGTATTGTACCCAGTTAGATGATTGAGTTTGACATTATCAGTATTAGTAACAACAAATAAGTTTTGATTTTATTTTTTAAATTATAATTATTGTGTTATTGTAACAACTTATGTATCATTGGTCTAAGAAACTTTAGAACAGTAGATATGTTTACAAAGTGACAAGGTTTACAAATTAGTATATGTATACATTATCGTGCATTTCTTGGTGGAAGTGATCCAATGCACATAGCTTGAGGAATACTTAAATAAAAAAAAATATATCTAGTACCGATGAATCTTTTTGAGTCAGTTTTAGATCTTTGTGGGTAGGCCTATGTTCAGCAGAGTACTATATGGCTGGTAAAGTAGTACAGTATTTGACCATCAAACCTTAAATTTTAGTAACTAAACTGTAGAAGCAGAAATGTGATTTGCTAAATGGCAAAACAAAGGCGTTCTACATAAGTCAAAATTTGATGTGAAGACTGGTGACTCTTTACACCAGATTTAGGTCCAGATGTGGTATGAAGACTAGTGGGTTTTTACACCATTGATAACTACATCATTGATCTAGCTTGAATCATGTAACGTTAAATGCATATACACGTATAGGTATATATAAGACCCCGCGTCAACGTAGTTGAAAAAACAAACAAGTTCTGTGAATCACAACTTCGCCTGGCCAACAGTTTGGAGATTCGAATGCCTGTATCATGGCACACAAATAAAATATTTTTCAGTTATCCAAAAAAATTGTCTGCAGTTAAATATCGCGGTCTCTATATAAGATGCTTTGTACTTTCCACCCACGCGCCATGGCACCGAATATGCCAGCATCATTCTTCACCCACCAATTTCTTTGGATTTACAAATGGACCATTGAAAAAATAATTTGTTAACTTAATGTAAATATCTTCTATTTATTATTTATTAAATTTTAGCAGGCTAAGAGTGTGAAGCGTGACTTATTTATTACTAAGCTATCAGGAGGTTTTCATGACATGCAAAGAAGGTGAATTCGCGGTGTCTACCCCATTACATCGGACATCTTAATTTTTTTTATATGGATTTTGTTATGTACCGAATTTTAATTAAATTTTGTAATATTATGCCTAATAATTTCTGTTGAGTACATAATTAATAATTGTTATTTTGAAGATAAGTATGGTGTTGCTCGTAGTACATTTATGTATACGTGTGTAATTTTCCTGACTGAAAATAAACGACTATCTATCTAATATGTGTTCTTATGATATATATATCTATCTAATATGTGTTCTTGGCTGGACTTAATTTTGGATTCGAATACTTACTCAGCTTATGTACACAAGCTATGGAAAAACCGAAACGTGATGGTACCTCATGACATGAAAATGCAAAGTCATGGCATATTCATAAGGAAAACTGATGACAGTTTAAACTAAAAAAAAATTATGTTCCTGGTATTGTTAAATCATTCGTAAGCAGCGCGATTGTACATCACGAAATCTTCTTTCATGGGTTGATAACCCATAAGTTATAAGTAATGAGATCTTTGCGGCTTACATACCACAGTTACATTAATTTTTAGCTTTATCACGGTAATATTACCGTGCCTTTATTTAATGCTTAGTTCGCGTTTGACCACACCTTACTTGAACGTAAACAGAGATACAGTGTAGGATGTAGCTTAATAATCTAACTAAGCTATTACGCTCGTTCTTTAGTTAATTTACCCTTTATGAACATACGAGTAACATCGAATATTTTTTTGCGCGCGCAACTGTCGCGCAATGTAGTGGTGTCATTTGTGTATACTTAGGTAGGAATCTTGTTTGTATTGATATCATTTTCAAGTCGGGGTAATATCAGTTTTCGTAATAAGTTATTCAAATAACAATATTAAAAATGATAGAAACCGCTGCTATATTAATTGCAAAGTAATACGTACCAAAAATTATAATTTATTTCCTATCTACTCTCTACTTACGAATTAGTGAGAACTTTGGTAAATGTATACCTAACATAATGTTATTTAGATACAAGTTTTAAAAGGTGACATTAGCCTACAAAACACTGTAATATTGTGGTAAATTATTGTAACTTAGTTAGCTAACGCTATGCTTTACAAAACATTGTAATTTTATTATATTAACTAGCTTAAAACCCGCGGCTTCGCCCGCGTTGTCTTAGTAGACAGGTACTTGCTTATGAAAATAGCCCATGGTTTGACCCGCGTTTGTCTTAGTACTTGCTTAAAATTATAAAAGGCTGCCGGTTGGCCGGCGTTGTCTTGGCACTTCCTTAAAATAATAATAGGTCGTGGTTTAGCAAAGCATTATCGTATAACGTATTACTTGCAAGGATAATGCCTATGGTTTGGCCTGAATTGTCTTAGTATTTGGCTAAAATGATAATAGGTCGCGGTTTGGCCTGCGTATTCTTAGTACTCGCTTAAGATGGTAATACATTAATACAGCACGCAGCTTAGCCTGCGTTGTCTTAATACTTCCTCAAAATAATAATAGCCTACCGTTTGGCACGCGTTGTCGTATTACTTGCAATGATAATAGCCCACGGTCTGGCCGCTTTGTTTGAGTAACTGCTTAAAATGATAATAAGCCACAGTTTGGCCCGCGTTGTCTTGGCACTTGCTTAAAATAATAATAGTTCGTGGTTTCGCCTGCATTGTCGTATAACGTATTACTTGAAAAGATAATGCTTAGTAGGCATTATCTTTTCAAGTAATAGGCATTGCCTACGGTTTGGCCTTCATTGTCCCAGTGTTTAGCTAGAATGATAATAGGTCGCGGTTTGGCCTGCGCATTCTTAGTACTTGCTTATTATGGTAATTTATGGTACGTAGCTTGGCTCGCGTTGTCTAAGTACTTGCTTAAAATTACAATAGCCTGCCGTATGGCTTGCGTTATCGTATTGCTTGCAATGATAATAGCCCATGGTCTGGCCCGCGTCGTTATAGTATTTGCTCAAAATGATAATGGCGCGCGGTTTGGTCCGCATTTTCTTAGTACTTACTTTAAATGGTAATTTCCCAAAGTTTTGGCCCGCGTTGTCGTAGTACTTTTTTTGCTTAAAATAACAGCTCTTGGTTTAACCCACGTTGTCGTATTACTTGCAAGGATAATAATTAGCCCACGGATTGGCCTGCTTTGTCTCAGTATTTGCTTAAATGTATTGTGTCTAAAGCTTATTATGGAGTACGACAATTTTTAGATGATAAATTGCAAAATATTCGAATTAAATTTAATAATAATGATTGTATAATTTTTTCATGTTCTAATGATTATTTTATGGCCATATTGGACTTAACTGATAATTTAATATTTTTGTGATTAGTAGTAAGATCTCAATGTAACACAGTTCAACAATAAATGTTCTTTGACTTTAATGGCCCACGGTTTGGACCGCGTTATTTTATAACTTGTCATAAAATAAATACTTAAAAAAATTATATTTTAATATACCTACTGATTTTTTATATCGAGAAAAGAATATTTTTCGATATATTGCTCGATCATGAGTTGACCCATGTAGTTTCCCACTCGTATACCAAATTTTATCCAACTCCATTCGCATGTCATGGTCTACATTACAATCGTAAAGTCCTAATCCTGGTCAGACCACTGAGCTCTTTGAAACTTATGTACGGAATTTCATACTACTGGCTTTTCATTGATGGAAAACATTGAAGCAACCTGCATAGGCACGTCCTTAGAGAAAAATCGATGTCGTATGTGAACTCAGCAACCCGCGCTCGGCCAGCGTGATGGATATGGCTTAATCACCCTTCTTGGGTAGGCCTACGTTCAGTGGTGGACTATTAAAAATCGGCCAAGTGCGAGTCAGACTAGCGCACGCAGGGTTCCGTACCGTATGGGAGCCCATTCCTCTTGCCGTTAAAAAAACTCCTAAAAATCACGTTTGTTGTATGTCCCTTAAATATTTATTTTATTCTATTTTTAGTATTTTTTGTTATAGCGACAACAGAAATACATCATTTGTGGAAATTTCAGCTGCCCAACTATCACGATTTATGAGATACAGCCCGGTGAGAGACAGACAGACGGACATCGAAGTCTTAGTAATAGGGTCCCGTTTTTACCCTTTGGGTACGGAACCCTAAAAAAGGCCAGTACAGGTATTCATCATGTTTCATTAAGTCATTAGAAATTTAATTTCGATTATTCTGAACCCAATGACAATCTCGCCCAAAACCGTTTACGCGGTCAAAAGTGATCGAGACACTTGTAGGACTTTCAGACATTCTCTGACCAAGTACAGACGAAAATGTAGCACACAAGAAGGTACATTTTATTTGAAAAATACATCTCAAGCGCACCTACATCTAGACCACAGGCATGTTCTAGGATTCCATTATACTCATCATTTGACTAACTTTTACTATGGTACCAACCCAGAAATCACGTAAATAAAATTAGCTGTTCAATACAAAAAAACATCGACCCGCGACAAAATATAAAGAATAGGTAATTTTCGTCTTTTTCAGGGTAGTTCCTATAGTAAAGTAAGTAGTTATTGATCCGTATGTACCCTAAGTTCAAGTCTATTGGCTCACAAAATAAAATCGTTCATAAACTATTAGGGGCCCATTTTGCCCCCATTGAAGGATCTAAATTCTCTCAATTTAATTCTAGATATTTCACTACGTTTAAAAAAAACGCGATCAAGTTATTTTTCACGCTTATATAGGATGTTTGGTCTAGCGTTAGACAAGGAATCCGGGACTTTTCCCAGGACGTTAATAGTCATATTATAGTTTATTGAATCAGGCGTTACTTTGCGGAAGTTCATCTTCAAATTCTTGTTTTGAATAAATATTTAGTGTATTTCCGCTCTGTCGTAGTCACATAAGTTAAGGGTACTATTCAAAATCCAAATTAAATCACAAAAAAAAATTAGTAATTAATCATCAAACTGTATCATGGTTCGACTATGGTTAGGTCAGGTTAGAAAAGTTAGGCTTAGGTATGTTTACAAAATATGAATGAACCTGAAACAAAATTTTTTAATTAATCCGTTTAAAATAATAAAAAATAATTAAACCTGTAACAAAAATAGTGATTAGTAATCTATTTAAAAAATGTAGTAAACCTGAAAATAATATTTAATTAATATTTTAAAATTACAAATATAACTTATTTATAAAAAATGGTATAAAATAATTGAAAAAATACTAAGTCAATAAATAGCACCCCTATTCTTACTGTACTCTATTCGACACGTGTTTCGCCTCTAAACGAGGCATCTTCAGGACGTGTTGACTCTTCGAGCTCACTCGCAAGAATGACGGCTCGCCGCGCCGGCGCTTCTTATATACTCGTCGTGACGCACCGCAGTAAAGGCGATGTGACGGTAGTTTGATCGTTCAGCAATTCGTTGTGTGTGTTTTGATGTTTCATTATTTCTAAATGCTCCAAAACATTTAAGCGAAAACCTTTTTCACATACATGTAGAATTTCAAAAGTGTTGTTGTTATCCAAATCGTGTCCAGTTTCTAATAAATGTTTCGCAAAATTCGACTTCTCTGGGTGATTGTTTCTAGATGCAGCTAAGTGTTCTTTGTAGCGGGTTTGAAAACTCCTTCCAGTTTGTCCCACATAAACTGCGTTACATGTGTCGCAGGTTAACTTTGCCAATTTGTGCTGCGTTTAGAAGCTATGTACATAGATTAATGACAGTCCCATTATCTCCAGAAGCCTACAACAAGGAACTCAACACAATATATCAAATAGCAGTGACAAATGGGTACAGCAAGAAAATGATAAACAATTTAGTCAGAGATAAGAATAGAAACATAGCAAGATCTATGTTATACTCCTGCCCACCTGTGAGAGTAAATAAATATGTGGGTAGTTTGACATATTTAGGGACTACGTCAGAAAAAATTGCAAAAATACTGCGGAGAAATGATGTACATGTGGCATTTCGAACGAATCACAACATGAGACGAATGTGCAATGGGAAAGACTCCTTAGAAAAAAGCAAGAAATCGGGGGTATACAAGTTAACCTGCGACACATGTAACGCAGTTTATGTGGGACAAACTGGAAGGAGTTTTCAAACCCGCTACAAAGAACACTTAGCTGCATCTAGAAACAATCACCCAGAGAAGTCGAATTTTGCGAAACATTTATTAGAAACTGGACACGATTTGGATAACAACAACACTTTTGAAATTCTACATGTATGTGAAAAAGGTTTTCGCTTAAATGTTTTGGAGCATTTAGAAATAATGAAACATCAAAACACACACAACGAATTGCTGAACGATCAAACTACCGTCACATCGCCTTTACTGCGGTGCGTCACGACGAGTATATAAGAAGCGCCGGCGCGGCGAGCCGTCATTCTTGCGAGTGAGCTCGAAGAGTCAACACGTCCTGAAGATGCCTCGTTTAGAGGCGAAACACGTGTCGAATAGAGTACAGTAAGAATAGGGGTGCTATTTATTGACTTAGTATTTTTTCAATTATTTTATACCATTTTTTATAAATAAGTTATATTTGTAATTTTAAAATATTAATTAAATATTATTTTCAGGTTTACTACATTTTTTAAATAGATTACTAATCACTATTTTTGTTACAGGTTTAATTATTTTTTATTATTTTAAACGGATTAATTAAAAAATTTTGTTTCAGGTTCATTCATATTTTGTAAACATACCTAAGCCTAACTTTTCTAACCTGACCTAACCATAGTCGAACCATGATACAGTTTGATGATTAATTACTAATTATTTTTTTGTGATTTAATTTGGATTTTGAATAGTACCCTTAACTTATGTGACTACGACAGAGCGGAAATACACTAAATATTTATTCAAAACAAGAATTAGTCATATTATATGTTAGTTAAAAGGGTGAGCTATTTTCAAACAATATTGCATCGGTTTTCGAACAGTCAGTTAGAACTTTTTTTTAGGAAATTGATATCCTGAAGGACCCACAGAAATTTTCCGGGATAGCAGTACCCCATGTGGTAACTTGTGTTATTGTCTAGCGTTGTACCAAATTTCGTTAGAATTCATTTACCCCTTTTATCTTAGCTTTATAATTGATAATTTGGCTATTGCTAAGAAGCCCTATAGATTTTCCGGGATAAAATAGTTACTGTATTGAAACATGCGAGCTTCCTACATACCTACCAGATTTCATTTATAACCGTTCAGCTCGTCTGATGTAATTATTGATGCTTTTTCACCAACTTTGGGAACTTATCTGACCCCTTAGATAAGGGAAATTCGGAAAAACAGGAAGAAACGTAACTTTTATTTTCTTTGTAAAGCATATTTACAAAGTTTTAAGTCAATCGGTAAAGGTAATAAAAAAATAAATGCTAACAAAGGCCGTTTTACCCCGTTAGAGGTCGATTTTTCGAAATTTTCGTCCTTTGTGCTTCATTACGTTGTACATTGTACCTATGTTCGAAATTTCAAGTCTCTATCTTTAGCGGATTGGGTCGTAGCCTAAACTGATTAATTTTGGTTATCCCTAAGGATCCCCATAGAATTTCCGGGATAATAATAGTTCCTGTGTTGAAACATGTTGTGTGCTTCCTCCATACCAAATTTCATCCATAACCGTTCAGCTCGTTAGATGTAATAGACGCTTTTTTCACCAACTTTGGGACCCAATTTGACCCCTTAGATAAGGAATATTCGAAAAAACAGGAACAAACGTAACTTTTATTTTGTTTGAGTAGCATGTGTACAAAGTTTCAAGTCAATCGATAAAGGGAATAAAAAGTTACATACAAACGAAAAGGGCCCGTTTTACCCCTTTAGAGGTCGATTTTCCAAAATTCCGTCCTTAGTGCTCCATTACGTGGTCCAATGTATCTTTGTTCCAAATTTCAAGTTCCTATCTTTAGCGGTTTGGGGTGTAGGCTGTCTGTCAGTCAGTCACTCAGGGAAGCCTTTTATATAATAGATAAAGGTTTCTTAAAATCAATCAATCAAAATCACTGCTTTAGGGTCTCTGACGTCCAACCAGAACGATCTTTCAGATATGTTAGGTACTCCAATCTTTTGACAGTTTGTCTGATCTTTTTCCGGGGATTTGTAAATGAGTTGATGATATCTAAAACATAGCGGCATTACTTGGATGAGACTGACGCAATACAGAGAAAAAAGAGCAAAAATAGAAGAGGATTAAAACATACAATGGGCAGAGTCGAGCTGTTTAAGCTGAATGATGACGATGATAATATTTAGGGAGATTTCAAACTCAAATTGACATGCCTCATATTTTTAACCGACGAACCAAACCGGAGGAGGTACTCAAATCGACGCGTATATTTTTATTTATATATAACCACGCATAACTTTTTTCATTGTAGTCCGATTTCAATAATTCTTTTTTTATTGGAAAGAGTATACTTCGAAATTAGTTCCATTAAAAATTTATTGAAATCAGCTGAGCCGTTTTAGATAAATCAACAAGAATGTGAAAAATGCTACATCGATCCGTGTGAAATATTCGCGAATTCTGTATTTGGGTGAAGTCGGTCATGCCATTTTTTGCAAAAAATAATTATTTACGATTAATTTTTTGTTCAAATTTCCGTACTTTATAATGTTTCTAAATTGCTGTTTTATGGCTAGATGCATTCCTTAATAATGGTTGGTGCTTAATTAGTTTTACGACGCTGCGAGAAAAAACTAGTACCTGATTCGTACCATAAAGATTTTTTGAATCATGTTTTTAATGTTATTAATTTTACAGAATATTTTTGTACCAACATATTTCTAGCCAGGGAATGAGGGGAGCGATTTAAGGCCTTATGACATAAGGACACCAGGACGGTCAGCATACGCACCACGTCATAATTTTTACCGATTCAAAACGACACTAAGTCATGGTGTCAGTCAAAAAATATGTCGTGGTGCATTTGCTAGTGCATGCGTGCACATGGCGTTTTAGAGTTCCGTAGTAAAACGAGGAACCCTTATAACTTCGTTGTGTCCGTCCGTCTGTCCGTCCGAATATTACAGAGCCAAATTAAATAAAATTTGAGACATTGTGATAGTTTAAATACATACAAATCTCATCAATTGTAAAAAAATTCAAAATAATGTATTTAAGGGGTAGCTCCCATACATGTAAAGTGGGGATGACAGTTTCTCAAACCATTTTTTTGTCACGTGTACTATTTGTGAGATATAAGGCGTCAAAGTTGAAAAAAGAGTGATTGATTTTTATCATCAACATAATCATCGTCACCATCTACGGAAGCCTATACGAGTGTCTCGAAACGCACTTGACAACTTATTTCTTACAGATTTCGTGTATTAAGTCATAATTCTAAGAAGTTTCGACCTCATGATAAATTCTAGTTTTACCCTTGCACCACCTTGCTTACTATATCTACTAGGTTTGTTTGGGACTACAACTTACGAATATTACGTACATTTAGCAGATAGGTACATGACGCTTCGTACGAGGTTACATGGAACAATACTATTGAACCGAAAGGACTTGGCGTGATCGTGGTCAATTACTATCCCATAGTTATGTACAACGAAACGCATTGAGGAGTGAGTGTGTAAAATGTAAAAGAGAAGGTAAAAAAAGATTTCATAATACGGGAATTAAAGTACGTACACGAACATAAAAAAATTACCGAATTTTAAAATTTAAATGAGGCCACTTCAAAGTGGGTAGGTAGGTGTGATCATGGTATGATCTAACAACCAAAAAAAAACATCAGCCGGTTCGGCGGAGTAATCGTATACACACACACACACGCACAAAAAATCATTCAGTCGAATTGAGAACCTGAAACAAAATTATAATTAATCCGATAAAAATAATTAAACCTGTAACAAAAATAGTGATTAGTGATCTGTTTAAAAAATGTAGTAAACCTGAAAATAATATTTAATTAAAATGTTAAAATTACAAATATAATTTATTTATAAAAAATGGTATAAAATAGTTGAAAAAATACTTAGTCAATAAATATCACCTATCACCCCTATTCTTACTGTACTCTATTCGACACGTGTTTCGCCTCTAAATGAGGCATCTTCAGGACGTGTTGACTCTTCGAGCTCACTCGCAAGCTTGCGAGTGAGCGCGAGCGAAACACGTGTCGAATAGAGTACAGTAAGAATAGGGGTGCTATTTATTGACTAAGTATTTTTTCAACTATTTTATACCATTTTTTATAAATAAATGATATTTGTAATTTTAACATTTTAACTAAATATTATTTTCAGGTTTACTACATTTTTTAAACAGATTACTAATCACTATTTTTGTTACAGGTTTAATTATTTTTAACGGATTAATTATAATTTTGTTTCAGGTTCATTAATATTTTGTAAACATACCTAAGCCTAACCTAACAATTTTTTTATTTTTTTTTCTCTGGCCTGACCTAACCTTAGCCTAACCATAGTCGAACCATGATACAGTTTGATGATTAATTACTAATTTTGTTTGTGATTTAGTTTGGATTTTGAATGGTACCCTTAACTTAGATGACTACGACAGAGCGGAAATACACTAAATATTTATTCAAAATAAGAATTTGGTTTCATTAGTAAAAATTGGTGATAATGATAAGTAGGTACAAAAATATCCTACAAAATGTTCATTTTCTAGAAGTGCTAGACAGACGCGACCAAAGTTCCACACTTTTATGGTAGACATTCCGCGCGTTAGAACCAAGCGTCCTGGGTCTGTCTGCCTGCTAAAGTACCTCGTGGGTGTCTTCAAATCCCGAGTAAATAGGTATCTTCTAGGTAAGCGTGCTACACCATATACCGCATATCTGCTCAACATCAGGCAGTATGTAGTCAAACGCAAACCTATACGGAATAAAAAAAAATGTCACAAAAGCTTGTTATGGTAATGTGAGTGCACTTATTTTTTGGCTCTCTAGTAGCGTCGATAATTATCCTAGAGTAGTATGATTTAGTCATAATACTTAGTAGCTCTTCTAGGCAAAACCCAAAGATTCATAATATGGAAATAACAAAATCGTGCTATGGAACACATGACATACAGTAGATACGATATAAAAATTGTAATGCAAATGTCCGATGTTTCGGATGACGCATCAAATTCTGGCAGAATGTGATGCAACAACTATTTGGTAGACAAGGAAAATGAATTTACTAGAAAATGGCCTAAACATAGTGAAGTACCTATAAGTAGACTGGACACTAAAATAATAATAATAACAAAAGTAAGAGGGCGTGATGAGCAATCAAGAAAGTGTGAACAGGACGAAACTAGTATCTTATGTCTCTGGTTGCGTAGGTATATGCTTTTTTTTTGTCAAAAACTACGGCTAACTAAATTTTTCGCGCCAAAAACTACCGTTGAATTTATGATATGCTTATAGTATTCGTATTAAGCAGGTTTTTAGTATTATCTCGAGTCTAAATATGATAAAATCATAACAACGCGTACATAGCTATCTAAGTATGTATAGCACATCTTTTTTCTCACACCTTATACGCTAGTAACTTGTCCACCTATTCTCCCTCCACGGGTCTAAATAAATTGACTTTATAGGCCGAATCACGTATGTAAAGTTAGCTACAAACTGCGCAGTACCCCAATTGTCACCGCCGCTGACATTATGAATTTGCTACCAACGACTCGCCTCCTATTCGATTCAAAGAGACGTTTCATCAACTTTGATTCGTCCTATATTTTCATCGACTTGGGATTTTTACTGATGGGCCTATACCAGACAGGTAGTAAAAGATTATCAAGGCCTTATGGATGCATTTCTACTCGATTCACGCTGATACAGTGAATCTTATGAATGCCAAGCTTTGGTAATTTGGTAAAGCACAGCGTAGGTTCCGCAAGCGCAGCGTAGGACATCCACCCACAAGGTAAACGGATGACCTCATTAAGACCGCAGAATCGCGCTGGATGCAAGCCGCTTCCAACCGGTCTTTTTGGAGATCCATAGGGGAGGCCTATGTTCACCAGTGCACTTCTTATGGCTGACGGATCGATGGTACGAAAAACGTAAAACTATTAAGAATACTTGGAGTAACTGAACTGAACTCCGTTGTAGACCTATTTATTTGACTAAAAAGCATAGAACCGTTAGGTATTGTTAAAATGTACGATTGCCCAGTTAAATCGAGGCACAGAATACTGATAAGTATTTTGGTGCGTCCAAATGTCCCACTATCAGACCAACCGAGGAAAGTTCAATAAGTAAAAGTTTAATTAACAGCTCTTCTTTGCTTTTTTAGAGGACAAAACTATAAGTACGTATAGTGCGTGCATTTCTAGTAAAAATCATGACTTTTTTTACTAGTACATGTAGATTAAAACAATATAAATGTGTGTGTATGTTTGTCGAGATCAATATAATGAGATGGTAGATGAGCCAAAGTTATTGCTATAGTTTGATCCACAAGTTGAAACGGGACTGAGAATAATTATGACACTATTGCAAATCTGTTTGCGAATTCGTAGCCGTAACTAAAGGCATACAGGGTCGATGATACAGGGCACAATGCGGCCGGAAAACTAATGTTAGTAATGGATGAGTATTGTCACCGGAATAAACATAGACTATTTTCGAATCATTCTATAAATTTTGGCTCTTTCGTGGATTCGCCCCACAAGCTATTCGGCCCGCGGGGCGAATCAACGAAGCCTCTTTTTGAATGCCCTCTTTCGCCCCGTGGGGCGAATCGCCGAGAACGATAAAAGAAGAGGCCGTTTCGGTCCACGTTGATAAAGATCAATTCCCCGCATCAATATTACGTATTTCTTATGGTACAGCCACGCATAAAATTACATGAGATAAAATAAAAATCCCACTACAAGTAATCAACAGATATGCAACGCTATAAAATCTAAACAAGAAAAACAAACTACCAAAAACTTACTATATTGATATAACAGACATTATGGCTTAAGTTAAATTGAATATTGTTTGGTAGTAGGCGGGGCCCATTTGCAAACTATAAATTGTAAGAAAATTAACAGGTGTGGGACCTGTTACCATGTAACATTTTCGATATTCATTTAATTCATAAAAAAAATATTACACGTCATTACACAATGAATAGATTAAAAATTGCAGTAAAGTAGGTACATTGATAACAAATAAATATTCACATTAACTACCTACTACATCATTATGTTTACAACTACATATTATAATTAAAATGTCAAGAAAAATAAAATTAAAATAAATTACACCAATGAAGTATGTCATTGTAATGAATGAAAACATTAATAAAACATGTCTTAAAAAATACAAAAATAACAAAAACATTACATCATTGTAAATTAATCAAATTGATTGAAATAATTCTTAACCAATACATGTTTCACTAATTGTAAACATTTAAACATATCGAAATCATGAAATGCTTCCTCGATAAGCCAGCGTTTCAGGCGGGCTTTGAAAGAACCTATGCTAGAACCGTTCCGTACTGCAGCACTGACTGCACGGTCGCGAAATAGCAACATCGGACCACTTCCGAGATAATATGGTTATTTTCCCAAATCTCTTGGTGATTGTATTAGCTAGGACTAAAGGGTAGTTCTAACATTTCGAGCAAATCACATGTTCGAAGAAAAAATAACATGTATCAACAGCTAAATGAAATCTAAATATTTTTATATGGTGTGTTACGTATATGGGACTATAGGTATACTTTGCATCTTTATTTTTTTATAAAATAAAGATGCAAAGTATTTTTATTAAATTTATTAAAAAATATTAACTTGCCAAAAATTCATTACCACCGTCGTTCATAACCTAAACGTATAGATTTGAGAGCAAATAACTAATCTATTAGATGTACAGCATAAATTTCATCCTCTTATTTAGTTGAAATACTTATTTAGGAAGAAAACTGACGCTTTAAACTGGCATTAAATTTGGTATTTACTATGAAAGTAAAGCAAAATATTTTTGTACAAAAAAATCATTACCATAAATTCTTTATGCAACAAAAAAACAGCCTATAGATATGAGAAATAAATAATGCAATATGAGATTTTTTCTAGCTTTAAAAAGAATTACACTGAACAACTAGTGCTCGCACTGTATAAAGGCTGCAAAAAGAGGTTGCATATGCAACGACGGCCTCTTTGCCATGGAAGGATTAAGCACCGGCCGTGAAGGAAAAAAAAAGGAAAGTGCGTGACAAGCCCCGCATTTATCGAGGGTTTCGTACAAATTCCGAAAATTGCATGAATTCTGGAACTACGAGTAAGTTGCTTAACAACGAAATTTGTGATTGGGAAGCAGCATGCATCCAGCGTTTTGTCGTACGCTGTGTTTGCTAGTCGATATGTGGCCTCCACTTGAGAACTTTTCAATTCCAACGTTCATAATCATGCTATGCCTTGCCCACGGCCATTTCAACCTGCCAATCCGCTGGGCTGCGCAATTTAATTTTTTAATGTTAAGTTATTGTTTATCTGAGAAACTATAGGTTTTACTAAATGTTTACGAATACAGTTATTGTCTATACCAATATTACAAGAGGAAAGATTTGATCGTTTGTTTGCATTGAATAGGCTCCGAAATTACTGAACCGATTTGAAAAATTCTTTCACTGTTGGGAAGCTACACAATCCCGGGTGTCATAGGCTATATTATATTTTATTTTTAAATTAGGGAGGCTGCTAGTAAAAAATACAATTTTAGATTTTACTAAAACTTTTCACTTAAAATTACCAAAGTCGGAGAAAATAAGTAACTTTTAGTCCTAGTACCAAAAACTAACAATCCATCTGTCTGGCCGTCTTCCCATCTGTCCGTCCTCAAGTCACAAACCCTCATAACTACCACAAAGAACCGAATTGCATGAAATTTGACATTATAATACTTTTATTATAGAATCTAAACTTCCATCGAATGAAAACAATGTGCCAAAATTGTATTGATTTAGATAGCATATTCAAGGTGAAGAAAACTCCTTTTTTTTCTTCACCTTGTACGCGGAATGGTTTGACATTTCTCATTTTTTAAGCTTGATAACGATTATCAATCAATCATCAATAAACAATTGCATTTTTGTTCATACACCCCCATAGGACTCGTAGAATGATGCCCTTGATATAATGCAATTGTTTTTTTTTCCATTAACTACTTTTCTACTTAAATGTACAGATAAAAAAGTGAATCGCGGGGCGAATCAACGATGCCTCTTTTTGAATGCCCTCTTTCGCCCCGCTCCAAACAATGCGGGGCGAAAGAGGGCCTTCAAAATGAGGCTTCGTTGATTCGCCCCGCGGACCGAACAGCTTGCGGGGCGAAACCACGAAAGAGCCTAAATTTTCTAGTTTCCTTATGAAGTTATAGATTTTAATGTTCGATGCCAAAGTATTAAGATTTTACTTTATTAAAGTAAAATCTCAATAATTTGGCATCTTATAATCAACTGTTCTTCTACGAATTATACATTATATTTTATACGAACAGGTACTAAAATATTACGTGACAAATGTGGTCGGATGTGTAGTCGATAGGTCGTGGTACAGACACAAACATTACGTCAATTTTGCTGTTGATTTTTGACATTAATTACATTATTAAATCTTTTCTAGTTCTACTATTTTAACCGACTTCCAAAAAGGAGGAAATCCTATGTTCATCTGTATGTATTTTTTTGTGTGTGTTCATCGACATTTTCGCCAATTGTGAACCGATTTAAAAAATCTTTTTTAGTTCGAAACGGTACATATACTTACGAGGTAGTCCCATCTAAATTATACCAAAATCGGCTGAGCTGTTTTTGAAATATCAACTACAGTGTAAAAACTGTATACGTCCATTCGAGCGAACTATTCGAGTTTTGAACACGATTGAAGTCGATTGTGCCATTTTTTGCGAAAAATAACAATAATTGTTTTATCAAAACTTTACATTTCTTATGAAGTTAGTCAATTTCTAAATTCAATTATTCTACAAAGTAGATCTTGGAATACCTTGGGACGAATGTAAATATTACCAGTACAAGAGCCAGGAGCTCTAACTCTTCGGAGCGTTTCTCTAGAGGACTAGAATGTATGCTATCATTACACCCATCATTATTATCAACTTTTACTATAATAAAACAGTTGTTCCGTAGAAAAATAAAAGCCCTGTACAATAATTATATCGACAAATACGATGTGTTCCATATATGTATTATGTTGATATTTTTCGCTATTCCTTTATTAATTGATCTTGTTCTACCCATCCCCCCTATAATATTTATAAATAAACTAGAAAATGCTTGCTCTATAAATACTAATTAACATTATCTGTCGCAAAAATACGTAAATCTGTAGATTCCCGCGTGTTAGCAACCTGTTCTAACGGTTCTAGTTCAAGGCCCAAGTTCAATACTAAGCAAATCGATTCCACCGGCATCGCGATGACGGCGCGAATCGGTAAAAAAGGTACTCGCTTTTGTTGTTGGATTTTCCTAGATTGCGAGAATGATATGGGATTTTCATTTATATAATTGTGTAGTCGTGTATTTTTTTTATATTATAAACAGCGTATACTCATGTGAAATTTGTTGTAAAGGTACTCAGTATTTAGTAATCATCATCTCAGTCTATTTTGTAAACGTAGTGATTTTATGGAAGGTGTTGGCCTTGGATCACTTTTTTATCGATGTATGAAAGGGTCGGTTCTAAAGCCGCTTCCACCCTTACTAATATAGGTATTTTACTAATAATTATAAATCCGAAAGTGTATTTGTTGGTTTATAGGTTTGTTCCTGTTTCAAGCAGCAACGGAGGAACGGATTGACTTGATTTTTGGCATGGAGATAGTTTGAAAGACGGTAAGTGACAAGGGCTACTTTTTATCCCAAAAAAAATAAACATTTCTTATGGGATAGTACAAAAATCAAAATAACACGCTGGCGAAGCCGCGGGCAAAGGCTAGTTAAGAATATTTTCAGCTTTTATCATCGTCACTGGAATCTTTTCAAGTGACTGCCAAAAAGGTGATAATCTATTTGAATGTTTTTAAATTATGTGTATAATATGTTGGAATATCTCAGCCATCCATCCGTCAGACCAAAATCCTGGCACAAACTCTACAAAAAACGAAGTCGAACTGAGATGTTCAAAGATGAGCAGGGCGTTGTAGATAGCGACTCCATTGCATAAATATTTCATACTCCATTATTTTCTTAATGAGAAACCGTACACGATCTTTAGCGAAGTTTTTTTTGGTCTTCCCTAGTAAAACATGGCATTTTTGCAGTGAGCTGACGGTCTAAAATTCTAAATAGCTCCGCTCCTTCGCTTTGGTGGAATCTGGGCCTACCCACCCTTGTGCATTAGATTCATAATAACGTGTGTAATAATGTCTGACTGAAAGTAAGAGGATTTGATAACTAGAAAGCTTGTTTTTAATATCCAATCAAGCAATTGTGACCATCTCGTGTTCTTTACGTTATCTAGAGTAAGCAAATGTGGATGGTTTGAGTAACTTTACTCAGATATAATGAAAGAGGCCCTAACAATGCTTAATTTTGCTTAACATTAGCACATGAGAAATCAATATATAGCCTCAAAATCCTCTAAACATGCCAGATATCAAGTTGATACATATTCACATTTCATCGTACATCTATTTATTCTCTTAATTTGACGAGCAATTGTTTATTTATTATTTTATTTTTTTTGCGATTATATAATCAGAAAAATAATATGAAATTCAATATATAATTTGCAGGATTTACTCGTCAAGCCTTAATTTAATGAGCAATTTTATTAATTGCTTTTAGAATTTCTTATTTTTGCGATTTTCCACGAGAATCAATTTTCGTACTTTTAGACGACAGTCTGATAATAATATTATCACCTATTTCTGCAGAACATTTTCCTGTTTTTTTAGTTATTTTCGGCCTCACGTTTTCACATACTTGTCCCATCTGACATTAGCGTCCATATAATACCTACAAACAGAAGGTGCGCAAGCGCAGTACGCGACGCCTCTCGCGCGTCCTCTCACGTGTCATCCTCTTTGGTTTTTTATGAACTCGTGTATTGTGATTTTTATAAATCGTATTTTGAATCAATGTGTGAAATTAGTGTGTGTTGAATAAGGTTTGTATTTTATTCGCATTGTCTTTTCAATTTATTTTTTTTAAAACAATACCTAGTGTATTTACAAAACATAATAAAAAGGACGCAGGTAGCCAGAGAAAACAGAAAATGCTAAGAGCATCTTAAATTAATTTTGAATGAAAATTTTAGGTAAAAAGTGTTTATGCGAGATGCTAGGGGCTTCCGACCGGTCTAATTGGAGATCTTTAGAGAAGGCCTATGTCCGGGTCAGTAGGCGTCCTAAGACTAATAAGAAGCAGAGAAATGAGTGTTTGTTATAACTAATAGCATTATTGATGAAATTGTACACTATACATACAGTAACACCAGAAAAGCTAAAAACGAAGTAACCGGGAAAATACGAGAAAATCTCTTTCAAGCTATCTTAGACATTAACATATCTGTCTCGAATTTTCACGAGAGAGATTTATTCTACTTTTGACGGACGATTTTAGGTTTTCTAGTTTTATTAAAGACCCTTAACACGTAGTATCTAAGTACAGATTTCTAAATTACCATGAACGAATGAAACAACTATAAATAAGCCAATTTTTTTGTAGGTGCTTAAAGGCGTCATTTGAAGGTTAATGTCAGAATTTAGATTATTTTTTTAATTATTATAAAAGTGCAAGATTTCACTAAATGGTGGCCTTTGAAATTATGAAAATTCCATGTTTACATAATAAATTAAACCCTGCTTGAGTGGTAGTATTAGAATCATTGACTTTGATGAAAAAAACAGAAGAGGTTTACAAGTTAACGCGTATATATATATATATATTTTTATGTATGACAACTCATAACTTTTTACAAGTAGGCCGACTCAAATATTTTTTTTTAATGGAAAGAGTATATCTTGATTTTTGTCCAAAATAAATTTTATCGAAAAAAGGTACTTATGCTGGTTTTTAAATTTTGAAAAATCCTACTAATATTAAACGCGAAAGTTTGTAGTATGGATGGATGGAAGGCTGGGTGGATGTTTGTTACTCTTTTACACAAAAACTACTAAACGAATTGAGATGAAACTTTGCATTAATATAGCTTATATATCAGAATAACACATAGGTTATAAATTATAATGATATTGCGTAAATTTTCCATGATATAAACGATAAGTGTTTGGTAAGTAGGAAAAATTCTGCCATCTGCGAGCTATTCTAGCGTGCGCTTCAAGAAATGTCAAAAAAAAAAACAACTGTCGAATCGAAAAACCGTCAAATCGTTTTTTTTTTGTTTTTTTCCTCCTCCTTTATTAAGGGTAGTAAGGTAGGGCCTTGGGCAAATAGCGCATTACCCTAGCTGCAACTCTTGGAGCTTTGACTCCACTGTCACGGTCCTTGCACTACTGGCTTCTCAGCAGTTGCCATGATCTTCATCTTTGGCATCCAGGAGCAGGTGTATCTCTCTCGGAAGCGATTATTTGTCTGGCTTTCGTCGTTAGGAGCTCTCCTGAAGTGCATGGAGCGGAGCGATATCATGTAAGCGACGAGGGTGCGGCCTGTTGTCATCACAATCGTACATGCGGCGCGCCAAACGTACTTCCATTCGAGTATCTCGACTGTCAAATCGATTGGTGATAGCTGTCAAACTTAAAAGAGGTTTATCTCCGTAACTGTAAATTTTAGGCCATTGCTGTCTTCACAAAAGTAGGAGAGATCAACGAGATCTGCGTATTCGCTCACAGCTGTGAAACTTATATGTGGTGTATCTCAATAACTATTGACTTTGGATTACTGCTGTCTTCACAAAAGTTAGAAAACAAGTACGAGATCTACATTTCAGATGACAGCTCTCAAACTTTAAAGTGACATATGTCCGTTACTGTGGACTTTAGACCATCTTGCTATCTGCACAAAGTTTAAAGTTGTATAACTCCGTAACTGACAATTTTATACCATTGCAACATTGACAAAAGCGAGAGAGTTCAACCAGATCTACATTTGGGATGACAGCTGTAAAACCTAAAAGTTGTTCATCTTCGTAACTGTCAATTTATACCATTGCTGTATTGAGTAAAGCGAGTGAGCTAAACTAGATCTACTTTTCGGATGACAGTTATCATACTTCAAATTGGTTTACTCTATTTAAAAAAACCTTTCTTTTTAAAACAAGATTTTACTGAACAAGTACTTGCCAAGACGAATCAAACAAGCCGAAACTCGATAGGGTTACGTCATTTCATTACAGACTTCCTATAACCACCTTGCAGCTCCTTCATCAGACCCTGATTACCATTGAAAGACAAACTACTCGCAAGGACCATTCAAATGAACCGAAACTCGATGAGGTTGTGTAGTTTCATTGCTAAGTTCCTTTGGCCACCTTCCTGCTCCATCATCAGATCAGCACCATGTCATCATAATACTTCATTGTCTCGCGATTTACACAAGTATGCAAAATTTCAGCTCAATCGGTAACCGGGAAGTGGATCAAATTTAACTTGCAAGATTTGATTACAGACAGACAACAGGACAGGTGAAACTAAAAAAAGCTTGTAAAAATTCCTCGCTCACGCTCTTTTTAGGTAATCGGATAAAGAACGTTGACCCTGCTAAGCAGTTACTATAATTAGTTTAATGATATTGTAGAGATCCCGACATTTGTTCAGATTCATTCACAAAATTAGCGTACCTATAAACCTAATAATAACTCTATGTACATATAAATCAGTTACCGTTACGACCATCATCGTAAAATAGATAAAACATGTTTAATATATTTTTATGAGATACCTACTCAGTTTATAAAAAAACTTTCTTTAGTTTATACACTTTCATTGCTACTATACTGTTGATGATTAAAACGTCATCAATCTTTAAAATGATTAACATTATCAAATGTATTTTACAAGAAAAAGCATTAAAAAAACACATTTATATTACAACACAATTTATTCTTTACTACTCTACAACCTAACATTATTATAAAATACCTAAACGTATAAAAAATTAGTTGTTTGTATTTTCAGTTAACGGACGATAATTTTTAGTCGAACGTTTAGGCCGATCGTGTCTCTTTAACGCTTGTTCTGCGTTCTCGCTTACACGCTCGGCTCAGAAGGAATGTGACAGTGAATAATGCTTTTTAGTGCGTGCAGCCGACGTTCATTGATTTATAAGACGTTATTATGTAAAAAAATCATAAAAATTAGAGCTAAAATCGAAACAAAGCATGTCCCCGTGTGGCTGGATGCCAAGAACGCTGAATTCACACGCTGAAAATTATTTCTTATAATTGATATATTATGTCTTCACTTGATAAGCCTTTAATAGGTTTTAAGATTATCTCTCTCTCAAATAATCAAATGAAAAGAAAATCGAAGTCTTTAGATTTTAGATGATTTATCAGGTTCAAGAAATAACACTTAAATTTCATAAATTAATGAACACAAAAGATTTTAAAAATAATTTCTCATTTTTTATTAATTGCGTTTAAATATTTAAGATCATTTTAATTTCGTCTTAGAAAAATGTCAATTATAACTTTTATTGTACAAGACCTTGTTGACCAAGAAGCAATTTATAATAACTATTAAGATATGTATGTAAATAGAATCCATTTTTCCAGGACTTCCATATAAAATTTACGTCTTTCTCAAAACTGTGACCTTCTCTAACTTTTCTTTTCTTTCTTCTGATTTCTCAAAAAGTAAACACCCTATATAGTTGTGATGTTACCTAATACAGTAGTCAAATTCACTAAAAACCCTTCAAAAATTCATAACATTTTTCAAATAAGAATTTACTGATGTACTCGTGGCGCAACATCCCTATAGGATCCCTATAGGCACAACCAGAAATTTTAACTAGAAATTAATTAACAAAAATTAAAACCTGCTTTTGGTATAAAATAACAACTGAACAAACTACTATACTCGTGTTTCAACTGTTTGTTTAAATAACATTTTTTTACAATAGTATGTATTCGATTTCATGTCACAGTCAAAAACTTTATTTATGACTTTTAATTTAATGCTATAAACTAAACTTTATACAGTAAAGCATTTATTAGTCTAGGACAGAAGATAAAATTCGTCAAGCAAATTAGTTTCCGGAAGCAAAAAAAAATATAGCAATAACTATTCATTGTTCTTGTTACAGATTAATTGGAACAAAAATGATTCGGGCAGCAGAGGTAAGTTTTAGTAAAAAAAATATATTTTTTTTAATAAATGTCAGAAAAATTAACAATTTCAGGTTTGCCCTACCTGTATTTTTTAACTTTGTCTGGCATTAGAGTTTTCCATAAAATTATGAATATAATTATTATTATCTTAGCCGTTATCGCCCCACTTCAGTGCAAAGGCCCTTTCCCTGCCAAATTTTCATTTTTTTTTTAATTTTTCGCTTAAAATATCACCCATAGCATCTTATAATAATTAACTTATGATGATCATACAAACTACCACTATGATGGTCATGAAAATTAGGTACCTACACAATACAATGAAAATTTAACACAGTAGATTAGATTTATTAGATTATGAGGTTTTTTATATGATTCACCAGTATTTCCTGCTACAGAGGAAAATAATTATCGTTGATGGAATCATCTCGTGTATGGATAATTTTATTACTTAACTACCCACCTTGGATGATTTGACTACGCGCGGTATGCCATTGAAAACGCTAATGAGGTCTACGAGTACATATGGCTCTACAATACAATATATACTTTTACTATGGAATCAACAACAACCAACGACCAACGACAAAACTAGACTAGGTTTTAAGACAACGTATTGTTGTTTTAACCATAATTGTACCTGCTATACCTACGTAATTTACCAAATTAAAAACGAATTACGCCTGAAAAAAATCGCAAGAAATCAATACATTTTGTTGAAAGTCAGAAAATGTTGTATAGAATGACATGTTTTATATTTTTGCGAATTCGGGATGGCTAAATAAAGATTGGTCATAAGGATCAGCACAATGATATGGTAGAATGTGTTGATCGTCTAAAGATGCACCCCGTATGCAACCGGTGATTAATATGTATTATCTATTCACAGTATTATACAGTGTTAGTAGTAGTGGACAGGGCAAATAACGCGGAAAACTAATGGCCGGCGAGCCACAAAGTGGAGACCACGTACTGGCAAGCGCAGCGTAGGACATCTGCCAACTAGGTGAACCAACAACTTGATTAAGACCGCTGAAACGCGATGGATGCAAGCCGCTTCCAGGCAGTCTTAAAATCTATAGAGTAGACTTTTGTCTAGCAGTGAACGTACAGCTGATATAATGATAATGAGTGTTATACCGTAGATAATGGACATATCGAGGCTATTGTTGTACTTATCATTGGCAACATTTTATTTTAATACCTATGTCTTTTATGTATGATACTAGCTTATACTCTATAAAAACTAGTATTAAAAATAAAATACATAAAAACCATTAAGGCACTGACATTGGTGTTTTATCAACTTTATTGCTCAAAGTTAAGTTCAAACCATGCCTTGATAATGAGAAGAAGATAATAGGTACATGTTAGATGGAACAATCCTACTCGTAATTCTTGATTGATCGATTCCGCATTGACATCAAACAATTGCATTACAAGAATAAACTAGTTCAACAGATTTAACAATCTTCCATTGGCTAATCAGGACATAATAGTCATAATCACAATAGGGAGGTATAATCAACATATTAGTGTCACTGTAGAGCGTTGCTATAGTAAAGTACTTTATCGTCATAATATCAGCTGTGATACGTTTACTGCTGTACAAATGTTTCTGCCACAGATTTCCAATAAGCCCGCTTGGAAGTGGCTTGCATTCAGCGCAATTCTGCAGTCTTAATTAGGTCATCTGTCCATCTAGTTAGTGGACGTCGTACTGCGCTATGGACTGCACTTGCCGGTGCTTTGTCTTCGTTCGAGAATATTACGGTCCCTTAGGCCATCAGCTCTAGGTGCTATATGCCCTGCCCACTGCCACTTCAACTTACTAAATCGTTGGGCTAAATCAGTAATTCTGGTTTAGTAGTGGTAGGGTCAGTAAGTAGTGTACTAAATAGTTATCTATCTACTGGGCACGACCGAACAAAATCACTGAATTTCCGCCAAGTTTTGAGTAGGTAAATAGTTAAAAACATTCTCAGTCTGCGTACTTCATCGTTTTGTTCGACAACATTAGGCGACATGGTGGTTGAAATCGGCCTTATTCGTGATGATGGGGAGTAATATGGAGACAAAAATACATCCTTTCGCATTTTGAAAAGCGGGATATGGCGATTATTCTGTAAATTTACTCTTTCAGATTTTTTTCAGCGATTGTCCATTTTAAAGAGATTTTATTCACGATAAAAATTGGTTCATTCTGAAAGGGTGTACGAGTAAATCGAAAAGGGTCGTAAAGAGCCAACCCGGAATTCGAGAAAAATAATCAGCTACTGCATAGAAAATTGCAACTCGGATTCGAAAAAACGTCTGAAACACCTTTTTTTTTTCTAAAATGCTGGGTTAGTCCCATAGTAAAAGTAGTCCATATTAATAAATGAACTGTCTGAATACCCGTCTATCTGCTTAGTACATCTTTTCTGAATAACTTTGTATTAATTAGTACTACATTTAATAATTTTATATCACAACCTATGTCGCGTGCTGAAGTAGATCATTAGGCATCCTGGTTATTTCCTCGGTTGCCAGTCGACATACCTAGTTAGTCGATTAAAAGACACAGTTCAATTGTTTTGAAACTAAGAATTGAGTACATAAGTTGAGTAAGTCTAAAGATCGCTTCCGTGTTGACTTAAGTACCTATATACAAGCAAATTAAAATATTAATCGTTATCTTTACACATTTTTTATTGTGGGAATAAACCGTACAGCATACTGAATTTTTTTATTCTCTCTTGTTTTGTTTAGACATGTGCATGTCCTATCCGAGAAGTGGGCCCGTCGATGTCGGGCGGCTGCGGTGGAGGATTTCTCCTCTTCATGGGCGTGCTGGAAGCCTTCATCAACGGGCGCTGCGACCTGGCTGACCCCTGCAACCGCGTCACTAGCAGGGACCAACCAGATGAGAGTTACGACTTTGTGGTCATCGGCGGTGGAACTGCAGGCTCGGTGGTCGCTGGGAGGCTCTCGGAAAATCCTCAGTGGAAGGTAAGGTTTGAATTTCTTTTAGGAATGCACATTCTTAGAAGCATAGTAGGTATTAGTAGTCTTAGGTAGTAGAAGGTTTCAATTTCAATACTATTTTTGTGTTTCTTAAGTAGGTATGTATTGTAAAACATATACAGCGCTTACCTACTCTTTTACTACTACTACCTACCAAAAAAAGTGTGGATGAATTGTGTGAAAGATGATAAACAAGAGAAAGGAGTTGATGATGAGATAACGTATGATAGAGTGAAGTGGCGAAAGGAAACGTGCTGGTGCCGACCCCACCTAGTAGGATAAGGGCAGGATGACGATGACAGCGCTTACCCTTATACCTATCCTACTAATAATATTATAAACACGAAAGTTTGTGAGTATGTGTGGATGTTTGTTACTCTTTCACGCAAAAACTACTGAACGGATTTAGATCAAACTTTACAATAATAATGCCGCTACATCAGAATAACACATGGGTTATAATTTATTAAGATATTGCGTGAAACGAAGTTCACCGACGGGTCAGCTAGTTATTTAATAAAACTGAGAGAGAATAATAGCAAGTCATGTGTATGTCATCGACAGAAATTGACAGTAGTAATATATTTGAGTTTATCTGAATGGTAATCCAACTATTTCTATTGTGCTGGTATGCATTAAGTTGCTCTGAAAAAAACCTTAATTGTTACAAAATTCTTACGGAAATTTCAAATTAAAATAGTCACTAAGCGAAACATTCAAGATACATATTTTATAATCGTACTAACCTACTGATAATGTAACTTCCACAAAAAGTGTTCTAACCACGTTAAGTAAAGAGGTAATCGACTTAGATTTAGAACCAAAATATCTAAATCACTTGCAGCAAAGAGCAAAGGCCTCCCATTGATCGGAGCTGGTCATCCGAGGCGAGTGTGACCACATCCGTATATTGTTCCATGCAAGGTCTTAGCTTTAATTGTCTTATTGCAGGCGATCATCTTCATTTAAATTATTTAGCGGTTTCAGCATATTTGCATAGGTTTTGTAGATTTTAATTTACATATATTATTGTATTTATATTCGTTTTTTGAGTTTGTGTTGAACAAAAGCCACAGTCCTAGAAGCATTATTATACGAGTAATAATTATAACATGCATTACAGAATTCAGATAAAGCAACAGTAACTTTTTTTACTCGGATTGGCAGAGGAAAGTTTTGTCAACCACATAGATACATCTCACTATTGGTACATCCGAACATTTTATATATAACAATACTAGCGACCCGCTCCGGCTTTACACAGGTGTATTATACAATAAACCTTCCTCTTGAATCAATTTATCTAGTATTAAAAAAACGCAACGTAGTTGTGTAGTTTTAAAGATATACTCGTAAGCATTCATATAGACAGACAGGGCGGGAATCGACTTTGTTTTATACTATGTAGTGAATCGTTGAAGGAAACATTTCATCTTGCTACACTAAAATCTATCGGATAAAATAACAAGTCACTATTACCTATGATTATGACAAGTAAAAAACGAATCGAAACCGCAAAACGAAATGAATTGGCAAAAACATCTGCGGTCTTTACCAATTACGTAATTAGCATATCGTTCATAAAATGATGATCAGAAAATTGGTAGGAAAACTCGAATTTGTAATACCTACATACACAAAACGTAGCACGTGACTATGCATAATTGTAGTAGTAAAACATTGTGACATCTTTGTGAAGACCAGCAATGAAAACACGCTTCTTACGTGCTTAAAGTTAAGTTTTCTGTTCAAGAGAAATATGTATATTTATATTTCCAATATTGTAAATAGACTCGGGTTTTGAAATATTATGTCATCACTACATACTCGTAGTATAAAACAAAGTCGCTCCCCGCTGTGTGTCCCCGTGTATGCTTATATCTTTAAAACTACACAACGGATTTTGATGCGTTTTTTTTTAAATAGACAATAAATAGGAGAATAGGAAGGTTTATATGTAGAATACACCTGTGCGAAGCAGGGGGCGGGTCGCTAGTCGTCTATATAGAAACCTATTTCAAACGAAGTTAAATAAATACTTGATATGTTTCGCTACCTTTTGTAGATAGGGAATTAGGGTCCAGGATATTGTTATAGCTACTTAAAGTTTCAACTAGGTATGTACGTGTATTTATTATTTTCGAAATACTAGCCAAAGCAAAGAACACATTTACTCCTACCCTTACGATAACAAGACTTGTGTCCCACGGTAAAAAGTAAAGGTAGCCTTGAAGTCAGAGCTTTTAAGCTCCGGAAGGCCTAGGATCGGTTGTAAGAGGCTTGTGCTACTAGCATCCTTGATGAGCTACCCAAATATAGAAGGCAAGCTTAAGCATTTTGATTTTGTTTTGACTTTCATACGATAATCTGGTTTTAATGGAGCAGTTAGTTTAATTAGACTAATGTAGAGGTGGTTAAATCATTGTAAGAAGACATTTGAAGCAATTTTACAAAAATAATTTTAAATACCCACACTTTGTAATTGCTTCATACAGACAGGGTCATCCAAAAATTAGTTGACTATACCGCACTTCTCATGACGAAAAACTCACTTTTCTTTACTCTTACGGGCATTAGTCGTAAATTCACGAAAATACATAAGTATTTATTTTTTTAGTATGTATTAATTTTGACTTGTGTCC